>CAJQUW010003522.1:0-293273 GCA_907163375.1 Prostheceraeus crozeri
TCATTTTAATACATTCGAGTTCTATACGCATATCTTTTTCTTATGTGGTTTGATTGTCATTATTAATGTCAATGTTTTACACACTTGATGATGCTCGCATTGTTTCTCGTATTGTAAGATTTGTTCAGCGCTGATTGAATTTTATCAATTTGTTATTTTACAACATGAGAATGAAGAATGAAAGCAATGGTCATTCGAAAAGTTGTATTAATTAATTTCCTTTTACAAAAGAAAATTTATACAATTAGAGCAATTGTGGCCTTGATCACCTATCATTTTCGACTGATGGACAAATTTCCCGCATACGTTTGGTGTAAAAATGTATGCAGCAAACAACTGGTGCAACACAGAATTCATATCCGTACATGTATGTTTTTTGCACTCATTCAACAGATTCCTCGATGATCTCTACAGTATCTCCTATCTTTGGTCTCCACCACTCGGAACAATGCTGACCATTGCCGTGGGTCTATTAGTGACTGGAATTTCAGGAAATAATGAAGCAGTTGTCAATGAAAAGCTGGTTCATAACTGGCGGAGTTTATGTTGCTGGTGGTCGTCTCAAGAGGACGAATATGAGATCGAAGTAAGTTCTTTTCTGCTCAAAAATTGCATGTACAATTGTACATGCATGAATATGTCCGTGCCGTTTTAAAGTGATGAACTAAAATCAATTTATTCTTAATAAGGAATAAAATAGAAGGATATAGAAGTAGGATAGGCCGCACTTCCAAGCCAGGATAAATACAGAAGATCAGTCCAGCTATAGTTGTGCAATTCTCCAGTTTGCCCAGTCATTGCAGATATTATAGGCCAATTTGGGTCTCTACAGGTTGTACTGACGAGCCCTTGTAGGACGAAGCGCACTTTATACGAATGCCAATGAATTGAAATAATAGGCCTAATGCAAAAAAAGACCTATCTGCCGCAAATCTTTTAATGACTTTCAAAGCCTGTCTCAGGTCCTGCTGCGTCGTCAGGCAATAGCAACAAGTCAGATGGCAAATTGGCATTTTTTTCATTATTATTTGAAGCATGCGTCTGCCTCAACACGCCATCCTTGCATTGTCAGGGAATTAAGTTCTTAAATTGGTCAAGAATGAAGACCATATGTTCTATGTCAGACCATATATCCATGTTACAGGCGAACTGGCGCTTTTCAAAATTCCCTTTTTTAAATCTTTAAAAAATCACATCACCGCAGTACTTTGTATTGTAGTATTAAAGTAACATTGAAGAGCAAAAATCCGGATTTTCAGAATACATTCTAAAGAATTTAATATTTTATAATGGATGATAATTCTAATATTTCATAAAAATGCTTCGTTATTCGACCGCTTCAATTTGCAAGTTGTCAGAGAGCTTTTAGTTATTTCTCTAAATTTGCGGGATAATGTGACTGAAGTTTCGAAATATAGACCTACACTTGTATCTCCCTTGCGGTTTGAATTGCTGTAATTTATATTTTCCCCAATGGAATGAAGTGGACTATATCGACTAAATAATTCATTTTTAACGAGCTTATTTTTCGCAACTGTGAAATGATACAAAATGACTTTTATCTCCTCAGAACATCATTTTATCATGATCACAAACACTACATCAATCAGTTTTTAGATTGGTTAATGGGTCGAATCCTTTCATTTCAAAATGGTGTCTCGTCTCTTTTAGCGTCATATTGTGTAATGAGAATGTAGAAGCAGCATGCCTCTATCCACTCGTACACCTGCGTAGCATGTCAGTACCTGCCCAAGCCCCTGAATATAATACAAACGCAGATCTACCATGCACTGTACTCCGGAATGCAAGGCAGCAACTGAAACTTTAGTATGCACATACATATTTTCAAATACTCTTTAAAGCACGTCAAAAGCAAAGGAACACGAGATAAGTCTGTCAATTACAAAAGGCTGATAAACATTGACCTACCATGTATTACATTTATATATTATTAAAATTATACATATTAATTACCATTATACATATTAAATGTACTGCGATGTAAAGGCTAACAAATACCGGTTGTTGGTTGGTATATGTTAAACAAATATTGGTGTATAGAAAGTACCATTTGTTGAATGATGATTGTAGTAATGGTCTCCGCGAATAAATGTTCCACTGAACTTTTATTTTCTTTCAGGCCATTAAAGTTCCTTTGTATGGAAATGACCTTACCAACAGCAGTATTTCTCAGAAGCGGCTCCTCGTGTCTGGCTCGGAATTGTAAGATGCGATGGAATATGAGAAGCTTTAGTTCTACGATCATTTTTCTTGAATTATTTAAATGCATATTCGACCAAAGTGTACCTGTGTATCAAACATGTCAATGAAATCGGAATTATAGACCCTACTGCAAATAAAGTCATGGCGACAGAAATAGATTGTTAAGCACGCTATAGACAAATAGAAGATAAGACCAGCTGTCTAAATGTTGGTCGACGATTTTGTCGTGTAATTACTATAGCACATTTTCGTTATATCTTGCACTTTTGCATGCACTTCTTCTAAACTAGGATTGCATAGTCTATACATATTAAATGTATTACAAAAAGCGTTGAGAATCATGTTCTACAGCTGTATTGATGAACAAATTTTGATAACGACAACACAATTATTATTTTATCAAAAATGTGTACTGAATGCTCAGAAGAGCAGTAAAGACTTTCATTTGTTTAATTATCATTATTTCGTACAAGCGTATTCATCACTACTACACAAAAATAGATATTTGAAAGTCTGTTGCAAAATTTGTATTTTTGTCATTGAATTTGGTCAAGCTACTTCAGCGAAGTACTAATTATCAACATAATAAACCGATGTAATATTACACATAGATGTAGAAGTTCCTGTGGAATTAGTCAATGACATGTTTAGTGTATTTTGGTCTCTATTGGTGATGTTATCATTATGTGTATCTTTGCTTCTTTTTTTGTAATACCTCGAGACAATATAGGCGTAATTTTGTACGAGTGAAAATATCCTTTTTTGTTTTGTGCTTATAATGCATGGGATTTGCAATTAGCAAGTTAGTGAAATTTGACATACATTCATTAAATATGACTTTAAACGCACTACTTGCAAGTCGCCTAGGTTAGTGCGCCTGCAATAGCTAATGAATGATGCTTTTTGACAACACAATGTAAACAAAAGAATTAAATATTGAGTTGCATCCTCAGTAGAAAAATGGGAGCAGACTTGCAGCTGCCATTTCATAAACTAGGCTTACTAATGATTCCTGATATTGGATGAAATGGTAGCTGCAAGTCTGCTCCCATTTTTCAACTGAGGATGCAACCATAGAGTAGGTATATTAGGTAGAGTGGCAACTCCGCATTTATTAAATCCCCAATGTGTATACACTTTAGGTTCACTAAGAGAATATCAATGAAATGTCACTGGTTGGTTTGCACGATCCTTTATTGTTTCACTACATCCCCTTCAATATGCAGGAACACAGCAAACCGTTATTTCTAGTTGTGAGCACTCGCTACCTGAGACAGAAGCGACCCGAGTGACGATTTTGGTGCAGGAACTGTGTACAACTTTGTTGATTAAGTGATTGATACCGTTCTTCCCACAGTCGCTCACACCACGTCAACAATGCGCTCTCAGCTAGGAACAAAAAGACTTATTCAGATAGCGTGCGCCGTCAGCTGCATAATGATTCACTTAATTTGGCCTCGTGTCACGTCATTTGTTGATATTGATCAGTATTTTAGTACTTCTGTGAATTTAAGTTCGGTAATTCTTGTACCCTTCAGTTTAGTACTCAGATTCATGCTTGAATAGGACTTTATGATTTACAATGATGGTCATTGCGTTGCTAATCGACAGTCAGATGTGATTAAATATATTAAGACATGAGCCTGAGATAGGACTACAAGTACAACCTTCGCATTAAAAATTCAATGGCATTTCTAGCACTACTGAGTTTTATCAAGTCTAGGCTTTTAAAAAAAATCTGAACCAAGAAAAGTAAAAGGTTTTTCGAATAAGTTAGATTTTGGCTAGCTAAACAAATCCAAACTTACAAACAAATGCAGTTATTAAAATCTGCTGTCAATCGATCGATAAATCTCTTCTTATCTTGGTGTCATTATGCTTATGCTTAGCATTGCGCTAGATTGACGCAGTGACATTATTTAGCTTCCAAAGTTGGCCTACATGTAAATGTAGAACCACAGGTGCGATGCTATAGACAGCTCTTTAAGACTAGCAACATAGAGTAAATATGTTAGGTAGAGTGGCAACTCCGCATTTATTAAAACCCCAATGTGTATACACTTTCGATTTTATTAAATGAACTCAAAGGAGATACAGTAGGAATTGTTTCCAAATGTGAGATATGCGCATTTATGCAGTTTTGAAGAAATTACAACAGAATTGACTGATCATGATAGCATAAAGCAGAAGGAAATGATAGCATTTTACAGATCCTCCGTGTCTGACAGCCTTGGTGAGGTAATGTTTGTTGAATTGGCAACTCGATGACCTGCGCTATTGCTTTTCTGCTGAACCTCAAGAGAATCTTCTTAAACGTGATCAGGCAACAGCTGCCACTGGCATGGCAAAATCACAGTTCAAAGTCAATTATTTCAATTAACTTTGAAGTAAATGGGTCCGCATCAATTCAGATCCATGAAATGAAACATGAATTTAGTGAATCATAAAATCAAACCGGTGAAAATTGAATTAAAAACTTGACATTTAAGCCACGAAAGCACAGATAATATCGCGACTTTTTCATGAAGACTTCCGTTATAATACGGAGCATGAAATTCCCTTGATAATCAACTTGATTTCCGCTTAGTTAGGATGATTATTAGCAAATATTCATTCCTTTTGATATGCAACTTGTTTCATACTACTTACAGCGGGGAGTCATCCCGGTAGTATTTAAATTTACAAAATTTTGAATTTTTCAAAGCTCCTTTTTTGGACCACGGGAACGTAATCTCCTCAAAAACTGAATCTTTTCATATAAAAATTTTTACTGTATACAGATACTATTTTGAGTCGGCACTCTACCTATATCCCTACTCTATGACTAGCAATATCAGTGCAATTTATGAAGTCGATGTTATTTTGACTTTTTGCACAATGAGGCTCATCATGGAGACCGATTGAAGTCAGCGCATTAACAATTGAATTAAAATGGGTCGCGAGATGCTTTCCGTATCCAGTTTTGGGAAAGAAAAATATATCTGGGAAAAAGTGCTTTAGATAATGTGACCATGCAAATGAGGCTCAATATCAAACCGGTAATTTACCCTGCTAATGTTCCGATAGGTAAACCACCATTTAAAACAACAAATGATACATGAATAAGCTTAAAACTGTGACGTCGAGAAACAATCATATTAAGTTCAGAAAGCAAATCAGGATATACCGCACAATGCCCATAAGAGATCTTTAAAAACCGCAATCAAATCATTAGAATGACATTAGAACACATGAACACCTTTAGTAGCTCTGCGTTGAACTCGTTCTAATAAACATTTAGCCATTTAACAAACAGAACTCCAGACAGATGTGGATGAACTAACTTCCCATACTGTCTGAATATTGTCGGAGCTCGTAAATACACAATGCATAGAAAGCTAGGCGCAAATTATCAAATAGTCGTTTTTTTTCGTAAAGCATTCAAAAATCCAATTTTTGAGAACTGTAGAAAAGCTATTACTCTAAATAGTCCGGCAGCCAGAACGAGTTTCTGCAGGGAACGAGACAGAAAGTGAGACTTTTGCCGAATGCTGTACACCCTATGCCTAGTTCTAGCGAGTTCCTCTTCTTGTCAAACAGGATCAAAGAAAAACTCATGTAAATCCAATGGGACGCAGATTGCAGTTTTTGGCTAAAATGAAAGTTTCTATGTTTTCTCTGATTAAACGAAAACTACTAAGCCCAGAGTCATAATTTTTGGCATGGAACATCTTCAGGTCATTTCCTTTCATTTTCATGCATCCCTGTCTATATAGCTAAACGCATTTCGATTTGGCGAGCCTCTTAATGTCGGTAAACACAAACATTTTGAGCTACTTTATCCACATTCAACCACATTCTCACGTGCATAGCTGATTAAATGCACGATAAAAGCACATGTACATCATAGAAAATGACCTGAAGATGTTCCATGCCAAAAATTATGACTCTGGGCTTAGTACTTTTCGTTTAATCAGAGAAAACATAGAAAATTTCATTTTAGTCAAAAACTGCAATCTGCGTCCCATTGGATTTACATGAGTTTTTCTTTGATCTTGTCTGATAAGAAGAGGAACTTACTAGAACTCGGTAGACGTGCCGATTCGTAGTAGGCATAGGGTGTACATCATTCTGCAATAGTCTCACTTTCTGCCTCGGTCCTTGCAGAAACTCGTTCTGGCTGCCGGACTAAAACTCTTGCCCTAATCTATTACTCGATCCTATTACAGACAAGACGTTCCCAATTGCTTAACTATTTAATGATAACGGTATGATATTGACATTTCATATATGCATGTACACTACATCGCGCTTCTTTCCGGACCTCTTAATAGGTAGGACTTAGGCGAGACGAATGCTGGCGTGCGTTACTAATTTCAAATGTATAAACTGATATGCTTTGATATGCCGTTTTTATCAATTCTTCACATTTTCCTTGCAAGCTAAGATGATGGATGACTTTTGCAAATTAAATCTTGGCTTGCTTAAACATGTTAACTATTAATGAAAATGTCCTTTCCTTTCAGATAGTGTCATTTCGTGTATCATTATCATAATCATTTAATCTCACCTCCTCTTATTTGTCAAATGTGCAAATACCTCCATTCGCCTTGTCATCAGTTATCTCATACACTTTCATCTACTTTGCATTATTTGTCCGTGTTTTCAATTCTGACATTCTGATATTTTGATACTCAAAATCAAAGACTTAAAATAATCTAATGCATTATCACAGTGAAAACATACATTATTGCAATTCATTGTGCTTTTCTTCTATCTGTCGCCATCGCAATGTCGCATTTTGTGAAACACCCTAGGTAGATATTTTAATCAAGTATATATATATATATATACTGTATATGCATGTTGGAGCAGAGAGACCAGATGTTTTCTTTATCTGAATAGCTGACAGAGATAAACACAAGCTAATTATTTCACATAACATTGAATGCATTTCTCAAAAATAAACTTCTAAGGAGTAAATGTGGGAGGGAAAGCACATTCTGTTTAGGCAATGATGCGAATGATTGTAATTGAATGATGCGATCGTTCAGAATGCTAACGACATCATTCGTTGAACCCTCTATGACTAAACAATTTCTTAAGCTAGAGGATTAGTCGAAATTGGTGCATCCAATCAGTTGTACGGATCAATTCTGGCTTTAAAACAAGGAAATCATTCATTCATTTTTATCTCTTGAAATATACCTTCTGCTTCTCCTTCCTTACTTCCATCAATATTTCATTGAAGTAAATGCTCTCTCTGTTATGCCTAACATTCTAGACATCTTACTTTTGGTCGTTTTCTTGTGTTGGTATCATTCAACTGTTTCATCGACAAACTATCTTGAAGAATATTTCACATTAGAAGACAACAATTTCTGCTTGGATGTTGGTCCTCATGTAACCTCGAACACTGAAGACTCCATCTTTTCATGTGCAGTTGTTTGTTTGGGGCAATCCGCTTGCTGTGGTTTTGCATTCCGCTCAGCAAATGGCCAATGTCTCGTTCTAAATCAACTGCCTCCGAATCAGAAGTCAGGAGGGACAAGTTCAAGTCCTTGTGTATTTTACAGACGTCAGAGATGTCTAGATAGTCCACAGAACTTCAATATTTCTCTCTCTGAAGCTCCAACGCGAGTCTTTTATATCCCTCATGAGTCAGTTAACGTCAGTGACGCGTCACAGTTTTGCAACGTGTCTGGAAGTCACCTGGCTGAAGAATATCCGCCTAGTCTTTTTGAACAATTAATATCTGAACTGAACAAGATCTTTACATTCAAGTTTGCGGAGCCAGGGTAACCAAAGGTCTTCGGTTGAGTAAAAACGTCATCTCATGCGTACGATGCATTTCGCTTGCCACCGGCAAGCATGGTCACGTTCTGAATTGACAAATCATGTACAGACAAAATAAACGCTAGAAATTCCATGCATGATCAATAATCTGGAATGGAGTGCTTTAGACTTTCATTTTTGTCTTTCATTTCATTTTAACTTTTCCTTATTTTACTTTTGACTAAAATGAGTAGTAACTTTGTACAGATCGATTTCATAGAGTCTTCGGACACTTATCTTTTTGACCTTTGTTGATTATTGATCATGCATGGAATTTCTAGCGTTTATTTTGTCTGTACATGATTTGTCAATTCAGAACGTGACCATGCTTGCCGGTGGCAAGCGAAATGCATCGTACGCATGAGATGACGTTTTTACTCAACCGAAGACCTTTGGTTACCCTGGCTCCGCAAACTTGAATTAATGATGACACAGGGTTTATTCAGACAAGATCTTTACACCAGAATTCATGCAAGCCAATACTGATGTCTGCATTCAGCATTTAGTTCCTCAGGTTTATTGTGACGGATCGTCTGGACTTGTTCAAATGGCAAATGGGAGTGAATATTGGCCTCATCAAAATGTTGTTTTAAACATTACTGAATATAAGAATCTGAATATTTCAATGAGTTCAAACCCATCATCTTACAGAATGGCAGTTTTGATTTACGTCAATCGAAGCGGAGAGCTAAAAAATTCAAGGATAGGCTCAACAGCCTTGGGAGATCGAAGAGTAATTCCAATGTGTGAATTTGAATTTTTCTAACGATACCTGCGACAGAAATTTGCCTCAATGTAGCTCAGCAGCTGATCGTGGAACACGATTAATTTCGGGGAACTCCATTTCACACAATCTTACCGGAGAATTGTCACATGGATTACCTGGTCAAAAGGACTGTTTATCCTTTGTGTATTATTAAAAGAAAAACAAAGATCCTGAATCACCAGTACAGAGTTTTAAGAGACCTGTAATATGCTATTTTTTTATATCGAGTAGCTCCTGTCCTTGCAATCTTTAACATGGTACCTACTATTTGATTTCAGTTTTGGATTAAGCAAGCATCATTTACTCATTGAACTGCTATGAGCAGATCTGAGAAAAGAAAATTGGAAGAAACGCAGAACGCAAATGTTTTGCATAAACAACGGAGGCTACATAGCAGAGCGTTTCATAAAAATAAAATGCTTTCCTATTTGCTTTATATTGATGTTATAAATGAAAAATAACGCCAGAAGTCTCATTATATTCGTGTATTGCCACAATCGCGTTTCGTCTGCTCTCAGTCGATGTGACACGCAGAATGAACCAAAACTGATAGATACATGAATGCTGTTAATATCGATCAAGCAATGGTCAATCATAGGTCAAGCAAGCGCGAAGTGAATAAGTAGTAGCTAAAGTGCATGTATAGAAAAATTACTAATAGGAAACGAAAAACATCGACGCTATAAATGAAGAGAAAGTAAAAATTGCCAATGTAAAAGTAACGTTAACAAATGCTCCTTCTGAACACACAAGTTTGGTGAAAGCCGCTTTATTGCTAGGGCTACGAGTATGCGCAAGTGCCACGGGCTGTGAGAACGGTAGAGTACCTTGAAGAACGACTTCGCCTGTTGACCAGTAGTTCTTCAAAGTAGACCACATCCTTTGTCATGTGCTTGATAATTGCTTGTGTAGATTTTTTGCTGTGCGTTCTATAGACACTATGTAGATAATGAATAAAAAAAGTCTTGGATTGCTTGATTTCATTTCCAGTGTTTGATAGTAGGCCCAGTAAGCTTTTGAGCATTTCATACATGTGCTGAAATAAGCGTATTTAAGAGGTCAACTAGTATTTATTAGACCTGTGATTAAATCCAAAAAGGAAAAACTGTCGCATATTTAACATGAGGCTGAACTTACGATAAATCCTAAGTATACATGTAGATATCATTAATAAGCATACACTTGCCTAAAATTGCAATTGAGATACTATGTAGAATTCTCCATTCCGAAGTCAATACCCATGTTCTACTATCATTCATTTCTCCACAATTCATGATTATGCTTTATATACAATCAGGGATATAGTAATTTTCCAAAATAAGAATTAGTTTACATTTTTTTACGTAGACAACAAGCACAATATCACAAAGAACAACAAAAACTGAAATAGCATTTAATTGTATGATGTCATGTAAATAGAATTTAAGACTGTTGCGTAATCATCGTGTCTAAGACGTTTTCATGATAGAAAAATGAAATAGGCATATTTCAAAAACGAAGCTTCAAAAGCCTAAGAGTTAAAAAAAGGCTTAGAAGTAAGTTTTATCGTGTCTGCTATGATCTGGGATTTCCAAAAAGTGCATTCACTCTCATTTAGGATGTTTGACTTTTACGATGCAGCGCTCAATCGTTGGACAAATTTAACCGAGTTAACAGAGTTTCCAAAATCCAGTTTGATTTTCACAAAACTCGGTTCCAGTAAAACGCAGTATAGATCTACTCAGCTATATGAAAAACAATCTCAGCTGCGTAACTAAGTTTTTTTTCACTGAATTTATAACTCGGTTAAACTCGGTACTAAATTAACTCGGTGAAATTAAAACCCAGTTGACAACACTGGATCTTTGTCAATTTTTCTACACCAAAAGAAAGTTAGAAACTTTGTCGATAGTTTCTTAAATTAAAAGTAAAGTCAGACGGGCCTTCGGCATCCAGCGGCTTCAAACGGTCGATGGCAACGACAAAATTTTTCTACACTCTCACTTTAACAAGGAGGTAAGCTGCTCTCCACCATTCGTGGGTTGTACATTACGAGGGTTGAGAGTTACATCCATGGGACGCACACTGCCCTTCAAGATGTCCCATGAGTTGGCAGACATGTACACGAGGCACTCCTCCCCCCCCCACACCTCAAATTCAAAACAGCACTGTTTTCCATGAAATCTCTACCCATATTTTAGCTTAACGGCCAGCATTCACTCAAGTGTTGTTAATATGCGTGTATGCTCCAGTCCTCATCCGAAATATTTCAATTCCTTATTCAAATTATTGAGAAATGCATTCCATTTTAAACGAGTACTGAAATGATCTTCATCATCGCATGAGAATTACTTGCTTAATATCATACATCATAAATTTGTTTTCTTAGTAATTGATAAAAGAAACTTGCAGTATTTACTTGTAAATGAAATCTCAATACGAATAGTTTTGTGTATAGGGTCTAAAAAACACTAGGGTGTTTAAAGCACTGAAAAAAACATTGAGAAAAACATGTTTAAAACAATCTGAAAAAACATGCTGTTTTTTCATATGACATTCTTTTCATGCTTGGTTCTATTCAGGAACTAATTTAGTTTTTAGTCCTCCATATCATGTTTATAAATCGCCTAAACGTTACTCTTTAAAAATAAAAACATTATAGACTACTTTTGCTGAAATCAGTAAAAGCCCTTAATATTCGAAGGAAAAATCCTAGAAGTAGAGATTGATTTTATTTTTTATATTGCATTATTTGTGCGCGATCTTCCCAATGATCAGAAGAGGCTTATTTTCAGAAATATTCGGATCTTTAATGTATTTTTACTGCAAAATAGCGCTATATGGAGATATATATGTTGGTCATAGAAGAAAATTTCATTCACTAGCAAATGGTGAGTTCCTTCATTGCACTATTTTATTGCCGATTGGCACTTGCAAAACCAAGCGCTCATGCTACCGCTTTCAGGCGTGCCGTAGCATTTCTAGGAATTCCTCGTCACAATAAATCAAGTAACAACGTCGGTCGCTATCCGTGATGAAGACTTACATGAAGAATCTGATTAAATATGAAAATAGAAACATGAAAACAATATATTGGAAAATAAAGCTATTTTGTTTTAACTTAAAATAAATTAACTAAGCATAGGTTATCGCAACTTTAATTCATGCAAATATTACTAATAATGGAAAATAGGAAAAAACATAAAAGACACCAAAAAACACTGAAAATAACATTGACTGAAAAATGTTTTTTTAAAACACTTATTTTGTTTGACTACGTTCTCTTCGGCTTTCAGCTAATCTGCCTTATATGCCCAATATTTCTTCAGTTCTGACTCAAATTATTCTCCTCATCAGTTCATTATTCTCAAAATTCTTCACATGATTGTAGTAAACTTCAACTTGCAGTTTGTGTTGAGTTTCGGTAAAGTCATCGATGAAAGATCTCGGCCTAAATGTCAATATGCCTTTTCCGGTCTCCTCATTGTTTGAACGGCAGTATTGCGTCTACTATTTCATTGAACAAGATTTGTCAATATCTGTCACAGTAGGATGCCTTTGGATTGTCGGTGCTAATAGACTCATTTGTCTGCTTGACAATAAGGATTGAGTAATTTCTGAAATTACTTGATATTTCCTTATTTAGAACGTGTCTATTTTATACTTAATTTCATACTGTTTGTTAATTCACTATTCCAATTCCAGACGCTCTTCGTTACCATTTCATCATGATCAAATATGGGTAGGCCCCTACTTATGGGTAATCTCCCCCACGTTTTCAAATTTGTGTAAAATCCGTAGAAATGAATCAATCGTTGCAAAACTTTACGTGCCCGTGAGTGAGGATGTTTTCTACCATACATGCCAAAACTTTTCCAAATTGGACAAGTACCTTCTCCATTAGGGGCGATAACTTGAAGTGAAGCGTTGCTGCAGCTTGATCTGACTTCTTCTAACCTCATCGTCTGAGCAGAAAGCACTTGAAGTGTACAAAGTCATTTCCCGACAACTCCTGAAGTGATGATGACCAAGCCATATCCCTTACTCTAACATTTTCAACTTAATAAAGGTGTGGCAAGATAGTAGTCGTGGGAAGATTTCAAATAACAGTGCATGAGACCAAGAGGGAAAGAGAACAATGCACAGACGAGTAGCAATACTGCGTCGAACAGACGAAGTCAGATAAAGCAACTGACATTGCTACACTTCACGTTATCGTCTCTAATGCAAAAAGTACTTGTCCGATCTGGGTGAAATTTTTGCATGTGGTTAGAAAATATGCTTAATTATGTGTACCTGAAGTTTGGTGGCGATTGATACATTTTAGCAGATGATAGACAAATTTGAAAACCCGGGGGGGAGGTAACCCATAGGCTAAGTACCCAAATATGAATACATGATCATTAAATTAATGTGTTTGTGACTTCCGCAAACAGCGCTAGCAGTAAAGAATTAACGTTAGTATAGACGGAGTATTTGAACGTGAGCTATGAAGTGCATTCGCATCGGTGCACTTGCATTCTTTTTTAAGCTTCGCCTTCTGACAATTAACCACCGCAATTAACCCACAGAATTAAATATTTTGTTTATCTGCTTCGGTTTGCTAGAAGTGTGATTAATATGGAATCGCCGGCACATAGAGGAACCTATTAAGTGGGCAAAAAGGAATTCCTTATACCTTACAGAGATAAGAAAAAAAGTCGTGCGTCGCTTGCGGATTAATGTGAGTTCCAGCAAAGTGCTTCGATTGCTGCAATTCCTTCAGATTCGAAGAATTCAGATCATTGTGCACAAGTTTTCTCCATAATGTTGGCTCTTCCGATCAGTATTAAAAAAAGTTGCAGGCGTACGAAAATTAGTTCACTTGATGTTTTCACCATCGTCTTCTCACCATTCCTCACTGTATAGTGCATACATCGAATCGAAGCCAGGCATCGAAGTGTGATTTGGTGTGTGCGAAGTGATATCACAGCACGCACGCATCTCTCACTGGCTCTGGTACGGTGTCCTCTGCTGACATCTTATTGTTTGCCATTTCCAATAGCAAGTATCCATTCGAGAAGGAACAAGTTGTCTAATTCTGTGATGTGCCATTTCGATATTAAGGCTACATACAATTCTTCCTTTCTGGGAAACCGAAGCGCGCGCAGATGAATCTAATTCTGTGGGTGGACCACTCTGCTGAGCGTGCCACACTCACTATCCTCGTGAATCAATACTCGAAACTGGAGGTTTCAACAAGGAAATATTCGCATATCGACGAACTATGGGACAAGGCTTTCGCAAATGCGTTGACTTTTAACTTGTTGACATATAAATAACACAAAACATTCAATATAGCTGAATTCATAAATGTATTGGCCTCAGCCGGGCTCGCTGCCGGTGATTACATGCATTGGTCAACTTCAGCAGTGAATGATAAACAGATGACAATCAATATCTGAAGAGCAATTCAACCCTTATCAGGACAAGGTTTTCGGAACCCTTTGTTGGCCAAGTGTTAACATTTTGTCAACAACCAATTTTTTCAAAAAAAATAATTCCATTAATTTCGCTAATTTCATTTCTTAATGAAAGAATGTTTATGTCAATGATAAATTATTACAAATGCTGATACACGTATAATGATTGAATATGTATAATATACTGTGCATAGTAGGCCTGACGTACAGTTTTGTGCGCAAGCCTACTATGAACAATTGGCTATAATTTCGATATTAGTGAAACTAAGGTACGAGTATTTTTGTCTGCAATTTGCTTTTTTTTGTTCAGTTTATACAAAAACTTGCTTTCCTATCTTTGAGGCTTGGATTCATGTGATGGCAATGCCAATCATTAAACTAAGCTAGAGTGATAATAGGCCTATATCAGCGTTTTGTTCAACAAGAAACATTCATTGACAACTTTGCAAAATTTCATATCTTGACGTTGGTGACGGGAACAAACTGCCACATGCACCCGAAAAAAAGACCCGAATAAAATGAATGTTTTGCATCTTTGAATTCAGAATTCAGGTCGGTTTGTTGATGAATTTAGAGGATCAGCTAGTTGAGTGCTCAACAACTTCGGATTCCATCTTCTTTGCAGTGGAAAATGAGTCTTGACGAAGTTGTTTGAATATGTAAGGACATATTTTTCATCTTACTTGAACGCTTATCGCTCTATGAAAGCATGATTGACTTTGTAAACTTTCGCTATCTCTCTTGAAAATTGTATAGGCATTACAGAAACTGCAAATTCGATCATGTTTTGATTGCAATAACAATTTTTTACCATATGCACAACTAACTGAATTTTGTTGTAGCCCAAAATTATCAATGACTTTTTCACTTTAACGCTAGAAATGGAATATGAAACAGGAAACATTTCTTCACGTAGATTGTTTCTGCTGCGCTTTGGTGCCTACATCGTTTCAAAAGAGCAAAATAACTTTGTTTTCATCGTAAAAGATGAGCAATGTTGAAAGAGTTACTCGTCCACTCGCAAGCTTCAGTTCAGTGGGTTTTACATCTATTAGCTATCATGGCTTCTATCAAAGTGATTACCAACCAAAAGTTACAGTATTCGAGGTAAAATAGCGATATATGAATATGTCCTGTCCAATAGGCCTGTATCAAGCAGATTCAACGAGATTGTGCCTACCTCATCATTAGTAAGAATATTGCAATGTGCTGATAGCAACATTATACCACGCAACGCCCTACCTATAGAGGCTTTGAAAATCTAGCAGAATCTAGCAACTCTAGAAGAATTCAATACTGAATTATGCGACTTCCTTAGCATACATGTATAAGATCAGATTGCATATTTGACCCTTGCATTTCGCAAGTTGTTCATTTGACAGTAAGTGTGTCTTCTGGGAGAAGATGCGTCGATGTTTTTAGTTGAACGACTCCAGCCAGCTTCCGAAAGTTACGTCATTCGACGTACACCAATCAGTGAAAACAGGCAAATAGGAGCCATGAAAATATCTAAAAATGATTAATTCGTCCCTGCTGACGAAATTTAAGCGTTTGGCCTGATTAAGTGAAGTCTCATAAAATCATGATTGTAATGCAGTAATGATTTCTGGAATGTGATATCCGGAAAGAACAGCAAAAAGTACTCATCGTCCATAAATTTCAGCTTGGCGCCCCTACTAGTGTTGCTTGTACCGAATTTTGAATTACGAATGTTGACAATTTGTATACACTTGGCCTGATAAGGTTTAACCAAACTGAATGACGTCACAAGTGGGGGAGAAAATAAATAGCACAACATGATATGCTAATTACATGCAGGCTTATGTACAAGAAATAAATCAAAAAAGACTTGATAGATAAATACTTAAAAAACATGATGTGCAACATTGCTAAATTAATAATTGCAATATTTTGATTAGACAAGAGATGAACTAAAAATAAATACTGCCCACTTTGACGACTGCAGTACGCATTACGCTATCCATGCCTGGGATGAGTTTGATGATGCGAGCCAGCGGCCACCTACCTGCCGAGAGAGGTCGAGAAGCACACAATGCGATGCGATATCTCTTGGTTGAGATTTTTGCTGTCAAAGGCTACGAAAATGAATAGCACCGGCCTCAGCGGTCGAAAGTTCAAGTTTAGTCCTGAATATGATTTATTATGTTAATATGCACTACCCTGCAGTAATTTTAAAGTAGCATGTCTTTGCTTGTCTTCTACATACAATTCAGAGTTCAAATACAAGGACTTAGTGAGGTCTTCAAATCACTTTTGAGAAATGTCAATTCAGTACGAATCTAACGCATTACAAAAGCTTTTTTTAAAAAAAATAAACTAGTCTATCTTTCGATTACCATGATTAAAAAAAGTGAAACTGTATTTAGTTCAGAATGGAATGTCTACATGCGCAAACATGATGTTACCTCCCCCTTCGCTATTAGATAAAGCCCAACTAGCATTGGCGAGATATCAAGATGTCCCTTTCTCTTAACGCTTTCCACAAGCATGTACCGGACTCTGCAGGGCAGAGAGATCTTTTGACAGAGAGGTCATTTGACTCCACTAATCAAAGTGGTCATCTTTTTACTTGGTCATCTTTTTACTATAAATAGCAGTTAAAAACTTAAATTGCACTTTTGAAATTGACGGCAGATGACATTGAAAAACGACACGATAGTATGTTTGAATGCATTGGGATGCTGTAGATCTTTGAAAATATTGGCCTACGTAAATCCTAGAATCTCAGCTACATATTGAGTAGAAAAAGAACAGTAAACTAGCCGATGCACATCCTGCGTACATACATGTGCAAGTGCATTAGGACAGCTTGATAATCTGTCCATTTATAACTGGGTTCCACTTTATAGCATGAAAAGGCACCAAAAATGTTAACTCATGTCTGAAATGGATACACCAGCATAGATGCAGTTTGCAAGGGAAATAGCAAATATTTTCTGCACAACCGGTTTCTGCCTGACTTGCAGGATTTTTATAGGACTAAACGATTTTATTTGTAATACCAAATTAAAATACATTAAAAAATCTCCATGTAGGCCAATGTGTCATATACTCAAACATAGAAAAATACCGTGGTGGGTGGCGGTGGTCATAGATTTCTATTATTACAGTAACGGTCTATATATGCACATTTAGAGACTCATCATCTTTATACATACAGTGTTTCAAAAATATGCATGCATTGCATGTATTCATAGACTTCTTTTCAACATAGACTTCTTCACGTTCCACCATTAGTATTAATGAGAAAGCATAGAGATGTGCAAGAAAACAATCGAATCATAGAATTTCTATTCTCAATTGAATTATTGAATAATGCATCAATGTTACAATATTAATCATCTTTTTTCACAAGTTTTATTATTTAGACTGAAGGATGACAACTGCACGCAGGCGATTAAGTTTTGATGAAACGTAGTTGATTGCAAAGACTCATTGGATAACGGCTAATTGGATAATTGTTATTGAAACATGCAAGGAGACTTCTGATTCACCGGTACCTTCAAGATCGCATTCGTGAAGAATTTGAAGATCCATGAAGGACAACTGATGCTCCTTGTTCCGATCATCCATTTACTATTAAATCTACTGTACTAACCAGAAAACGTTGGCACATCCAGGAGTTGTCCACCGTACTTTGAAGGAGTTCAGCTTTACTGCACACCGGCTAAGTCCCTAAACTATTCCAAGACAATTTTGAAAGGTGTCACGGTGAGGAAGAACCCGACAAACCTGCTGATTACATCGTTTGTAATGATGAAGATATGTTTAAAGTAACCAGAAATGCCAATCGTCACTACTGTGTCTACTGATGAAAAGAAAATTACCTTTTGCCAAATTTTGCAGAACGTGACATCTTACAGCAAGACGGAACTCCGTCTCAACACGTTTTGAGTGTAAAAAACAATTTGAACTAAGTTTTTTTCGCAGAAATTGTTCGACCGTGACGGATTAATTCCATTTCTCTTCGTTCTCCTGATCGTGCACCAATGGCTTCAGTGTTTGGGGCATTGTGAAAAGCGAAGTGAACTTAAAAAGCTAATAACAATTAAGGATTTCAATTGATCAATATCACCAGCGTTTTCCTCACTTTATAGAAACTTGAAATTGTGAAAACGAATCTGCACGATGCACGTAATTCTGAGCATTTTGTTTGACTTTCCAAGTTTCATTTGATATTTTTGCGTGTGTTGGCCTATCTATTTTTTACTAACTTTAATTTTGTTTTCTCCTCGAAAGAAAATAGAAAATGTTTCCTGTAGCAGATCAGCAGGCATGAGCTTGCTCAAATATCGTCACTAGAACTCGGATTCAAGCATCTGAGCTGACAGGCACGAGCGCGACATGCTAATTCGCTCTGGTATAGTTGGTCAATTGGGTACCAAGAAAAAAAATAGAAACACGAAGTATTTAGAATGTAATCATATCTATAATGTTAAATCGTTAATGTTTTCAACACTCCTTCATGGATAGTAGTCCTAGAATACATAGTTTTTAGGAAAAAGATTATTTTTTCTATTGCTGATGAACTACGGCTTGGACGAGTGAGTTAACATCATTCCATAAGGAATTAATGCACACCCATGCAAATGATGCTTACAGATGTAAATTACAATGCAAGGAGGCGCTAGCTGAGCAATTTTATCCATTTTATTTCATTCCGTAGCTTCTTTTCCATTTTTTATTCAATCAAGTCAGACAGAAGTCTATGCAATTTTATGAACTATTTTTGTATAATATTTATACATATATATATATATATATATATATATATATATATATATATATATATATATATATACACTAAATTCCAAAAGACTTGCCGCACTTCGATAGCTTGAGAAAGACACAATAAAAACTTTTACAATATCTTTTACAATAAATATGAACAGCATATATTCCCACATTAAATGACAAGGATGCCAGGGCACACTAATACCGGGTGTGACTTCCCTTGGCAGTGATCACAGCTCGAACTCTTCTCTGCATACTGTCAATCAAGCTGTTGATGACAAGGATGCCAGGGCACACTAATACCGGGTGTGACTTCCCTTGGCAGTGATCACAGCTCGAACTCTTCTCTGCATACTGTCAATCAAGCTGTTGATGATGGATTAAGGAATTGCGTTCCACTCCTCCACAATCGCTTCTTCTAGGCTCTTCAAGGAGTCAATGTGTCCTCTTTTACTGATCCGACGCTTCATGAGATCCCACAGGTGCTCTATAGGATTAAGATCAGGAGATCTTGAAGGCCAGTCAAGTCTTCTGATGCTGTGGCTGGAACAAAAAAGTTCAACTTGTACAGACCGATGCGCAGGAGCATTATCATCCTGAAAGAGGTGATTGCTTGGTGTTTCCTCGTCATCGAAAAATCGCTTGAGAAGATCGGTATAAGTCTTTCCGTTTACAAAGCTCTTTAAGATAGTCAACTTGCTTCTTCCACCAAACCAGATGGCTCCCCAAACGTGGATAGACCCTCCCATCGCTTGAACTGAAGCCTTGCAGTTTCTCTCCGCCATCCTTTGACCCATTTCTCTCCATACTCGCACACGCCTGTCGTTGTTCATGCGTCTAAAGCGAGATTCGTCAGAGAAGATGACATTTCTCCATGCTTGTCTCCAAGCACATTTTTTCATCGCCCACCTTTCTCGAGACTTCTTTTGATTGATGGAAAGCAAAGGGGCACAAAAAGATGCACGCTTCCTCAATCCAACAATTCGCAGTCTTCTGTAGACAGTCTGTAGGCTCACTCGCTCTTTCCACATGTTTCTGAGCTCCTTTGCCGAAGAAAAGTTGTGCTTTCTAGCCAAGCGTGTTAGAAGGCGATCTGAGCGGTGGGTGGTTTTTCTTCGTCGACCAGTTGTTCGCTTATCACAAAATTCTTGCTCTTGATGTTTCTTTTTCCATCGTTGAATTGTTCTTCTATCAACCTTGAGCATCTTGGCAATTTCTGTTACTTTGAGCATTTTCATTGATAATCCTACAGCAAGGCCCCGAAGATACGCATTGTTTTCTTTCTGGAGTTTACTGGAATGCAGTGCAACCTTCATCTTCATAGCGTTGTAACTTTTAAGTAACACAGAACATCAGAACACAATAGCTGATATAAAAGAACTTTTCATCTCACTTGTCTATGACAGAGATAATGCATGCAGTTGATATCATGGTTGCTTGTCTATAGAGGAAGCAGATGCGCAGATATCTATATTGCCATCCAATGCTTGCCATTATCTATTGACTTTCTACTGCTATGATTAATGCATGTCTCGAATGACCATGCTAGCTAATAGCCTAGTGCGACAAGTCTTCTGGAATTTAGTGTATATATATATATATATATATATATATATAGAGAGAGAGAGAGAGATGTTTATTTGTTCTTTAAATGACAATCGGAATATATATACAAGACATCCAACATTCAAAGACAATCAAGATAATATAAAGTTGATCACAAAAGACAGACGATTAAATTATGCTCATTTTCGGAGTTTTTAACGAAGAGTTGAAAAGATGAAAGGGAGTAGGAAACAGACAGTCGACCACTGGGAAGGCGAGGCGGAAACAGGTCTTTGACGAATGTGTCGGTAAAAGGGACCTCATGAAACACCTTTAAAGCTGACAATACCCTATGCGTTGTAAGATCAGGTAAGTCAGTGATGCCCTTTATCCTGAGACATCTGCTATAAATGAAGTTCAATGAATGCAAATAGTGAAACAATGTTGATTGCATGAATATGAGGCCACATATCGTCAAAATATACACAATCTTTTCATGATATCTGAAATTATTTTCTTGATTGAGAAAGAACATACATTTGCGCAATTTTAAAGTCTATTTTATCTCCAGATTGAGAATATCGGGGATATAGACAAAATAATTAGATCAGAAATAGAATTGCTCCATCCACCTCTAACCTCTCTCCAGACAAAAGCACACACAAATACCTAAGTTATTATAAGCGTATCCTCATTCTAGACAATTGCGAACATCCTAAAAATAGAAAACGATAACTTGTAACTCTTATACACAAAATTCGCCGCTCACATTTCTGATTTTTACCTTATAAATAATTTTCACAATAAGTACAATGAATTTTTCATTAGTACAATGAAATGGACGCAGTTCATTGGTTGACGATTCTACTTGATGTTAAGTCGATGCAATGGAATTACCATATTAGCACGTAATCCGAATAAACTTTCTAATGTTCATCAAACCAATTTCCCGACTTCACGAAACTGCTTCACCAGCTGCTAAGATAATATTTTAATGGTATCCTTCAGACAACATGGCTATCGCATGTCAACCATTCAACTTGCATGTATCTCTGAACAGACACTTTATATTAATTTACTGATTTTTGTTTTAAACTGCTCAGAAAAATATGTCATATATAATCAAGTTTTAATTTTCGACTCTTTGTGACCGAATTTGTTCCTTCACCAAAAATACTGTCTTCTGATTATATTTGATGCTGTTTCATGCTTGAGATTGTGTTATTCTGTGAAATCAACCCTTTCATATACAGAATTGACTCATCTAACCAAACAACTAATTGCTGTCTTAAAATTATGAAAAGTGAAATTGCATTTTCTCTAAATTTGATGTTGAAAATATACAGTTTTTCTACGAGAAATGTGTATTTTTTTCGTCAAATAAGTAGTAGTCAACGCAAATGATGGTTGCTTCCGTATTTAGGGAACAACATTACACAACTACAACTATTAATAGTCTATGACAATTTAAACAATTGCTAATGAAATTTTTTTCTTGTTTCCCAGCTGACCAGGATTCTTCACTCGCATCCGCGCGTATCCATGCGAAGCCAAGTTATTTCATTATATTCAGATGTCTCTAGTTCAGATGACTATTCATCTGCATCAGAGCTACAGAATTCCTTCAGAGTTCTGAAGCGTTTAAATGGCAGTTCTCGTAATGATTTTATCTCATAAATATACATAAATGAGATGATGCGAAGTTCACGAATGTAACCACGCAGTTTCCATATTCTCAAAATGTATTTGAAAAACTAGATATTTTGCATCGGTACAGAGCAGAATGCCACTCACTCGCTCAGGCAGCTCTCAAGAAAGATTCACTTTCAATTACTGATATGAAACTTCTTATTCTTGTTGCCCGTTTATAGCGCTATCAACATCTTATTGACAAAACTTGGTGCTTTACCAGAAGACGTAATAATAAACGTCAGGGTTATGAAATGCTTACCTATCATATTCATGAATAATACATACCCTCAGTGCGAGAGCATTCCAGTCATAAAACAATCTCGGAAACCTTAAGTATTTAATCAAACCAGATAGATTTGCTTCTGGTTTGTACATACAACCCGCGAATTGAGCGTTAAACTGGCTTTGCAAATTCATGTCAATCGAGAATTAAGTTTGCCATGTGAATTTCATCGACGTTTTTTCCAATGCCTAACATTCTTAACATTTTCCTGTTGGCCGTTTTCTTGTGCTGGTATTATTCAACTGTTTCATCGACAGACTATCTTGAAGAATATTTCACATTAGAAGACAGCAATTTCTGCTTGGATGTTGGTCCTCATGTAACATCGAATACTGAAAATTCCATCTTTTCATGTGCAGTTGTTTGCTTGGGACAGTCCGTTTGCTGTGGTTTTGCATTCCGCTCAGCAAATGGTCAGTGTCTCATCCATAATAGACTGCCTCCGAATCAGAAGTCTGGAGGGACCAGTTCAAATCCTTGTGCATTTTACAGACGTCAGAGATGTCTGGACAGTCCACAAAGCTTCAATATTTCCCTCTCTGAAGCTCCAACGCGAGTCTTTTATATCTCCCATCAGTCGAAAAAAATCATTGATGCACCACAGGTTTGCAACAACTCCGGAGGTCGGGTAGCTGAGGAATATCCACCCAAACTTTTTCTACAACTGGCGGATGAGCTGAAAAGCATCTTCACACCAGACTTTCGGCAAGTGTATACTAGCCTTTGCATTCAATACGTTGATCCAACTGTTTTCTGTCATGGAACATCGGGACTCGCTCCACTGGCGAACGGCAGTGAATATTGGCCTCATCAAAATGTTGTGTTCAACATGAGTGAATATTCGAGCGAAAATATCAGTTTCAGAACAGATCCACAAGATTATAGAATGGTTGTAATAACGTACACTAACCGAACTGGAGAGAACAAGGCAATAAAAATTGGCTCAACAATCTATTCCTATCGGCAGGTGCTCCCGATTTGCGAATTTGAATTTTATAAATAGCAAGTCAGTGACAGACATTTGCAGCTGCTGTCATCAGACCGTTGCTTGATATCAGAGATCATATAATTTAATAAAGTAAAGTATAAACTGATGAAATTTCACATTTTTCTAAGACCGTTGACGATGTTCCTAAGACAGGATTTACGCACGTGCGAGGAAGCCTTTTGGGTCCTATATACTCTATATACTATTTCGTACTCGTGTGCCTATGTGAATTCGCAAGCTTCTATTCGTGACTTCAATCGGTAATAGTAGATATACTGTTTGGCAGAAAAAATGAATTTTCCAGATGCTTGAATTTGCTCGATTCTCTCATGAATTCATTTTTTCAAACTGTTAAGGCCATCAGCGTTTTCAGTCATAGACGATACGAAAAATTGAATTTACTTGCTTGTAACACCTGCATTTCGATAGATGTCAAGTAATTTTAAGACTGTGAATAAACAGTGCAATCCATTTTAGAACTACTCATTGACAATGTCTCCCTATTATCATCAAATCTCTCCAATCGTTTGGCCAAATTAATGCTTTATCTTGCATGTATAATACTACTTTTGCATGCAACAGTTGCATGACTACCATTAATTTGTAAAACTCAGGTGAAATATTCCTTTTTGACATAGGCCTACTTCTCTACTTGAACATCAAATTACAGGTAATGATGACCAATGTTTGTGTTATGAATTGAGATAATTCACAAAAAACTCTTGCACGCTTGTCTTGTCTCCCAAATCTTCTCTATTTGCTATCACGAGTCCTGATACTGCATATTTTCTTCCTTTCTTATATTTATTAAATTGGAGTACAGTGGTGCCTTAATATCATATCATTAATTATGTAATTAATGATATATATATTAATTATATAATATCATTAATGTATAAATCAATATAATGGGATCAAGAGAGGTTGACAAATTTTGTAACTAGTAGTACCAGATGGTCTACACTTTGAATAATCCACTAACAGAGACCGGTAATAGGTTGCTTATCCCATAAAAGTCAAAATCAAATAAACTTTAAAATTCAAAATGCAGCTCACCAACAGATTAGCTATTACCTTGATGACGCTGTTTATTACGCTATAGCCATTCGACTCTACTGACGGCTATTCGAATCCGCGTCGGCTGCTATTAGGCGTTTACGGCGTTTTTCTATACTACGCGGAGTTGCCTAATAATGAGTTGAGGTAAAAAGGCAGTTTGAGCTGATGCTGCTGTATCAACTCTCAGACCTGAGACCTGAGCTGTTTCACACCCTCTGAGACCTAAGGGAGGGTCCAGTGGACCCCTTTCTACAAATTCTTGGATTACCTGCTTAAATTGAGTTCAAAACATTAGGAAAGTTGATTTCTAGTAAAACAATGATGTTTAGGTGTAGTAGATTGATATAACTAATTCCTTGACCAGCCTTCTTATTGAACAAATGTGAAAATATGGTGTTTTTATAATTCAGCAACATTTAGCACAATATCACTTGTGCTTGGAGGCGGTTTTTTATGTTTGCTGTCAACATGTAGGCTCAGATAGTTACTTTTAATGAAATTGATTTATTCTAGCAGTACCCTTTCATTTGTCCAATTTTTTGAAATTTATTCATCTCGTACAGAGCCATAACTGCAACTTCTAGACTCTCAAAGCAGGTGGGATCTCAAAATCATTAATGTTGCTGTCAAAACTTAGTCAACTGTCTGCTTTTAGTGTTGAACCATGAATATAATGACAGCTTCTATCTTGGGCATTGATTTATTCCGAAATGTTCATATAGGCCGACCAGTCATGCGCTATCATGTGCGAAAGCAAATAATTCGCATTTTGGGAATTTCTAGCACAGACACACATATACAACCATGATGTGGACAATTAATAGATGAATTTCGCTCATTATGCCACATCGTCGGCATGTCCAAAAATCATTTTTCATCTGATCGAAAACTTTTTTTGGTGGAAATTTCTAGCCCCTCTGAGACCTGAGAGGGTTCAGTGGACCCCCTGGGCTTATCTACCATACTTCCACTGTTTCAATTGAAATTAAATTACACATGCAGAATCGCTGTCAAAAATGATAATTTTACACGGGCATGAGCGGTTGATGTACCCTGAACACAAAAGGTGAAATAACAAAATATGGCCCCGGGGACCACTGGACCCCTCAGGTCAATGCGGGTTAAAAAAAATAACAAAATTTCGCAGTCGACCGAAGTGTTCAACCTATAAAGAGAATGACTGTCAGGATTAGTGAACGCACAAGTCCGACCACCAATCAGCTGTAGATCACGTGAAGCTGATAGACGGTCAAAGTCCGGCAGCAGAAAACAAGTTAATTTTGATCATTGTTTTTGATGAAGATATCTTGCTCATTTAGTGATGAGTTTTGTGATATGATCGCGCTTACGAAAATGCTCATATTAATAACTCTTAGGCATCAGCCACACTGAAAGCAAAGCAAACGCGAGCGTCCCGAGTGTCTCGAGCAAACGTATGTCCGTAAGGCATTAATCGCTCTTAGACATTACCAAGGTTGTCATGACTCTCATATCAAAATATTGGAAAGCTCCGTAGAAATGCATGTGCAAATGCTCAGCCAACTATGCCGCTAGCCATTGACCTTTGAGTGTCGATATGGGCCAATGGTGACCAATTGTCTACTTATAATTCATATATCATGATTCTTATATGCGTCTATTTCTTCGGAATAGAAGTGAGTAAGTAAGTAATAAAGGCGTTTATTCTTAAGAGATTGGAAATCATACAGATCGTTCGAAAACACAAAGGGAAAATACACAATTTATCTGCAAGAGCGTTATTCGAAAAATACAAGTAAACATCCATACGGAACGAATGTGCGTTGTCTCTTTCAGTTCTGCAGAGAGGCAAACACAAATGACCACTGTATCTCAGTCTCTCAGGAATGAAATGATGAAGAGGATGATTAACATTTCGCTCACATTTTCTAAAGTAATCGGTGGTGGCTCTCTCAAAAACATGCTCAATACTTTCAAAATCAGGAACATCTGTAATTGAATACTGATGGATTGTACATCTATAAACGAACAGCGATAAAATTAAGTTCGTATACATTTTCAAATCGTTAACACAAAACCTCTTAAGCACTCTTAAAATAAATAGGCGCTGAGATGCACGCTTCAATACTGATAAAATCTGGTCGTCCCATGCAAGCTTCTCGTTTATCACAAACTCCAAAATATTCACTGATTCTCTTTCTACATATTTACATGTAGATACTATAGGATAAACATCACGCGAACAGTCGTGATGTCGTGATCAACAGACCTTTTTATACAGAGTTTGTACATTTAGAGAAATTAATTGAAAACTCCATGTCAGAAATCACAGACTCAAAAATGGGTACGCCAAAAACAAAATTTGAAATTACCGATTCTACTGCATTGACATCATCAGCGTACATGGCAAAGGTCGAGTTCACGCATTTTGGAGAGAAGAGGCCCATATTGGCAGCAGAGAGATAGGGTCCTATCCTTGCAGGATACCTGAATGAACATCAAACAGAGGACCTGAATTATTGAACAAAGTAACAAACTGTTTTGGATTATTGAGGTAGGATTTTTGACCATTGCAGAAAAATATGATCAAAACCAGCGATTATGTCTTAAAGTATCAAATGCTTTCGATATATCGAGTAAGTGCAGATGATATATGGCAGTTATATAGCAGATAAGAAGACAAGGTACAAAATGAAATATGTAAGGAAGCTTCAGAAAAAGATGAATCAGTCAGAAAATAGTGAACACATTGAAAACTGTCGGATGTGCGTCAAAGCATCAAATTGTTATACAAAGATGTACAATACGGTGAATGTAGACGAACGTCGGGTAGTGGAGAAAAAAGGAATGCTAGCTGGTTTAAGTATGGTACCATAGTGGTTTCGCGACAATGTCATGAGGTTGGTGATGCGGATTCAACATCTGACATATCTCTTTCATTGCAAGCTTCTGACGTCTATCCGTCAACGTAGGCATGATGTGGCACTTGCATACATGGCCACAAATGATTCGTTGGCATCTTTTACGGATAACATCTGGCCTAATAAAATTCAAACCAACGAAGAATGGACAATTGAACTCAAGTATATTTCTGATGTGTGCGTTGTAAACTTTTATTAGGTCGTCTTTTGTAACACCAGATGATCGAAGTTGCTTCAACAAAACGATTCTTCACGAAGCCAGCTTGCAAATATAATTAATATGATTATCCTTATCCCAGGAAAAGGAAATTTTTCAAGCGAGTTTCTAACATGTCCATGGCAAACGCAGACCCTTTGTGAACCTTTGAGGTCAGCCTGCACGAACATCCTCTTCACGTTCGATGACAGGTTATTTATGCAGACCGATGGAATGTCTATGGTATCGTGTCTTGCCCAACTATGGCCTCTTTTGCCATGAACATGATTGAAACTCGCATGAAAAATTTCAATGGTTCTCTCCTTGTCTATTGTAAACGTTACGTTGATGACATATTTTGCATTTTTGACAAAAGCTCCGATGTTTCTACCTTTCATGACTTTCTGAATACCCTTCATCCTGATATCAAATTCACGATGGAATGAGAAGTCAATGAAAGTCTTGTGTTTTTAGATACCAAAGTTACCAAAAGTGAGAATGCCTTTGATATCGCTTGGCACCTCAAGGAAACAAACGCTGGCATTTACATCCCTAATTCTGCTCATGCTCCCAGGCGTTATCGTTTGGCTGCTATGCATTCACTTTTTATCGTGTCTTCAAATTGAATTCCAATCATAATAATTATCAAAAATCCGCTTCTGCTATTCAAGCTCTTTTTCAAAAAACGGATTATCTTCTGAAAGAACTATTCTGCGCATGCGAGAAAAAGCTGAGGCAAGACACAAAACCAACATTGCTCGACCAAACACTCATGACGACTTGAAATTCAAAATATGGAGCTTCCCCTACATTTCTGAAAGTGAACAAAATCTTCATTCTCGTGTCAAAGATACCAATAAGCTTTTACCGCCCGACATGAAAGTTCGCCCTGTTTTTAAAACCATGAAAACTGGCGATTTTTTCTTTAATAAGGTTAAAGTTTTGCCCGAGTTCATAGTATTTCTAATGTTGTGTACAAATACACATGTGATCACTGTGAAAAGTGTTACATGGGCAACTCTATCCGGCATTTTGTTACCAGAATCAACGAACATTTGAAAGTGTATCCAGCACCGACCGAAATAAGCATGCATGTACAATGTATAAGGTCAACACTTATACATCCACCAAACAAAGAAAATTTCGATATCATTGCCTGTACTGAATACCCTAGATTTCTGGAAACAATTTCTGAATGAAAGAGCAAGCTCCACAGAATTAGACAGGTCGTATCTTCTTCTGTTTGACTAGAAATGAAACATTGGAACATGCAACGTTAATGAAATGGCATAATCTGCTGACATAATACCATAGCAATCGAACAATGGGCAGCCATGTTCAACATTAAACACGCCAAATTGTGCGAAATTTCAGTAACCGTTATCAGCCGGATCACACAGCAGAGAGAAGCAGTCGATATCAAGCTCTGCAGTGAAGTTTTTGAACGTTTTTCCGTGCGCGTGCTACCTTTTTTAATAATGATAGGAGGGCCCAACATTATCGAGAACACTTTTGCGCAATGATCCGAATTCTTCGAATCTGAAAGAATCATGGCGATCGGAGAATTTTGAAGGAATTCACAGCAATCCGCAAGCGACGCACGAGTATTTTTTCCTGTCTCTGTAGGGCATTAAAATTTCTTTTTCTCCACTTAGTAAGTTCCTGGATGTGCCATCGTTTTCAATCAGAGTGATACGTTTAAACTATCTAATTCTGCTCCATTAATAACTTACGTTTAACTTTGTTTGTGTGATCTCACCTGAGGATGGCAAATGATTTGCTGAAAAACTCCGGCGCTTCGGAAGTCGTTGAAAAATCGTATTTAAAATCATCAAAAATAGATTGCGACAGTAATTTTTGTGATTCATGCTTGCATAATAATTTGCTGCCAATTTTCATATATATATATATACATATATATATATATACTTATCAAATCTCAACAGGTGTAACCACCACGAGACATGTTTCGGCCTCATCAGTCGTGGGTAGGCTTGAACCATCGACGTTGGACGTCCTCTAGCTCCAACGTCGCTGGTTCAAACCTACCCACGACCGATGAGGCCCAACAGGCCGAAACATGTCTCGTGGTGGTTATATCTGTTGAGATTTGATAAATTTATCAATTGCCAGGTTACTTGTCATAACATTATCTTGTTTTCCTATTATCTATCTATTATATATAGATAGATAGATAGATAGATAGATAATAGGAAATCGTAAATGGAAATTAGTACCAGCACGTAATCACACCCAGATGTCATAAAGAAAATCTAAGCAAATAAATAAGACAGCCCGACCGGTTTCTGCCTTTATATGATATGTTGTTGTTGTTGTTTTGGCCCGTTCGGTGTGAGAACACATTGACGTCAATCGCTGAAGACAACCGATTGCCCTCAAATAATTCAGCAACTGAGTGGCGGAAATTTGGTTGGGGTCCGGATGGATGGTATGGAAACTGCCATAACGCTACACATCCCATCTTGAGCACTTGATGAGGCTGTGTTCCAGGCTTTCCTCCTCTTCGCCACATTCATCGCAGATTGCCTCCTCTGCTAAGCCGATACGATGGCGATACTTCTTGAGAAGATGACGATCTCCTGTCCTGTATCTTGCAAGTTCGTTGCGCTCTGATCTACTCAAGCTGACTTCTTCTTGATGGTTGTGCTTCCAGTGGCTGTTCTTCTTCTTCCATTCATTGGCAAGGCTTCTTCGCATTTTTGTTTTCACTGTCGATGTCGATAGGAATGTTTTTATGGTCGAGATTACTGGCATCCTTTGCAGTCGTGTCTGCAATCTCATTCCAATGTACACCAACATGACTGGGGACCCATTGAATGAGAACGTTCTTATTTGCTGTTTTCTGCAGGCTGTTCCAAGCTTGGTCTTCGTTTGATGTTTGGTGCCCACTTCGTATATTTTCAATCACACCTTTATTATCAAGAAAGATAGCAACATTTCTACAGTTGTCCAATCCCTGGTCTTCCATGAGTTTCTCGAGACCGATCCTCAATGCAACCAATTCAGCATTGTAGCTGCTACACCATCTACCGGCAAGTGCAAGGACTGTCGAGTAGTCCCCTTCATTCCATATGATTACTGCACCGCTGCCTCCTCGCTCCTGATTTTCCATCACTGATCCGTCAGTCCAGATCTGAATGTCCATGTCCTAATTTTTCCACCAATTGTCTCCTCAGCTTTCTTTCTCAGGGTATTTGTATCTTCTTTCTTGCTGCAGTTAGTTAGAAGTGAAGTATGGGTGGTGATATGCGTTATGTTACTCCACGGCGGGAAACTGGGATGTTTAACTAATTGATTGTGCTATGAGATTTTTTATGATTATGAGATGAGTGGCGTTTAAAATTCCACGTGGTGCTGAAATTAATAAAAATATAATAATGATAATTAATTAATTACAAAAAAATAATTAATAATTAAAAATAAAATAATAAAAATTCTGAAGTAATTAATAAAAAATGCTTTGACTTCGAATAAATTAATCAGTATTCCTCATTGAAAAATTGAAGCACTGTAGAATAATGCATAATAAGTGAAAGGAAAAAATAACAAGGAGACATGCCTCGTAAATAAAGTAATTAAATGTTGAGTTGCATCCTCAGTTGAAAAATGGAAACAGACCTGAATAGCTGCTATTTCATCCAAAATCAGTAATCATCAGCAGGAATGGTTATCTCTCAACATCGACACAGCTCCCTTATTTAAGGTTGCAGCCATGCCCGAGTAAATTTGAGAATTTCAATTCGAATGCCCGTCGAAATTTCACCAACTTGCTAATTGCAAACCTCAAATTTACCCGGGCATGGTTGTAACTTTACATGTAAATAGGGAGTTGTCTCGATGTTGCGAGATGTAAACTAGGTCTACTGATGATTCCTGATATTGGATGAAATAGCAGTTATTCAGGTCTGTTTCCATTTTCAACTGACGATGCAACTCAATATTTAATTATTCTATTTACATTGTGCTTGCAAAAAGCAGTATTTATTAATTATTTCAGGCGCACTAACTTAGGCGATTTACCAGTAGTGTGTTTAAAGAAGGGATGCGGAGTCCTATCATCTTGATAGGACTGCAACTCCGACTCCGAGTGGACTTTATATAAAGCCTAGTTTTTTAAAAAAAACTGGTGACCTAAATCATAGATCATTATAGGCTGATCTTAACCTTTTGTAAAGTGATCATTGCTGAATCCATAGGTATCGGCTGTATGAATTATCAGTCATTTCCGATGAAAGCTTATCAAATGTCACTTTAAGTTGGATGCATATGACTGGGCTCCTCTCATCTTGTTGATGTGTGCTTCACTCCAGTCTCTACCAGGCAGGAAAATCTCCATCCTTCTCCAAAAAAAATAAGTACACTTTCGATTTTAATATGCGCTTTGGAGGCGCCATCACATACGATGAACGTGGTAAGAGGTAATGTTCTCAAACAAACTAGTATTTCATTTTTGTCTCTGATGTGACCTTTGGTGCGCAAGTGTGATCGAGGTTGGGAAGGCCTGTCTTCTCTTCCCTCAATAATTACAGGCTTTGCATGTACTTGTCTCGACTGTACTTTTGTTTGACGGAGAAAGTTGACATCAAGACATTGACAGCTATGCACGAGGATAAATAATTTCTTTGTATTATATTTCGGGTCTAGTTAGTCGGAGTCCGCAGTCATATCATTTGATAGGACTCCGACCCCAGTAGAAATGATGGGACTCCGGGACTCCGACTCCGCATCCCTGGTTTAAAGTGATATTTAATGAATGCCCGTCGAGATTTCGCAAACTTGCCAAGTGCAAATATCAGAGACATGTCTCTTTTAACAGCAATTTACTCCGGTAAGAATTTGAAGATCACCAATCATTCTCATTTATTATTGATCCACTACAATCCATTCTTCTGACCCCTTCCCGCTGTACAGGCTTTAGATTATGGTTATGAATTTCAACCAGTTTCCCATTTCATTGCATTATTTCAATCATTTCTAATTCCCTGAGGTTGTCGCGATTCTGACAGTTCGTTTTCCGATTATCCGTTTCAACAGCTTGAAACTCAGAACCGAGTATCCATTCGAATTGAAAGAATTAAGTTCCAAGTTTCGATTATCTGAAGATCCATCCGATATGATCTAAAATGAAGTTCCGACTGTTCGGATAACGGAATATTTGGTGCAATCGCCCACTTCTTTAATTCCTTCTTCGAAGTACACAAGCACTATGTAAAGTGAACGAAGAAGATTCAAAAACACAGCAATTAGCGGAGGCAAGTCTTCGTTTTCTGACAGTGACTGCAGATCGCACTAGGTGACATGCCACGCTCAATCACGCGTAATTACACATGACCTCAAACATCCGTGGCTATGCGGGATATTGCTGCAATATCTGTTATATAAGTAAGTATAGTTGGCAGTCCTGTTATATAGACTTTGCGTCTCATGTGTAATAATAGAGATAATCCAATAGGAAAGCCAATCGCTTTCGCAGTGCATGAGCACGAGCAATAGTTCTATCTTGCATTTTGTTATTCTCGTTTGTACGTCGGTTTCGTAAGTAGCTTTGGTATTTCACAGTTTACAGTGCATGATATGCATGTTTATGTTGATGACAATTCAGTTAAAGATGAGGAGTGCGACGCTTTCATTATGATGCTTCTTTTATCAGTATGTTTAAAAGCTTTGAAAGTATGTTGAATTCCTCCCTCTAAACTAGCAGGTCCCTATTCAAGTTCAAAAATTAGGTCAAGATAGTAACAACACACATTTTCAAATGCAGACTTTTTAGGTAACTAATCAGGAAGTGAGTTTCAATCTCTAATCGACGCGCTAGCTGATGTAGAATCGATTGCTCTTCTTAGTTGCCAAGAAGGTTTATCTGATGCCTCCGTTAAATTGGAAAAATATTTCAATGATCACATTTATTATGACTGCAGTCGTAATTCTTTATCTAGAGGAGGAAATCAACAGATCTTGCTCATTCAAAATACTCCTTCGAACCTTATTCCTCCCAAATCCTCCGTCGAACGTCATTCCACCCCTGGCATGTTGAATTTCGCCCCAGGGAGCCACATAGTCCACGGTTGAGAATCATACAAGAATACAGCCGAAACATCATGCAATGCAACCATATGCCAGTTCGTTAACATCGATCGTGAGGTGCTGGAAGCCGAAGGCCGGTCTTGCCAAGTGAATTTCTTAATGAAAGTAATTTTCAACTAAAAGTGCTGGAGAGTTCTTTATCTTTACATTAGACTGCTTCAAAATGGATCACCTATCTCGTGGTCAGCTATATCATGTAATCATTTGAAGGATCATGGACGGGGTTGCATGTTTTGAATCCTGTTTCAATTTTTTTAGACAAGTCAAAAGAACAGGGTTGCCGTGGGAATTGATATTTGAATCCCCACCCCATTCCCACAGAAAAACCTGTGAGTATCCCCACACCCCCACAGGATAAGCCCCTGATTAATATGTTGTTCTTGTTCGTATAGAATGATTGATGTTCAGCATCTCCATCTCAGTGGAACTTCTGCACATCATTCAACGATCCGAAGACTGTATTTGACTCCAGAGATGCGGAATGGGAGTCATTGAAGAAAGTTACCGACTGCGTGTTGTAGCTTTCATGACTTCTCTTTGCTGTCTTCGGTATAGGCCTATTGCTCCTTAAAATTGTAGTATATTTTCTATCATTATTGAGCATTAATTCTGACTTGACTCCTGGAAATTATTGTACCGAAAATTTTAATAAATGCTCGTTCAAGTAAGGAATAGAGCCCGCTATGCACACGCATTTGACTTACAAATTTACATTTGCCTGAATCATTTGGTTGCATTAGCAGATAAGTGTTCTTTATCTATCTCTACTGATTCGTAAGTTTTTGTCGTCTGCTGCCAGCTTACACGTGCAGTCTACATGGGTTCTTCTCATTCCGCTCTTAATTCTTTAATAATTCACGAGACATGACACCTTTTTCCATAAAACTGCCATAACGTAGCTTACCGCAAACGTAACTCTACTTCGAAATGTTTCTTTTTAATAGTATGACGACATTGACTTTATTTCTTTGCTTTTATAACATATCGGTTATTGATTAGCTTGTGGTTTTCAAACTTCCTCTTTTACTCACTTTGGAGGTTTGGTTCACTTAACCTAGTTATTGACCATGTCGATCCTATTTCATTTTGCTACAGGATTATTTTAAGGGTACATTTTGCATTACTGTTCCCTTAAAGGAAACACATTTGCATAAAAATTCAACTACTACATGTAGACTAAAGGAAACATGGCCTTATTAAAATGTTTAGATGAAATGTTAATACGAGTATGTACCTAGTTCTGCACAACACTCGAGCAGTGCATAGTACGCTATTTATATATTTCGCTATTTTGAAATTTCGATGTTTCTTATATTCGCCTTTTGCTGTTTGTTGTTTTGAGATTCGCTGTTATAACCACAGAAGGTTATAACACTAAGCAACCAAGTCTTCATCAAGTAACATCAAACCTAAGTTTGCATTACATCATGTATACATGTCATGCGAAGCATTCTTAGGAAACACATTCATTTCAAAAGTACTATGCTTAATTTCCTCGCTGTAGACAATCGTTATTAAGTACAGTGTGTTTCACAAAAGCAAACATAAATATTTATCAATGTATCCATTGAAATTTTAACTGTTAGTTTAAGTCCTGAAGGACCTTATTGTTCCCATAATATTTTCGGTCAGCTGCTTTTCGTTAAGACTCGATTTTTACTGCAAATAATTCTAAGTGCATGTATTTGGCTGTTTTGATAGATTATATACGAGTTTCACGTGTTCCATTTGTGAGAATATAATCCTGGACTGTCCTGTAAATTGATATTTGGGGTTCCTAATGTGAGGATTTTTCATTCGTTTGGTTGCTTAAGTGGTGCTATTTTCAAATAATAGGAAGTCCATCAGCATACAAAGACATGGTTGAACATAAATTTAAAAAAAATCATATATTGCTACACTGCCAGTACTTCAAAACCATCACTCTGTCACAAAAAAATCACCTGTCAAAAATTCTTATGTAGGCCGTCACTATATGTTTGCGGTCTACCAATGTGCATTATAGCCATCGTTTATTGCTCAGTGGATCATGCCATGTTCATATGTGAATATTTCCGTTTAATATTCGTTAATTGAATTAATAGTCCGGCAGCCAGAACGAGTTTCTGCCTGGAACGAGGCAGAAACTGAGACTTTCACAGAATGATGTAGCTTACACCCTATTCCTACTACGAATCGATGCGTCTGCCGAGTTCTAGTGAGTTCATCTTCTTGTCAGTCAAGATCAAAGAAAAACACATGTAAATCCGATGGGACGCAGATTGTAGTTTTTGGCTAAAATGAAATTTTCTATGTTTTCTCTGATTAAACGAAAAGTATTAAGCACAGAGTCATAATTTTTGACATGAAATGTCTTCAGGTCATTTCCTATGATATGCATGTGCCTTTATCATGCATCTAATCGGGAATGTATGCGAGAATGTGGTTGAATGTGGATAAAGTAGCTCAAAATGTTAGTGTTTGCCGACATTAAGAGGCTCGCCAAATCTATATGTGTTTAGCTTTATAGACAGGGTTGCATGAACATGATAGGAAATGACCTGAAGACATTACATGTCAAAAATTATGACTCTGGGCTTAGTAGTTTTCGTTTAATCAGAGAAAACATAGAAACTTTCATTTTAGCCAAAAACTGCAATCTGCGTCCTATTGGATTTACATGTGCTTTCTTTGATCTTGACTGATAAGAAGAGGAACTCACTAGAACTCGGCAGACGTGCCGATTCGTAGTAGGAATAGGGTGTACATCATTCTGTGAAAGTCTCACTTTCGGCCTCGTTCCCTGCAGAAACTCGTTCTGGCTGCCGGACTATAATGTAGCAATAATTGAAAATTCTATCTCCATCTTCTACCCTCTTTATGCATCTCAAGCCCTAGAAATTTTCGCAGTATAAATCGACTATACACACGTGGCGAATGAAAAAGCTTTGAATCAATCTCATGTACTATTGTAGACATAGACTTCGATGAAAAATATCCTGATTTTCTCGACCACTCATGTCACTGAATTATTGCACAAGAATTTGAAGGATGTTGAACCATTTGTGTATGGTGATGAAATGCAGCACAATGAACCAACCATTTATTGTGGTACACTTAAGTGGGCAGTTAAGGATGCCTATCAGATGAAAGTGAAAGTTCTGACAAGTCGTGGACAAGTGAAAATCTGAGCTTTCATTATAACAATGACTGCAATGCGAGTAGATGGCTTACAGTTGAATGATATTGTGTGAGAAATCTTTATTACATTGTTCATATTTCCGACTCAAATCATTCATCATTTTCATGTGTCTTGCTTTTTGGGCTGGACCCTGCAGGTCTTCTATATCGCAATTAGTTTAAAATCTAGGTTAATAATGATTTATCACATTTATCACGCAAGCTTAATCATATCACAAGTAATTTTGTCTGAGCTATTTATACTATTAGAGCTAATATTTGTAAGTATCCATTCGGATCTGCAGTAAAGGAGACTTGCAGAATTCTTCCACTTCAGACGTCCTTGACACAACTGGAACTATCATTATAAGTCATTCAAAATTGTTGAACTTGTGTTAATAATGTGAAAATGATCAGCATTGATATTTCATGCATTTTAAGTAGGCTCCTTGATGCTTTGTAATTCAACATCGAAGTTGATTGTGTGAAATGATGTTAGTCCTGATTGCTTTTAGTGAATGTCAAAAATCTTCAGAATCCTCACAGAATCCCCATAGAAACGCTATGGGAGCTGTGGGGATGGCCTCAGTACCGATACCCACCCCATACCCATGGATATCCCCACAGAATCCTCATACCCACGGCAACCCTGCAAAAGAGCGATGGAGCTATGGAAGAAGTGGCAGACAAATGAAATAGTCTGCACGAAAGACGACGGTTATAAGCATGTGATCGAAAACCGAACACTTGCTTATAACCAATCACCGATAGGCTAGGCCTACTTGCTGCGAATCTACATAAACAAAATTGACGATGACCGCCCAGCAAACGAAATTTTTCAGGAATTTTATCGCTGACCCAGTAAACATGTGACGTCAGCGGGATGTCATGACGACGTCATTCCAGGATGGCCCACGTACGTCTTATTTGACAGTAAAAAAGACGTCACAGCGGAAGCATCACAGGACGTCAGTATGACATGCCGCCGGGACATCCCACGTACGTCACAGCGGAACTCTCACAGGACGTCAGTCTGACATCCCGCCGGGACATCCAACCTACGTCTTCAAAGTGCTCCTACGAGACGTCCTAATGAGTCACTTGACATCGTGACAGACATCCCATTACCATACTTAAAACTAGTTTCAATCATTTACCCAATTATGAAGATAGCGAAAACATTGGAATCATCTGTGGATAATTATATTTTCGCAAATTATCTAAGTATTTCTGTTTGCATACACGTTCCACTTGCATGAGACAAAAGCAGACGCTGATAAATCACAGATCCTTCTTCGATATTCCATTGACCTTTTGTAAGCACGACGTACCTGAAGTAAGAAACAGCAAAATTTTAATTAGATCACAAAAATTACATACACGTAGGCATACATATACAACGCTCAAAAGAGAAATCACTATGTTAGAAAATCAATATCTAATATGATGAAATTGCTCATCAGAGGTATCGAAATGCATGCCTATTGAATTTGAGTCACGGTAGAGAAGATGCTTCGACATGTAGGCATATAGGGCCTACATTGAATATGAACAATATATAATTCTGTACAGTTAGTAAAATATAAGATTTCTTTCATTGACATGAGTCACAACTGATCCAAAATAAAAGTTTCTTCATGCTTGTTGCCTAAAATCTAGAGGCTATCGAAGCTAAATTATAAATTGAAGACATAATTAGAAACTAGAATTAGACTAAAATTTAGAAAATCACATTGTCATTATATTTTGAATGCTTACAATGCTCTGCATCTGGACAGAGACACAGTTTTTGATATATTTTTGATTTTTGACCATCTTCGGATATTTATCGCCTGTAAAATTAGATCATGAATTTTAACATGATTTTGCATTAATACTGTACAACCCAATAAAATTTGACATTCATATGATGAGAGAATTCCTTGTTTAGATAGTATTTCCTCTGTTTTTCAAGCAAATGCGGGACAAGCGACCATCATCTTCCGGCTATAATTTATTTACACACAATTAATTGCACAATCATGATAAAATTAATCATAATTATCAAAAAAAAAAAATCCAGTAGATTTATTTTGATAAAATTAAAAACTAATTCTTGCACAATGTCTTTCGCACACTCTTATTCAAGTGCAAACGTGGACTGAATATAAAATACAAAATCTAAAATCATATAAGCCTACTTCTGCAGTAATATATATTTATGAACAATCCTTTTGTCCATAGATTCATTGCTGTAGAAGTATGATTTCAGATTTTGTATTTCATATTCAATCCTGCATGTTTGCACTTGAATAAGAATGGACGAAATGCATTGTGCAAGAATTAGTTTTTAATTTTATCAAAATGAATTTAGTGGCTTTATTTATAAACTGAGTAAAGGGGAATCATTTTTTAGACATCATAATTATCATCAAATAATAAACGTTTTGTTCTATTTACAACACAATACGAAACATAACGTTTTATTATAATTAAATCGAATATAGGCCTATTTTATGTAGCCCAGAATGTGTTGCTAACCTTACAAATATGCAAATTATAATATTGTCATGTTTGCAACCATTTCATAAAAATCCAGGCTGGCAAAAAATACATTGCATCCGATACATTCATGAGCAAAAGCAAATTATTTATTCATTCATTTTCGCAATAGTTGATAACATTCAACAAAATAAGTTTATTTGAATATTATTCAACAAAACTTATGTATGTGCATGCATTACGATATTGCAAACTGATATGTGTGACGTACAATCGTCCAATTATTCAAATATACAGTAGAATCATAATCATTATCTAGATTTTCTTAATAAGCTTAGATATCTGTGCCTTACATTATTACATTGTTACAGTACATTTAAATCATTCACTTACGTAAAAAAATCAATGCACAATCATAACATATTGATCGTCAAAATGGTTGCCTATGCATTGTCATTTATAATCCTATGGTACAAACTTCAGTATTTTGTAGAAAACTTTAACTATTATATTGATGATCACACAACAGTTCAATAACAGGAAGATGAAAATGTTCGAATAGCAGCGTTCCTTTTTAAGCATGGCAAAATGTATGTAAAGCCTCTAATTATGGTAAATTATCTTCGGCGGGAGGAATTAATCTGATTCCAATTCGAGAGCCACGAAATTTGAAACAAATTGATTGATATCAGATGATGCCATGTTTTATGGACAATTAAAATAATTTTTCTTTTATTTTTGCGATTTCATCAATTAGCTTCAACATTTATAATAATTTCGTGAAAATAGGCTTATAACTAATCCAGTGCGTAGTTAATTCACTTAAACTTAATAAGAAGTGAAAAGAGTAGACATCTCACCTGTAAACTCCGGCAATTGAAGATATCAATCATCGAAAAACATTTTGTTGTACTGCATTAGACTATTTTCTTGTCAGAGATCACGAGATGACATTCGAAGCCCTGGTTTTCAGCGACTAATGTAGGAGATAAAGTCAAGTCACTAAATATGAGGTGAACCAAATCACAAGATGTTTTGTAAGATGATAAAGGCAAAAGCTTAGTCGTCAACTGCTGGTCTGCAACTTGAAAATAGAAATAAATGATCTGTGAATTGATTAATGTGGAGGTCGAATATGGGTGGTGGATTTAAGTTCCTCCAAATGTCCAAAGGAAAGGTGCTCGAGGCGTCGTTTGGTCTAAGTCTTAGACTTATCACTTAAACCGTATCGCAAAACATGAATCACGTTCGATGCGCAGTGCGAGTAACATGAATGAAATGAAGGACTGCTTGCACGTTTCCTCTCGCTGTCATGTGATTATCGATAGTAACGCGTTGATTGAAGGTCATTCGCCCAGGCGGCAGTAGGGAAATAATCTGTGCGCAGTTCTCCTCTATTCAGAAATGAAATACGAGGGCTGCACTTAATGACGTGACCGCCAACGCTGGAATGCTTTTAAATCATCGAAAGACAGACTCATTCCATGCATCGAGTACGGGCACGAATGAATCCGAAAAAGAGATCCGTTGAATTATGATATTGAACTATTGCAATTACAAGTATTCTATTCCAACTGCAATCGCAAAATTGGGATTCATCAAATGCCCTTCGATAAACATGTTCCTATTAATAAGAAATGCATAGGTAGAAATTAGTGACGAATTTTTACATTATGTTATTTTCGAAGACACATCGATTTTCGATAAAAACAAAGCAGAAAACAGATTGATGGGAGAATAATAAATAGAAGAAGAAAAAGAAGAGCTGATAAGGAAACAGAAGAATAAAAGGAAGAGAAATGAGAGAAATGAGGAGACAGAGTAGAGGAGGAAAAATGAGAAATCAAGAGAAAGGAGAGGAGTAAAAAGAGAAGTGAGAGGAGATATGGAAGAAGAAGAGAAATGATGAATTGGAACAAGAGAAAAAAATGAAGAGAAGTGGGGAGAAATAGAAGAGGAGGAAGAAAAGAATTAAGTTGAGAGATTAATATTAACAACAATGAAATTAAATAAACAATAGATCAAATTGCCATGCAAAAGATGTGCGGCTGGTAGGATTCGAACCTACGACCAAGGTTAACTAGACCTGTGCTCTAACCAACTGAGCTACGAGCCACTTACGCGACTCTGTCAATTGGCAGGATCAAACCCTCACCACCACACATCAGTTGTCAAGGCAATAATAATCAATGAATAATTGATTAATAGAAATAGGGAGAAAGAGAAGAGGAAGTAGTAGAGAAATTAGGCTATGACAGAGAATCATTATCGGAAGAAAAAGTATCAAGAAAAGCGAGGAGATAGATAAAGTGAGTGAGAGATCGAGAGTTCGAGAATGGAAATTAAAAAAGATAGTCCCAAAACTTAGTGCAATTAAGTGGAATTCATTCATCATAGCGTAAACGTCATAATTTCATGACTCATCGTGGTTGTGGCTCATTGATCATGTTTGTGGTCACACTTTGGATGTCACAGTGACGTCATATACAGGCGGTCATTCTGACGTCTTTGATGGGAGGTCACTGCGACATCCCGTTCTGGTCATAGACGTCTCAGACGCATGATGACATCAATGGGACGTCGCAATGACGTCACAATGTTTACTGGGGATGCTGAGTTTGCTGCCCCTGGACCACTTACCCAATGCGTTGCGAAAGCATCTCCTAAGACTTTTCGAAGGCATCGTTCATCATGAACTCGGTAGGAAGACAGTAAGCATAGGCTTTTAGACGGAACCACCTGGTATTGCCCTAAGTATTATTCTGTACTCATGCAGGACCGCAGCTCTCGAACGTCAATTTAATACAATGGGATTGACGTATGAAATGTTGGAGAGGAATCTCGGAGTAGAGGCGGGAAAATGCGTTTTCTTTGCAGACAGCTGAACAGATGAACTACAAAGTATAACTGTACAACCATAGATTAGGGATATATATGTATATAGGTAGAGTGTCGACTCAAAAAGGTATGTGCATACAGTGAAAATGTTTATATCAAAAGATTCAGTTTCTTTCGGAAATTACGTTCCCGTGGTAAAAAAATTATTTGAGCAGTTTTAAAAAAGTCAAGATTCTGCCAATTTATATACTACCGAGATGACTACTCTCCTAAATACGTCGTATGAAACAAGTTGGATATCAAAAGGAACGATTATTTGCTAATAAGCATCCTAACTAAGCGGAAATCAAGCTGATTATCAAGGGAATTTCATTAATTGTATTATAATGAAAGTCTTCATGAAGAAGTCACGATGTCATTATTGATTGCGCATGATACGTGACAAGTACTGGTTCGAGAACATTAACCAACTAGTAGAAAACACAATCAAAAACTGTCACCCATGCCAGACTGCAACCGATGACCATAGAGAGTTACCAGCCAAGATGACCAAGATACCTAATGAGCCATGGCATACCGTCTCGATTGATTTTGGGGGACCCTACCCCGACGGGCATTACAATTTAGTTGTGATAGACTTACGAATACGGTACCCAGAAGTCGAAATTGTCTACTCTACAGCATCAGGTCCCACCATTGAGAAGCTCACAAAAATTTTCAGCACCCACGGTATTCCCAGTACTGTCATATCAGATAACGGACCCCCCTTCAACTCGGAGCTGTTCTCAAACTTCGCCGATGAGCAAGGTTTTCACCACCACCGTGTTACGCCAGAGCACCCCATCAGAGCGAACGGCGCTGCTGAGAGTTTTATGAAGACCCTAAACAAAGCTGAGAGAATAGCCACTTAGAAGGACGAAATTGGAAGATAACTGTCCAGGAGATGTTGATGGGTTTTAGGTCCACCCCACATGTTGCTACAGGAATCTCACCCTACGAGGCACTCATGGGTAGAAAGGTGAGGACAAACCTCTATACTAGAACCTTTGAAGGACCGAGCAGTGATAGAGACCAGGCCATTAATGAGATAGACAGAAGTTACAAAAACAGGATTAAGAACTATAAAGATAGAGGATCACACGATCCACGATTCAATATCGGGGATCACGTTTTAGTGAAACAGAAGAAGAGAGACAAATGGTCCACTCCATACGAACCGAACTTGTACACCATCGAGAAGACGGACGGATCCAGCGTCAAGGCGAGAAGATCAACCGACGGACGAACGATCTATCGAGATGCGAGCAGGTTCAACAGAGCGAACCTGGCAGACAATAGAACCGAAGCAGAACCGGAGACCCAAGCCACCGATGAGACGATCCAGGAGAATCCGACCGAGACGAGCGAACCGATCCAGGAGAATCCGACCGAGACGAGAGAACCGATCCAGGAGGACGAGAACGAATTTGTAGAAGGAGCGAGACGCGAGAACCGCAACCGAGTCGAGACGAGGCAGGAGAGCCTATCGACAACCAGCGACGAACCGAAACACGAGCACCTGAGCGGAGGCAACCGGAACCAAACACGTACCAGAAGAAGAACAATATACTTGAATGACTATTTCACCGACAGTGACATCTTTGCAGACGGATCCCTTACTCCGTGATTTGTGGAAAGGGAGAGATGTAATATCTCACTCTATGAGATTGGACATATTTCTATTCTTTAACTTTGTTTGAATATGTTCATGGTTTGAATACACACACAGTTTTCTTATGCGTGTACGCTGTGTTTTAACCGAGAACCCATGTACCCTTTATATTGTGCATGCTAATGTGTTTACTGATTAATGCAGCATAGAGTTGTAAAGATAGCAGCTTAGATTAGATTAGATCAGATATTACAAGCATGAAAGTAATAGGAACCCATCGAATTCATAATTTAACAAACATAAAATCTGATTCATGAGAATCTGTGAAATACCATAATTCCTTCTGTATTACACTCATGATCACTCAATTCCTTTGTAAGTTCTGCAAAACTGCAAAACTTAGCATATCTCAGATTTGGTGACAATACCACCTGTATCTCCTTTGAGTTCATTTAATAAAATCGAAAGTGTATACACATTGCGGCTTTAATGAATGCGGAGTTACCACTCAAACTAATATAACGACTCTACGTATACAACAATGACGATGGATTTATTGCATCACGAACTTGTTCTAGATTATTTCAGCATCACGCACTTTGTTATTTCTTAATCAAATACAAAGAGTCATTTAATTTACTTCATGATCAGCGTTTCCATTATTTCTTGAATTGATCCCTTTCAAGGGATGTAGGCAGCAGACCCATAGGCTATAGTCATATTATCAAACCGCGTGCGTTAATGAAAATCCAATGTTGGATACTATTTAGTAAAGTAACGGCATTTATTTAGGCGGCTATTTATCAGGCTACTAACGGATCATGATACAAACATCATCATTATTCTCAAATTTCATTTAAGATTTGATAGCATTTTTTCTTGAAAAACATTTCATCGAATTTTGAAAAATATAGACTCGTTTTTCATTGTAAATACTGAATCTATTTATTCAGCGACAATAAAATTAATAAGCGTGCATTGCTTCCATCGAATGCAAGAAGAGGAAAAGCATTTTTGAAAAAACATGTTTGAAACATTTTTTTGACAAAAACGTTTTAAACATGTTTTTTACCCATCCTGCTGTTTAACCGACCCATAAATCTTTAAACCATTTTATCCTATAAGTCACTATATGGATCCCTTTTGACCTTCAAAATGGACCTCATAGTATAACGGACCCTTGCTAAATACGAACCACATGGTCTCCACATAGTGATTCTCTGGACTTATGGATGCGGACCCTTTCGTACCGACAATGCGGACTATTTTGCTAAGCAGTGTGATAAGCAGTGAATGCGTAAAACGAGATATCACGAGGTGACATGCCACGCTCAATTACGCGTAATTACACATGACCCTAAACATCCGTGGCTATGCGTGACATTGCTGCAACATCTGTCGGCAGTCCTGTTATATAGACTTTGCGTCTCATGTGTCTGCATGTATTAGGGGCTAAACAACGTTATAGGACTTAGATTTCATGCTCAGGGAAGACAGAACATGCTTAGCGGCTCATCCGTGGTTCAAGCGGCAACGCAGACAACCATGGACGACGTACAAACTATAAACGCTCGTCCGCGAGTATTCAAAGACATTCCCCATGTTTTAACGGCATCAGATCAAGTGATTTCTGACTCTTAGTGCAGCGCGTATGTACACGCGTAGAAGAATAGAATGTTTGGGGTGTTCCGTAATTACGTCTGAATTACGCGTGGCATGTCACCTAGTAAAGAGAGCATGCTTTACGTATAACCAGGCTTTGCTTTTTCCGTATGATATTGTAAAGATGACGGAAAACTGAACGGATTTTCAATTTTAAAAATAAAGTTCAAAAACCGGCTCTTCGCTCCTGCTCCAAAATTAACCAAATTCATGCGTTGATTTAGCGTTCAGGAGAAGATTCCCTTTCATTGACTGAAGGATTTTCAAATTCTTGATACTAGCTGTCAGCACTGTCACAATCTAGTGTTTCATCAGAAGACGTAATAATATACGTTCGGGTTATGAAGTGTTGACTTGCTATGCTCATGAATAATATATACGCTAAATATTTTCCTTTTAAAACACAGTTGAGACGTCCCACTAGCTAATTAAAACAAATACTTTGTTTCTAGTTTATGCGTCCAACCAACGAATTGAAAGTAAAGTGACTTTAATATTTCAACTTAAACGAGAATAAAAGTGTTCTTCTTGCACCGAGAGTCATATTACCCATCGTCGTTTCTTTTCCAATGCCTAACATTCTAGGCATCCTCTTGTTGGTCGTTTTCTTGTACTGGTTTTATTCAACTGCTTCATCGACAGACTATCTTGAAGAATATTTTACATTAGAAGACAGCAATTTCTGCTTGGATGTTGGTCCTCATGTAACCTCGAACACTGAAGACTCCATCTTTTCATGTGCAGTTGTTTGTTTGGGACAATCCGCTTGCTGTGGTTTTGCATTCCGCTCAGCAAATGGTCAATGTCTCGTTCTTAATCAACTGCCTCCGAATCAGAAGTCAGGAGGGTCAAGTTCAAGTCCTTGTGTATTTTACAGACGTCAGAGATGTCTAGACAGTCCACAAAACTTCAATATTTCTCTCTCTGAAGCTCCAAAGCGAGTCTTTTATATTTCGCATCAGTCAGAAAAATGTATTAATGTAACTCAGTTTTGTAACGCCTCCGGAGGTCGGGTAGCTGAGGAATATCCACCCAAACTTTTTTTACAACTGGCGGATGAGCTAAGAAGCATCTTCACGCCAGACTTTCGACAAGTATACACTGACGTTTGTGTTCAATTCTCTGGTTCAATTGTTTACTGTGATGGATCGTCAGGACTGGTTCCACTGGCGAACGGCAGTGAATATTGGCCTCATCAAAATGTTGTGTTCAACATAAATGAATATACGAGCGAAAATATCAGTGTGAGAACAGAACTGAAAACTTACAGACTATTCGTAATAACGTACACTAGCCGAACTGGAGAGAACAAGGCAATAAAAATTGGCTCAGGAACCTCGGCCAATCGGAAAGTGCTCCCAATTTGCGAATTTGAATTTTATAAATAGCAGGCCTATGGCAAACATTTCTATCCATTGCTGTCATCAGATCGTTGCTTGACTACAGAGATATCTTAATTCAATAAGATAAAGAAAAAAGCAATGAAATTCTGCTGCTTTTCAATTAAATGATTTTTTCTCAGACCGTCGACGATGTTGCGAAGACGTTTCACAGGGAGGCCTCATCGGTCCTATACATGTGTTCTTATTCTCACATCTGTTATTCCATTCGGCATAGCATAATATGCTCATGTCGATTGGACATACTTTGTATTTTTACTTATATTATGCTAGTGTTGTGAGTACCTAAACCAATGAAAACCGGTAATTATATATCGCAAACATCATAAGTTTCTATTCCTACTGCCAGCAGTAAATAAGGTTTGCAGAAACTTCTGTAGATACATGTATTTGAAGTTGTTCGGCTTTGTCAAGAATGGCTTTAAAGAGAATTTTTCAAAACAGCGATATCATTAACACTTTCATTTACAGAGAAAATGAAGAATTGTGCTTACTTTTCTTGCGAGTTTAGTATGCCAGTGCCATATCAAGTAATCCTTAATTTCTCCAATATCATATGCGTAGCAATGTATTTCAGCACTACTCATTGATAGCGTCTCCCCATTATATCTAAATTTCCGGAATCATTTGACATAATGCTTTCTTGAATATATAATGCTACTTTTTCGGTACACAACATAGCCAAGATTAATTCACCGCTATGCCTTAATGTGCATTTCTGTAATACATTGGTCTACATAGCGCCCCTCTTCCGCAATAGTCATCGTTGAAAATTCTTTCTTCCTTCGAAAATCAAAAGAAAACATTCAAATATTGGGCAAATTTTTGGAATCACCAGTCGAAACTGCAAGCGTTGTTTATTGCATTTTATCGCCAGACTTTTGAAGGAGGAAAATGTTTTCATTCAAGCATTAGTCCATTTGCACAACAAAGTTCAAATGATTGATTGTTTTTTTATTATAAATAAATACCATATACGAATTCGTTGACAAGGTCTCTCATCCCTTCATCATTAGGGCTCCAACCGAATCAACCATATCCGAATGGGGTATGATGCAACTGCGATTCGGTAAATCAATGACTCCAGCATGATCCACTGATGTAGTATACAGTCCAGAGATGGAAACCCGACTGCCGGATTGAATCGGTCTGTATTTCAGGCCGGCACAGACCGGCTTTTGCCGTTTTGAGTAATGAGCAAATTTATCACCCAGCAAGAGATTTGATTGAAAAACGTCTTTTGATCACTCAGTTGAGCCAACTTAATTTTACTATTATTTAACTCATTGGTTGCTACATTTTCTACGTGTTATTAGTAAATTAACTATTAGTTATTTTGAAGCATGAGGTTGGTTGGCCCAATCAGTTTGAATACACAAAATATCACCGTCATTTTGATAAAATTTTATTTTGTTGACTCCTGAGTCATTCTCAGGCTTGCCGTTGGGATTGGAATGGTAACTGGGAATGGGATCCACCCCAATCCCAATAAATCCCAATAGATCCCAATAAGCCCTCTCCGAACAAAAGATGATGTAATCGTTGACATTAATCAGTACGTTACAAATGTGTTGAGGTTGTACTGAGCAGTTCATTTTGCTGTGTGTTCAGTCTGACCTTGCCTCTCTCAAATTCGAGCATTGAGAGCTCCTAGTGTGATTCACACAAATTGACAGTCAGCTTTAACCCTACTAAATGGCTTTAACTTCCCTAGTTCCTAAAAATAGTGGCTTAATTCGGAGGTCTTCTTGTGCCTCGACTCGTGCTTTACGCGTGTGTATGAGGCATTGATTGTTTGACGCTGTATAACAGTGTTATGCGCAGGAGCAATGGCTTCAAAAAGAGCCCGTGTGGCGAGCTGTTTATTAACACCGCATTATCCGATATAGACTGAATCAATACCAAGTGTGTTTGTAGTACGTACATACTGTACATATCAGCTATACACGTAGGCCCCTATAAGCTCTTAGGTAAAGGCAGTTTCGGTGCAAAATTTAGCCATACAATGGGCCCATTATATATACTTGTTTAAAGTCAATTAAATCGCCTATTAAAGCCAATATAGTCAATATGAAATATTACAGCAATAGCTAAAATCAATTCAATTCAACATGTATTTCACAACACGTAGCGCATCATCATTAATTAGTGTATACCGGAAGCGGATACCAATTATATCCTACCTTGCGCTAATGCATTTTAGACGAATATAAATGTTATAGAATGTCATTAGCGCCTATAAGTTAAGAAAACTGCAAAATAGGCTTACATGTATCATTTTCTCGCTTTTATTTTTTTACGATGCGGATTTGTCGTAGCATCTATCTGGGGGTTTTTTTACATGCCATACACAAGCCATGGCATGTCGGTTATGAAATTGGCATGTCAATTTTGAGATTTACATGCCAGCTGGCATGTCAGTTTTTCACATGTTTTAGAGAATAGTTTTGTGTGCTGAACTTTCTTGCCTTTTAAAAAAAATTTGCCTAACATTTATTATTCATCCAAAACTCCAAAAAGAACAAGTTCCGAAAAACATCAAAATCACACATTTTATTCATCAAAAACACACTTACAAAAAAACAAGTCGAACTTCTTGTTCCCACATTAAGCGTGCTCCTTCTTCGTCGCCGACATCTGCAAGTGAGCTGATGCGGTGGAAGCTTGCGAAATGGATCGGCGCTGTGTTTTACCTCTTGACCATTTTTCAAATGCACTTTGATAGTCGTATCGATTCCACTTTTTAGTGTTCAATCGCAGACGTATCAATGTGTCTACGGTCACGACCGATAATTTGTTGTGCACTTTCGTTTTCAGGCGCGTCATAAGCGAAAAGCCGCGCTCAACAGTCGCATTTTCAGCACAAAATAGCAATACTGCGTTTCCGATAATCGAAATATCGGGGTACTCCTCTGCACGGCTCAGTAACTTCGCCACCGCACTGCGCCAGTTTTCGTCTTTTGCATGCGTCAGAAATGTGTATTTGAATCCCGTCAATTCAGTGGTCAAGTTCTCAGCACTAGGCAGTTTCTCTGCATAAATAGCTTTAAGTTTCTGAATCTGTTCATTCCCGTATTCATTCAGCTCGATGGACTCGTCTCACTCGCTAGGCAAAAAAATTTGTGCGCACTCCACAAAATCCGACATGCCCGAAAATCTGTCTGTAAGATTTTGAATAACTTTTTCTGCAAAATCTCGCATCTCTACGATCGTACTCGCAGTATCGACGTTTTCAGGATCAGAAAAAGAAACTTTCCTTTCAGCCAACCACGTTTCGAGCATTTCGACCGATTTTGTCTTCGGCATTCCTTTTTCTGATAGGTAGGTGTCTCTCAGTTCGTCACGCAGAGTCAACGCCGATCGATGCGCCTCGGATGGATGCAGTCCCTGTTTCTGTAGAGTACGATATAAAAAGTTCAAGAGCTCAAGAAGATCATTGAGATAAGCAGCAGCATACAGAAATTGAGAAGTTCCGATCTGAGCTTCTAGATTTTTCCCCTGTCGATCTTTGACATGAGTAGTCAGAGTTTTGAAATGCGCAAACATGGCCCGTAAATTACGGAAAACTTTGCTCACAACCTGTCCACGTGACAGAAAACGAATATCAAAAATATGCTCAGCTCGTAAAAATTCGAAATTCAATTCCTCTGCTAGTTTCGAAACAGCTATTCGGTGTTTAAAAGTGTTGCAGTATGTAGTAAGCTGCCTAATCATGCTCTCGACCTCACCCAGAAAATCGTCGTACACGTTGTACACGTCTTTCACAGAAAGAGATTCCTGATGAGAAACGCAGTGAAAAGGCTCCAAATGTGGACATTTCTCTTTTCTCAAAAGCGCAGCAACTCCACCTCCCACTCCCAGCATAATGTTAGCGCCGTCAGATGTAAAAACGAGACATTTCACGAGATCTACGCCGCGAGATTCGAAGCTGTGCACGACTGCTTCTTTGATACTCACAGCAGTGACGCTTTCTAATTCAATCAGTTCCCAAAACATGGTTTTCAGTTTTCCAGATGCGAGATCAACTGTGTTCCCGTAGATAAGCAGCGATTTAGACTTTTTGATATCGGTCGATTCATCGATCTAAAAAAGCAGATAACTATGCTTATGTATTATATTAATCTGTGCGTTTGTAAATATAGATACCTGAATTCCGAATGCAGGAGCGTTCACTAATTCTTGTCTATCTGCGTCGGTCGTCGCGTCGTTCAGTGCCCTGAGCATTTGATATGTGACCTGATTGGAACGATGCGCTGGGGTGAGAGAGGCCGAGTGCTGCTGAAGGTGATAGTCGACCAACTCATGCTCATGCGAAACGCTCATGATTAGTCTTTCGTTTTGAACTGTGTACAAAACATTCGCCATGAGAGCTGCAATTATTGAAGTCGAAAGGATCAATTCCATTTTTACAACATTAAATCGATGCGAAACTTACTTTTGATTTCAGTGTTCACGGTTTCGACTTGATGTCTCACGGCAGCTTGAATTTTTCGTTTCGGCCGCAACAGTGCAGCTTTGCGCTTTTCTGAATTTTGATGCTGGGACATGTTACTTTTGCGCCATCCACTTTTGCCAGGCGTATAATAGTTTCTACAAAATTTATAATAGAGCCGTTTAGTGAAACACACCTTATGAAGAATTACCCCCAAAATAAACTTCACCTCACCGGTCTTATGATCATAACGCAGCCACGGAAACTGACGAAGCCAACTCGGATCGAACTTCGCATTGAGTCTGCTTATTCATCTTGCTCTGCTGCAGCTGCTTGCGCATTTTCAGCTTCTGGCACTACTTCTGCACGCTGAGGTTGCTCATCATTATCTGTTGCTGCACTTTCTTGTCGACTTGGGCCAGGCGCCGACGTGATCTGTCTAATAAATGAATCAAGTTTCGCCTGTTTCGAGTGCTTTTTCGGCGGTTCGTCTCCATCACCACGAGCTGCCATTTTCGAAATCTAGATAAACAGAAGAATGACTTTTGTTTACTTCATTATGTTATCCCCTATGTTGAAATGTGAATTAGATCCATAATGCAGACGAACTTACCTCACTTGTCGACGTTTCGAATAGCAAATCTCCACTGAGTGACGACCTTAGACAAATGAACACTGCATTTCATTGTCGTTACTGCGGTGATGACAAAAGCGCGTGCGATTGGACGAAGTATTACGAGCACGCGTGTGTCGGTGTGTCCGATGTTCTCTAATACACAGCCGTGAGACACACTTAGAGAAGATGTTAAGAGCTGCCTTCTCGATAGTTTATAATGTTTATTATAAACATTTTTTATATAACATTTTTATTATAAACGTTATGTTTCTCGATATAGTTTTTTCACCACTTTGGTGACACGATCCAATATCTATGTTTCATACAACTCATACACAATAATAATAAATCGTTTATATTTTGAATGATAATCATGCAGTGCAAGAAACATTCATAGTGTTCTATACATTAGGGAAATCAAAGTGGTGACAAAGTAATTACGTTGCATTAAACAACTTTATACAAAAGGGGAAGAACAAAAGAGACCGACGCTCAGTTCGGGAGAGTGGCGCAGCAAATTTCCCTGAAGTTTCCTCAATCGGCGTGGAGCAAATTTGTTGAGCATATGTCCTTGCACTAGCGTAGAGTGAAACACTGTTAAGGCCTTTTGCTGTCTTCTTTCTTCTAAACTGGGTAAGCATTCGCGTTTACAGGTGGTACCACATATTATTCGATGGCATCGTTTCCGTATTTTCTCCAATATTGTCGAAGATGAAGTTGTCATTCCGACCATCAGCGGGCAATTATACTCATTTGAGTATAAATCTGAATGAGATCCTGCTTGCGTATCGAAGGAATCTTACTCAACAGTCTTGAGCAGTTGTATACGCTGTGATGCTCTCTTTGTTATGTAGTTGATATGAGACTTCCATTTTGTATTTTTGTCGAAAACTACTCCAAGAATGTTAATAGAGTCAGAAGTGGGAATAGATGTTATGCTTCGAAGAAGTGATGTCATTTTGTCAGAAAACTGTGGTGCCAATTCGGTTACACCCACAGAATTAGATTGTTTAATCGTATCACTTTGCTAGAAGTGCAAACTAATTCAAAACGATGGTACATACAGGAACCTACTAAGTGGGCAAAAAGAAATATTTAATGCCTTGCAGAGATGGGAAAAATAGTCGTGTGTCGCTTGCGGATTGCTGTGAATTCCTTCGAAAAGATCCGATCAGATCCGATCACGATTCCTTCAGATTCGAAGAATTCAGACCATTGCGTAAAAGTTTTCTCAATAATGTTGCGCCCTTCTATCATCTTAAAAAAGCTAGCAGGCGCACGGAAAACATTCACAAAATTCTCTGTAGAAGTTGACATCGACCGTGCCTCTTTGCTGTGTGATCCAGTTGATATAGGTCACTGAAATGGCACTATTTGGCGTGTTTAATGTTGAACTGGCTGCTCATTGTTCGATTGATGTGGTATTATGTCAGCAGATTGTGCCACTTCATAGGCATTACATGTTCCAATGATTCCTTTCTAATCAAAAAGAAGAAGAGACGACCGGTGTAAGGCCTCAGCCACACTGCGAGCTTTTCCAAGCATTTCCGAGCAAAGAGTTTTGCAGCAAATTTAAAGTCATTATTACAGCAATTATAGACTGCCACACTACGAGCAAAGCAAACAAGAGCGATTAGTACCTAACGGACATACGTTTGTTTGCTCGATACGCTCGGGACGCACGTGTTTGCTTTGCTTTCAGTGTGGCTGAGGCGTAATTCTGTGGTTACACCACTTGTGCTTCGCGCTCGTGTAATCGCTCGAGGTGTAGCATTTAAGTATCTAATTTTCCTCAGTTATCTCATAAGAAGTGTTGACTTCGTTATCGCTTGAACTCAAACTACAGGTGCAAACTACGTGTATTTCATGAAATTATGTACAGCTGATGTTATTGGCTGTCTAAATTAACTCCTATCGTTTCCTGATTAGCTCATTAGTTTCTCCTTATTTAGTCAGCTGAAGTTGAAATTCTCTGGTGATGATTCCCTTTGTTTCTCACAGTTGAGTTGCAATCGCCGGTTGTATTCGAGATGTCGTCCACCAGCAGCCGACGGTTGATAGCTGTCACGAAGGAGAGGTAGCACCACAGCTATTGGTGCCGACACCGACCGAATACGGGCCTGTAGTATGCCGTCAATTCAGCCGAAGATGAACTAAGTGCTATGATGACCAGAGCTGGAAGCGGGCAGGGCTCGGGCCTAGAAAATTCTGTAAGCAACCGGTCCCGGACCTGAAATAAATACTTCACTTTTCATAGTCATGATGACTTTACTTTTTCAAATAGACTGCATGTCTTCAGCGCTTTCGTTTTGCTTTTTTACAAACATAAATACAACTTGTACCAATGGCAGCTATCTTCACATCAAATAAGATCCAATTTACTTGTGATGCATAAACGCACTATGTATGTACAACATTTAAAACAAATGAAAGTTCACTATGCATTGAATGTTTGAAAATTCGCTTTACTGTTGAACAGTTATCAATTTACTTACAGATGGTACATATACCCTACAGCATACGATCATGTGATCAACAATAAGGCTTTTAGAATGATTCTTTAGGCGATTACACTCAACTAACTCAGGTCGGGCCCGGTTCCAGCTCTGATGATGACGTTGGACTTTGCTTTGATCATTTGAACCATACAAATCCGTCTTTTCGTTTTGTTTAAGTCAGTGAGACTAGAATGGGCAACAGCTGTTTGTTGATTAATTGATCGCAATTCCAGATGCTCGTCCATGCGCCGATTGCTAGATCTTTAGAAGAAGGAAAACACTGAAACTTGCAGTAGTTTTAGATTTTCGCCGCAAAGCGATCTATTGTAAGTTATTTGGTCAAAATGATTTCATAAATAAAGAGAAATGATAATGGACGTGAATAATTGCAATTAACAACAATGAAATTAAATAAATGATAAATCAAATTGCCATTCAAAAGATGTGCGGCTGGTAGGATTCGAACCTACTACCAAGGTTAACTAGACATGTGTTCTAACCAACTGAACTATAGGCGCTTACCCTCACCACCACACATCAGTTGTCAATAGTAATCAATGAGTTGCAATAATAATCAATGAATAAATAACTCGTCACAATAACACGTCAAAGTAAACTGATAAGCAGCCGATATCTTCCCATTGTCAATTACTGGAAGCATGACAGCGCATATCCACGACCGTTCTTAGTCCTTTATCATCATACAGATTCGGATTAATATGATTGGAGCGTTCTAGGAGCATCATTGCATCTCAGTACTGGGCCCCTACTTCGCTGTACAATATATTCAATCACTAGGTGACATGCCACGCGTGATTCACGCGTAATTACGGAACACCCCAAGCATCCGTGGTTAAGGAAATTCTGTTCTTCTGCCCGCGTACATACGCGCTGCACTGAGTCAGAAATCACCAGCTGATCTGATGCCGTTAAAACATGGGGAATGTTTATGAATACGCGCGGACGAACGTTTATAGTTTGCGCATCGTCTAGAGTTGTCTGCGTTGCCGCTTGAACCACGGATGAACCGCTAAGCATGTTCTGTCTTCCCTGAGCATGAAATTAAGGTCCTATCACATTGTTTAGCATCTGATACATGCAGACACATGAGACGCAAAGTCTATATAACTGGACTGCCAACTATACTAACTTATATAACAGATATTGCTGCAATGTCCCGCATAGCCACGGATGTTTAGGGTCATGCGTAATTACGCGTGATTGAGCGTGGCATGTCACCTAATGATGTCATGTATTTCCAATTCTATTTCATTTTCGTGTGCATTATTTTTATTTTTATTCTACTTTTATTTTTCTATTTTCGTTCTTGTCTTTGTGAACTTTTGAGAATACGTGTGTACAGCCCAGTGAACGCTTAATGAGTCCTTTTCAGGACTATCTTGCATTTTTTATGTACAAATAATTTTTATATTTTATTATATTATGTGTTATCCGCACGTTAGCGGACTACATTTACAATAAAATACTAATTATCTGCGCACTGCTACCTGGACATGCAATCAAGCACTACACACTGAATTGAGGTTCATCAAATATTTTCCATATCTACTTGTAGAAAAATAGATGTTTCAGAAGAAAATAATAAATATATTTGAATTACTAATTGGAAACTAATTGTCAATTAAATCTTTTAAGTAGCTTTTTGACTATAGATAAACTTCAAAAGTATATTTCAATACAAAATCTGAAATAATAGTGAATACCCAGCCTCTAAACACACCGCACGTGCAAGGTAATATAAAGTTAGTTTGGGCTGCTTGCATTTCTCATGCAGCTCTGTAATACAATTTGGATAGTGATATGATGAAAACCAAATTATCAACTTATTAACATTTTGGTTGAAAAAAGCCATGTGCTATTTCTCTTAGTCCATCAGAGTCTCTAAAACGGTCGCGGTCAGGACACTGGTCTGATAAACTTTGATTTTATGCTTAAAAATAATAGCCGCAAATGACGTGTCTACTGCCTACTAACTTAGAACATGAACAGAACACATTCGTCTAGATCTAGTCCGTTTCCTAAATGCACAGCCCAAAAATTCTTATATCTTTTGTATATTCTCATCCAATTTGATTGCAAGCTGACAACTAGATACTTAACTTATTCACTAGGTCGGCCGAGACACTTGGTTAAGGTACAGTGTGGCTTTCCTAATTAAATGAAGTAATTATTGATCGTTTGTTTTGTTACTTTCAGTAGGGATTCCAATCCCGGTAATCTCGGGACTGCTAATCCCGGGATTGGAGGGTTAAAATCCTAGGAATGAGAAATATACAATACAGCTGAATTTCGTCTAAAGTAAGACAAATTCGAGAAGGTAAAACTATATGAAATCCTTACACGATGGATATAGGCTCTTCACACTTCAATATAATCGTCAAATCTACGTTTTCAATAATACATTGATGAGCTCACACTGTCTGTCAGTTTTCATTAAAAAAATCTGTCGTCTTCATGTCAAAATCCTGCATCAAAGAAAAGGCTCAATTTTCTTTCGAAGGGCCTACTGGCCACAACTGACCACGTATGAAAGTAAAATATATGTCAAAATAATCTATGGAACATAAGGTTTCATATGGTATATCGTTGAAATAAATAATAAATTAAAATTGAATAATAATAATAAAATTTAATAAAATTAAACTAGAACTTCCAAACGAAAATTACTTGTGAAAATAGGATAAATTTTTTTGTGCAATTATTTATGAAACGGTCTTACATCGGTTTTTCTACAGTCTGCTCTTCTGAAGACTTGCACTTAATGCTGCTATGTCGTCAAGAGTAAGCTTGAGATATTAGATAGCCTTACCATTTGCACATACATGAACATTGCACTTCAGCACCATTGAAGGTAAAGCCTAGTGAAAACAAACAGGAAATGAGACCTCGAATGATTCAGTTACAATGTAAACATACAAAATATAAGCAATTAATCAGAAGAAGGATACAGGAGTATACGATGAGTCTGTGTGCATCATTAAAGAGCTCTCTCGGATTGGTTTGATTATGCGAATGTGGGATGGGATACGATTCTGATTTTGAAAATAAATTTTCAGATCGCTTTCGATTGGATTCATATTTTCCACTTCGGATTTAGTTTTCGAGCCGTCGTTTCAACCACCGAATCCGACCCGGTGCATACATTTAATATGCGGACTGGAATGATCATATTGATCGTTGAATTCAATTATTCGTTAGATGTTGGAATCAATAAGAAGAACAGCTAATATTTGATGAAATTACAAGGACTCTGCCATCGAATCATCTGAGGCAAATATTGCCAGGGTGAATGCCTTGAAGACCTCGAAAAAATAGGAGAGCTCTGACTATTCATTCATTGATATGTATATTTTGTTCAACCCCAACAACGTCTCGAACAGTCTCGTTCATCGGTGTCGATTGTATTCTCAATAGAGGATGTAGTCCACTGTGTAGGACTCAACGCCATGCTTCTTCTTTTGTTCCATCTTGCACCAAGCGTTATGACAGTACTTTGTGATGCATGTGCCTTACTTTGCATTTTCTATGTTTACTCTAAGTCTTTCTGCATTATGTACATTTGTATATGCATGATTTTCATTCACTTCAATAAACATTATCATTATTATCTTCCTAACCAAATGCGTTTAAAAAAGTAAATTGAATAAGAAAATGAGAATCATTTGCACACATGGGCACACATGGGCACATTTGCGCATATGTGGATTGACAAATGAATAAGATAGTAAATCAAATAAATTATTTATAAAATACAGAGTTCTAAAATACGAAACTCAGGAGAAAAAAACACTAATTGGAAGCTTGCTTCATCGTTCGACGGAATACAAGAAGGATATTAAACAAATTACATTTTACAAAATTTATACCGAAAAAAATATTTTACCAAAATTACAGCAAATTAAATACACGAACCCAAATCATCCAACAGGGATGTCAAGCAAATTGTCTTTGAAGACAAACATTTTTTTGCGTGTTGAAAGACAGTTTACTGGGGACTGTTGAAATCTAGCCTTCCTGCTGAAGTCTCACACCCAAAATTTGGGTTTTCGTATTAATTGTTTTCTTTTTATCTTTTTTTCAATAGAACGGTCGAAGAAAAATACGGATATTTTCTTTTATATTAAAGATATCTTTAACAAACCAATGTTTCTACTTTTGAATGTCTATTTAAGTAGTAGTTATGAGCTGCTATGAGGATGTCTCTGCTAAGAATAATTTTGGGGAAAATCAAATTAGAATGTCCAATTTTTATTCTAAAGAAGTGAAATAGTATGCACAGTATGAAATATTCCAGCATATTTCAAAGTCTGCTCAGAATTAGCTCTCATAATAAGTTATACTTGTATGTAATGATTTCTTTTCAACAACACTCTCGCTCTCTGCTCAACAAAGTCGCTTCATAAAAAATGGTTGACCAGTTTCAGCTAGTAAGGAAGTTCTAAATGTGACTACAATATAACTGACCGACTTGCATTCGGTTTCGAGATTACACTCGAGTGTAAGTAGGCCTACTATTTGCATTTCGGAGATATGAAATTGATGACTGAATACGGACACACAAATTAAAATATAAAGCCTACTTTCTATGAATATAAACCCTATTTAATGTCTACAGTGACTCTCCTCAATGTCTTCTTCGAATCCCTGGAACGTCTAATAAGGACCTGTTTGCTTGACTATTGCAGACTGGTTTCAATTACTCATGAAATGTAATTGATTGCAATTACAATTGACTCTGTTCTTCTTCAATTACATTTCAATTATATTTTGCAGTTACTGTAGATAATTGCTGGTGCTACAATATAAGTTTTCCCACCATTTTCTGATCCTTTTTGTAGGACAAGTTTGCGTCGCAGTGCTTTCGTACCATCTATGTGCATCCTAGAATCAAGCACTTTCTCCGACTAGTTAGTTACATTTAATGTATAGTCTGTTTTTAGTGACATTTCTCATTCAACATGACTTTATTTGTCTTAATCAAATGTAAACTTTGAATTTTGTATCATGAATGCAATTCAGATTCCCATTTATGGTTTGAATAAACGCATCTCTCTCTCATTTCTTTTTCCGGACTATTCTGAGGTTAATTTTAATTGTTCCCCGGAAAAACAGGCCATTCTTATAAAATTACCACTTCTTTCTTCCTCCCACAAGAGCTTTCGCCATACCTTTAAGATTGAAGATGAATATGCAGTGTTGATATCTCGGGGTTTGTGGACTCTAGGAGACTTTACTAAGCTGATACTTATATCTCTGCGTGACATTCTCTAGTGTATAAGAACTTGCTTGTCTCTCTTTTTCCGAAAGGGCAATTGAGAAATAGGGCCTAGTGGTTTTCTGATTTACATTTTCCGACTTGCAAGTTTCAACACAAAATTCTTTGAATAAAATTGCCAATAGTTGTACACCCGGTACACATCTGTGGCAGCGCCTCATCGACGAAGAGAGTAAGTTTCTTTAAACTGCATGCTAAATGAATCTTTAACAATGCTGACTGTAAAGCAATTGCAGCTAGGTCTACTTCTGAATTACATGACTAATATTGAAATTGATTATATTTACTAATTACAGTAATTGCAATTAACACAAGTCTGGGCTACCTGCATGCTTTACCGTAGACTAGTTACTACTGTGTATAAAGCAAGACATTCCGTTACAATTTCTGTTTGATCTCCACCGCTCTTGCATTGTGACATTTCTAGCGCATCATCTGTCGCTGCTTTCAATCGTATACGAATTAGAGAAAACGGATCAATTTGAATTCTACAACGAAAGGGCGGAGATCAGACACTGAAATAGAATTAATTATGTTTTCGCTTGAAGATACACTTACAGTGTACGTAGTATGCCGGTACACTATCACTCTGTTCTTAAAATTGTACAAATGTTAAGGACCTATACAAAAGAGTTCAGGTGCATTCAAATGAGCAAACTGAGTGAATGATCTCTCTCTCTCTCCATAGTGCAGATTGACTACTACCTTAATGGTCTAAGCCTGTATTCAATTGCAACAGAAGGTCAAAATCATCATAAAAATGTTACGTTGATGGCTACGTACAGCTGCCATCAACAACTGCTACGTGATCCTAAAATTATCACACCAACTACAATAATACGGATGTACTTATACTCGAGCTCTAGAATTATTGTCTAGCCATTTCTTCAGTTCTATTTTCGATGAATTTACTTTGACAATTGAATTTCTACTGCTTATTAGTCGAATTCATGGATGCACAATAATTTCCTTATCGCAATCCATATCAGGGATCCAATGACTTCATGACGTTCAAGTCAGTGATGGACGCATCGACTCCGCTCGATTAATCGTGCGAAGGAATCAATCGCGCGATATTTTTTGCTAAGTGACTGCTCAATAAAAGTTGCTTGATAAGAAAAAATAGGCTATTTTCCTGTTCGCTCTATCAACATTTGAGATAATTGCACTGAGTAGAAATGTCAATAGGACATTTGTACATGAGAACATTTGTCCTCCTGCGTGTGACACGTATGCGAGATCATTCACAGCTAGGATGAGGCAGAATTGCCGTGTGACTTGATTTTTTCATTGCAACAACACAGTAAATCTCTATGGGAACCCTGCGGGAATTCCCAAACATCGCAGGAATGTGTAATTCTATACAATATAGCAGTGAAGATAGTACCCGATTACTCCGATCATGCATGTTGTCAAGTATAAGTGTAGGTCCCTTTGGATAATATATATCCGTATTGAAAGCATGTGAAGTTGTTGATAAGAGCATTTTATGCACGCTATGAACCTAACCCTGCAGCAGTGCACTCTCATATAGTCTAAGATTAGCTGTTGCTTTCTAAACTTTTAAAGTCTCACGGTTTGACTTGATTGATAAATAATAAGGCCGGAAGTGCCTACTGCTACGTTCGATAAAATAAAGTTCATACAGACCACAAGAATCACAAAGAAAATCTTAAAATCTTCAGAATCTCGCAATTTTCGAATAATCGTGCACTGAATCGCACGATTCGGAATCGTGCGATGATCGAATCGCGCCCGTCACTGGCTCAAGTTGCAAAATACAAATGATAGAGCGAGAGAAGTTGTGAAATGCAGGCAAAAATACATGTAAGATTATGCGCTGATTTATGGTGATTATTCACTGTTTTTCATTTTGTCAATGCACAAGCATACAAAAAATATATTGAATTTCAAAGCTCATTCAATCGAAAGCTACTGGAAATGGAAACTTTACGAACAAACCGTCGATTCTGATTTTAATTGTGAATGTATACAAGTGCTACATCTATATTTCATGCATTATTCTGACATCTGAATTCCGTGTAGGACCTATATCTTCTAATAAACGCAGGATCTTCATAAAACCCGGTCCAGGATTGGTATCTGGACACGATAAAATGATATGATCCTTCCGTTTCATGATTAACTACAACAAAACCCGGATCAGATCGCACTGTCTTTCATATATTTATTGAATTGAAATGTATTTCCAATGAAGAACTGTTGACATAATTGTTGTAAACGGATTTTATAGTTAGGCTCGTTAGGCCTAGTGACTGTAGGTTTAATAAGTCGATTTACTTGAAGCATTTCTGAAACATGATTAGTACAAAAAGCTTCTACAGCACAGAATTAGATAGGTCGTCTCTTCTTCTGTTCGACTCACAGAATTAGACAGGTTGTCTCTTCCTCCGTTTGACTAGAAGAGAAACATTGGAACATGTAACGTAAATGAAATGGCACAATCTTCTGACATAATACCATAGCAATCGAACAATGAGCAGCCAGTTCAACATAAAAATGCCAAATTGTGTGAAGTTTCAGTGACTGCTATCAACCGGATTACACAGCAAAGAGACACAGACGATGTCAAGTTCTACAGAGAAGTTTGTGAACGTTTTTTCATGAGCCTGCTAACTATTTTTAAAATGATTGGAGGTCCAACATTATCGAGAAGACTTTTGCGCAATGATCTGAATTCTTTGAATCTGAAGGAATCGTGGTGATCGGAGCATTTTGAAGGATTTCAAAGCAATCCGCAAGCGACGCACAACTATTTTTCCTATCTCTGCAAGGTATTAAAAATTTCTTTTTGCCCACTTATTAAGTTCCTGCATGTGCCATTGTTTTGAATTAGTTTGCACTTCTAGCAAAGTGATGCGATTAAACAATCTAATTCTGTGGTTCGACTAGAAGGGAAGCATTGGCACTTGTAGCGCTAAAATGAAATGACGCAATCTGCTGACATTATACCATAGCAATCGAACAATGACCACCCAGTTAAGACATTAAACACGCCAAATTGTGCCAAGCTTCAGTGATTTTCATCAACCGAATCACACAGAAAGAGACACAGACGATATGAAGTTCTACAGAGAAGTTTGAGAACGTTTCTTCGTGCGCCTGCTAACTTTTTAAAATTGATCGAAGGGCCCAACATTATCGATAAAACCTTTACGCAATGATCTGAATTCTTCGAATCTGAAGGAATCGTGGCGATCGGAGCATTTTGAAGGAATTCACAGCAATTCGCAAACGACGCACGAATATTTTTCCTATCTCTGCAAGGTACTAAAAATTTCTGTTTGCCCACTTAGTGAATTCCTCCATGTGCCATCGTTTTTCAATCAGTTTGAACTTCTAGCAAAGTGATAAACTTAAACAATCTAATTCTGTGATCTACGGGTTATATTCTCTTTCATAAGAGTGGTTGTTCTAAACAAAAGAACGAAGTGCAAACACAAGTTTGTGCATAAAGCCATTTTATCCGAGAAGGAACCATGGCTAGCTGTTGAAATCTCTATGAAAATGCTATGGAGTCATGTGTGTTATACTAGTCAAAGAAGAAAACTTCTGAATAAAAACGATCACTCATATAGAGAGCATGGTGTGCAGGTGCTGTAAAGGACATGCTGAAGAAATGCCTCTTCGACTTTAATCTGTAGTAGGGGTCGCAATACCGGACCATTTTAAAAGAGCCTGTATTTCGGAATTTGAGCAACGATAAAACCGGTTTTAGCGGTATTACCGGTTACAGAATGAAAACAAGAAAAGGTATCTTTAGCATACTTTACATCGTGCAAATCCTGTTAAAGATGACGAATGTACAAGGCAGGTGAATACGTTATGTTAAAAATAATCACAATCGTCAATGCGAGAGTAAAATGAAGCACAAACCAGGGATGCTGAGTCATATCATTTTGATAAGACTCCGACTCCGGGGGTTGATAGGACTCCGGCTTTTGATAGGACTCCGACTCCGGGTGGCAAGTATATAAATCCTAGTTTTTTGAAAAATTAACTGGTAGCCTACATCATAGATCATTATAGGCTTGGCTGAACCAATGTTGGTGATCATTGCTGCATCAATTATCAATCATTATCAATGAAAGTTTATCAAATGTCGCTTTATGTTGGATGCATGCGACTCGGCTCCTCCCATTTTCTTGATGTGTGCTTCATACGGTTTTTCTCCAGTCTCTACCAGGCAGGAAAATCCCCCATCCTTCTCCATAAAATGTGAGTACACTTTCGATTTTAATATGCTCTTTAGAGGAGCCATCACACACGATTAACGTGAGGGTTAAAAGTAATGTTCTCAAACAAACTGGTGTTTCATTTTTGTCTCTGATGTGACCTTTGCCGAGTAGGTGTGATCGAGGCTAGGAAGGCTTGTCTTCTCTACTAAATCACCGAGTGAAAAGACAATCCTTTTTTCACTATCACGGTTCATTCCCTCAACTATTACAAGCTTTGCATGCGCTGCTGTCTCTGTACTTTTGTTTGACGGAGAAAATTGAAATCAAGACAGTGACAGCTATGTACGAGGATAAATAATTTGTTTGTATTGTATTTCGGGTCTTGTTATAGGCCGGAGTCCTATCATTTGATAGGACTCCGACTCCGATTCCAGCAAAAATGATAGGACTCCGGGACTTCGACTCCTACTCTACATCCCTGACACAAACCGTCTAGTGTTCTGTCTGGCAGACGACTGAGAAACCAATAGTGGGGAAGACACTCTCTCCACTTTAAAATCTGAAGTCGATGGAATGTTGAGAAGACTCAATCGTAAATAAGCTGACGATGAACTCCTAACTTATCACTGTGTTCTGCAAGTGAATTGGTACTATTGTCTTCCGATGGACTTTTGTGCAACGATCCTACAATTGTTCTTTCATTATCTTCATCGCTTCTGATGATATCTTCTCCTTCGCTGTTTCTTCACAGGATTGACGATCGATCTTGGAAATTTGTGGATCATTCTCTTCTTTGGTGCAATTCAATCTCTTCAGCAATGCGAAGCAGCCTGTTTTCACACTTTCTCTTTTCCAGCATGGATTACGTGTTGTGAAGATATTGTAGCATAACCGATTGATTTGTGCAGTGATCTTAAACTATTCTCAATTCGGCTCCTTTTAATTTCCATAACCGTTGTGTACAGCAAAATTGCACAGCAGAAGACATACCGGTTTAGAAATCGAAAAACCGGTTTTCGGAATTTCCGAAAAATAGAAAATACCGGTAAAACCGGCAACGATAATATCGATATTGCGACCCCTAAGTCGATAACTCAATAAAATCAAGCAAATAACTCAACAAATATGTTACAATTTCTCCATTGGAATCACATGTCATTTTTCTATCCAAGCTACTTATAAAAACAGGCGATCTGATCCGCCAAACCATGAAAGACAAAAGTTTACTTTTTACTTCAACTGTTGACAAACAATCTTTAACTAAGACTAATGCATGATAGCGAAATGCGGATGCACGAGTAATCAAGGAATCATTACGATGTGAAAATCATGAAATGTTATCTGCATGTGTAACTCAGATAGCGCGCATTTGATAACATAAATGGTGTCGCAGATAATGAAACAATGCATTCGAATCAAGTCATTGTCATCACCTTCTAAACCTTCTGAAATAAGAGTTGAATAAACACTGGCGCACGATGCTATAAAACGAGTATGAATAAACGTTACCGATTGACGCAAATGTGAGCCTCATAAAAAGGCAATTTGATCGAAGTCTCTAAAAAACCACTCTGTAATTTTCATGTAATTACTCTTATCATTGCAATGAAATTGCTCTCACTCCGGATAACAAGCTGAAGAGCTCTCATCAAAGACCGATTATTAAATTGATGTGACATTGTTTTTTTTCACACTTTCCACAATTTTTCCTGTATGAATTTTTTAAAACAGAAGATTGTTTGGAAGAAATGCCTTAGTTCTGTAGAATAATAATAATCGGTTAACCAGTTAACGACAACCAGGACTTAAGCCCTTCCTTAGGGTCCTAGCTTTAGCTTGCCCTAATGGGCGGCGCTTCTTTGCCTCCTCTTTTTCTGCTATTACTCTTTCCTCTACCATCTTTCGGCTGCAAAAGGACGCTTTCATTTCAAAAATTCTATCTGACTTTCCGATTGACCATTTTCACTTGAGACGAAATTAAGAGCACGATCTTGTACAGATAAAAATGAACAGCAAAAATGACATACACATCAAGAAGTTGAATTAAATATGCACTAGACTCCAAAAATCAGGCAACTCTTCAAATAATTGAAAAGCATCAGGAGACTTTTGTTGTCATGTGAGACATGACATGAGACATCTCATGTGACCGACCCATTTGATCTTAATTTTCAACTCGAATCAGAAGCCGATTGACCTTCCGTCACTGACTGACTACCCCCTCACCCTCCCGGAATTTTATGCAAGATTTCTTCTCGGAAAACTCTTGTCTGTATACTGATATTTATTACTCGAGCATTCAGCGTCTTTCAGCTGGCATTACTCAGGAATTTCTATGAAGTATTTGTATCCAAAAGGCCGCAAAAGCGGAAAATTGTCCTGTCTGTGTTCGTGTATACATGTATTCCCAAAGGAAAATTGCATACGATAACGATATACATTTCCCAGAAAATATCTTCCGTCGACCTCTGAAGATGTGGGACGCAGGTGCATCGCCAACGCTGGTATGATTTAAACATTAAAAGGAGCCGACCTTAAAGGAAGAGAGCTTGATTTTGCTTATTGCGATAATACTTATGATTTTTGTTGTCGGTACAGTGCAGATGTCGGGAAAAAGTGTGAAAATTATTCCATTTTTAGGCATTTTTAGGTGAGCATTTTCTGTCGCGTGTGTGTTGAAAAACTCACAATATGCCATCGGAGCATTTGATTGTTTTTGCTGTTCAATTCTGCTTCATTATCATCAGATCAGAATCAGAAATCGTTTATTATCAAGTAATTGAAAATCAAAATACTACATTTTTGTAGAAATCGAAGAGGTCAAGGCATTCATGGAGAAAGTCATACATGTAAAACATATGGCGAGAAGGCCTACCTCGGTGAGCTTACAGATTTGTTGAAGAGCTTGATACATGATGGAATGTAGGTGTTAGGCATAGGTGTTAGGGTTGGCTAGTCCGGCAAAAGGGAATATTCAGTCTCGTATCAGATTGCAAGAAATATAGGAACAAGTAGTGCAGTATGTGGTCATCATTTCTCATTCGTTCGAAGAACTTCAAAGCTTGTTGCTTCCTTCGTTCATTGACAGACGGAAAGGATTCACAGTTGCATGATTCCGCACATATCAACCTGTATTCTTTATTTATCTTGTATTCTTTATCAACTTGCACATATCGCTGTATTCTTTCTAATTTTTGTGAGTTGCAACCAGATATGTTCGTGAAAATAGGATTGCAGTACTCCAGGACACCGAGCATGTAGTTGTTGTAGACCTTGATCAAATCACTTTTATTAACTTTATCCTTCAGTTGACGCACGACATATAGACGTTGAGATGCCCTCTTGCAGCGGCGGTCAATCTCAAGATTCCATCTTAAACAAGGCCGATACATGATACCCAGAAACAGCAGGGCGTTTACAATTCTTAGGAAAACTCATTCGATCATTAAAATGCAAAATCATGTGGGCTTATCCAATAGACAATAGTCCACATATTGTCATTGAACAAACAAACATCTTAAATAAGCCTGTGTGAACAGTCAAACTGTTGTATATTGCCTATTCTTTTAAATACTATGTTGCAGCTGCTCACAATGATTTTATTCAAATTTAAATTTGTTAAACGCTGCCTATGATTAGTAGGTTCATTCACATAAACGGAGAAGCTCCGCTCTATATCAACGTTGACTATTCAAACCAGTAAATTAAAAAACTTGAAATAAACGATGCATCAAAACATTTATTGATCGGGTAACTGATGAATAAACAAAGTTCTGTCAGATTCTCGGCGTGCCTAAACAAGCAACAACGTACGTAATAGTGAGCGCAGTGACGTTCTTTCACACGTTCAGATTCTTTCATGTTGATGGACATTCATTCATTCATAGTCGACCAAACAGTGCATTTTACCTGTCATCTTCCATGCAAACGTCACCCATCAATGTTACACGTGCTCATGATTTTATCTTAACACTCTTTCATTTGTTATTCATCATAAAACCATTGTATGTTAATGCCAAGTTTGGCGTAATAAACATTTTTCAGTTTCGAGATTAAGGCTTGAATGTCTACTTATCTTGATATACTTTTTGTAGCCTACAAGATAGCATTGTAGCCCAATGGCGATATTTCTACTTAAAACATGATGCTTCACTATTTACTACCTAAATCTTCAATAAAGCAATTTTTTGTAGGCCTAGCCACGGCCAACTATCCTCTAGTTGGCCGTGGCCTAGCTTAGATTTTCGATCTTCTTTTAAAATATTTCTAAAGTTTTTTAAAGCTCAAAAAGTTTTGCATTACATAACGAAATAGGCAAGAAGATCATTTCATCTGTTCTGGTCGACAATTAATTTTCAATTGTAAATCAGTCGGCGACAGAAATTCAAGTCGATGTTAAGCATCAGCAGAAATGGCAGAATTCAAAGGTTAATTGAATTTTATTTCAGCCGACAGAAAAATAAACCAACACTCATAGCCTAACAAAAATAAAATAATCGATATTTTCAAAAATTTGTAAGATTTTACGCCATTCAGTCTTCCGAAGCACACATACACAATACATACACGTGTGTGAAGTTAGCACCGCCACTCAGCACCGCCATCTTGAAAATGGAATGTGCCAGTCAAACAAACGATCAGAATCGATCTAGATGGAGTGTGCCAGCATGTGCCACTCACTATTTTGAAAGAATTCCCCCTAGTTTAGGAGAAATCGCTGATTGAAAGTTCGACATGGCGGTGATGTGAAGTTAGCACCGCCACTAAAATTTTTTTCCAAAATACACAATCAAAACATACGAAACACGCACAACAGATAGAAGACCATCAAAAACATTGTGCCAGCAAGTTTCAGCACCTAAATCCCCGTACTTGCTGAGAAATTAGTCCCCGAAACCACAAAATGGCGGTGATGTGAAGTTAGCACCGACACTAAAGTCTTTTTTTGAAATACGCAATTAAAACACGCGAGACAAGTGCAACTGAGAGATGACCATCAAAAACATTGTGCCAGCAAGTTTCTTCTCCTAAGACGCCGTACTTGTGGAGAAATTAGCCCCCGAAAGCTCAATGCGCTGGCGGTGATGTGAAGTTAGCACCGCCACTGAATGTTTTTTCCAAAATTGGAACCTCTCAATGGAGGTATTGTAAAGTTTTCCACTTCGACATTACACCGTTTGCTTACTGGCTATACAGATATCAATACAAATACGAATATCTCGACAGGTGAATACCGTCATGTGCCTGAACTGTTAACAGAAAGCTGAAGCTATTACTTTGTTCAAAACTCTGTAAGACAGTGAAGGCATTTGACGAGTATATGCAATGGCATAACTAGGAATACTTACTTTCTTATTAAAGGCCATTGATGAATAGCATGCGATTCGTTTATGTTTCCCCGCATGAAGGAGGAGAGTTCGCGACTTACAACGGCAAAACTATTGGTAATGGTTTGAATTTTTCATTTGACCAACGACGTCCCATGATTGGTCAGTTTTCGGTTACCATATGATCAATATATCGATAAACATTTTCATTTGTTTGCCGTGGAAAATATATTCACGCCATGCGATTAATTACAGCCTGTACAACTTAAAACAAGAATGATTAAATAAATGTGTTTATGAAATAATGAAATTCTCTACGAATAGATTAGATGTTGTGACTTCTAGCTAGATCATATGAAGTAGATGAGTCTCAATATCCCTTCAATTTTGAGTATGCTTGCACATCCAGTGAATCAGAGATTCTTGAAGTCAATTGAAACATTGATAGAAAACAATATTGGCAATATCTACAATCATCATTATTAGTGTCATGATGTGCGTACATCTTTATCACATTTGATGATCTTGATGAACAATTGAAGCAATAACATTAGGAGATCGAAGGGCATATTTCCAACGTTGTCAGACTGCTTCATCGAAGAAGCATGATGCTCAATGCTTCACCTGTCGAGATATTCGTATTTGCATTGATATCTGTATAGCCAGTAAGCAAACGGTGTAATGTCGAAGTGGAAAACTTTACAATACCTCCATTGAGAGGTTCCAATTTTGGAAAAAACATTCAGTGGCGGTGCCAACTTCACATCACCGCCATTGAGCTTTCGGGTTGATTTTCCACCGACTGTGGTGGGTTTTTCGTGAAATAAACGAGTGGCACATGCTGGCACACTCCATCTAGATCGATTCTGACCGTTGGTTTAACTGGCACATGCATTTTTCAAGATGGCGGTGCCAACTTTACATCACCGCCATTGAGCTTTCGGGTTGATTTTCCACCGATTGTGGTTTGATTTTCGTGAAATAAACGAGTGGCACATGCTGGCACACTCCATCTAGATCGATTCTGATCATTTGTTTGACTGGCACATTCCATTTTTCAAGATGGCGGTGCCAACTTCACATCACCGCCAGCGCATTGAGCTTTCGGGGGCTAATTTCTCCGCAAGTACGGCGTCTTAGGAGAAGAAACTTGCTGGCACAATGTTTTTGATGGTCATCTCTCAGTTGCACTTGTCTCGCGTGTTTTAATTGCGTATTTCAAAAAAAGACTTTAGTGTCGGTGCTAACTTCACATCACCGCCATTTTGTGGTTTCGGGGACTAATTTCTCAGCAAGTACGGGGATTTAGGTGCTGAAACTTGCTGGCACAATGTTTTTGATGGTCTTCTATCTGTTGTGCGTGTTTCGTATGTTTTGATTGTGTATTTTGGAAAAAAATTTTAGTGGCGGTGCTAACTTCACATCACCGCCATGTCGAACTTTCAATCAGCGATTTCTCCTAAACTAGGGGGAATTCTTTCAAAATAGTGAGTGGCACATGCTGGCACACTCCATCTAGATCGATTCTGATCGTTTGTTTGACTGGCACATTCCATTTTCAAGATGGCGGTGCTGAGTGGCGGTGCTAACTTCACACACGTAATACATACATGTTTACTATGGTCTCAGATCGAAATCGGTCGATCACAACTGCATGATTCTGTTAAATGCTTATTTCATTAATGCAGCCATGCTGTCGATGCTTCCTACAAGGTTGGATCTTGGGTAAGTGATACAAAACTTGGGTTTTCTATACACAGCAAGTTTTCTATTAATGCTGAATATATACAGATCAAGTTACAAAATTAATATTTTGATTTGAATCTTAGGAGAGCTACAGGATAAGAGCATAAAGTTTTGATATTTTATCAAATTTCCGATGGATTCACAGAGTATTTCAGAAATGAAATACTTGTGATTATTAGCTATTTCACTCTGGGCTTGACAATACCGCGAATTGAAAGCTCATACATATTGTATCTACTGTAAGCTTGCATGTATTTTGTTGCATTTGTGCATATTGAATTTTCACATAATCCGTATATTGTACATCTTCGCACTCTTAACTTTCTGCGATAGCCGACATTTATCCAAAAATAAATTCATTCCGATTTCGCATTCTAAATGTGCTTAACCATAGACTTACTGCGCAGCTATGATATTTATCAAGTTTGTTTATATTTCTGAATGATAAAATGAAAACAATTGCTTTGTTATGAGCAATGTGTAACTCAATCATAATTAAATCAAAGATCTTCAGTTAGTCAGTGTATCAGTGTAGGTTAAATTAAAAGAAAACTTTATGACGCAATACATGTACTTAGGCTATTAATTACAACTATTGCAATAATAAATCGTTTCCCACTAATGCCACACTGCTCATGGGCCCAATAGGAATTTTGGTCCATAGAAGAATATTTATGTCAGCACAAAATACAAAGAATGCACTTCATTTACTTGATTTCATTCATCTATTTAAACTTGGAATTGGGTTTTGACCCCAAGTTTTGGCCCAAAGCTTGTATTGGTAAATATCCCTTCAGAAATAGCTGTCGAAAGACACAATCAGACGGCTAGCGTTTCTTCAGTTCTACCTTCTGAAAGTTGCTACTCAATAAATCGCTTAAAATGACTATTTTGTATAACTACATGCAATTTTCGAAAAGGATTCAACAAGGATCAGGCTCCGATAGTTGAGAGTGCAGAGATAGTGCAGTTGAGAGTACATAAAAATATAAATCTACATTTTAAGATGCTGTTTGCATACATGTACATGAAAGGTACCCCAATAAGAATGACTCCTGAAAGTCGAAGTGAGATCACTTTTCCTCCAGTGAGGAGAGAGATAGTTTGGAGAGTAACTGATTCTTTCTTAATTTTCTCATTTTCAATGCGCTTGAAATTTCTGTCGTAAGCTACATGACTACATGAAGTGAGAACGGTGCATATTATCGATGCCATTACTGTTGACAGTCCTCATTGGACCATGTTATGCCTGAATCGACAAATGCATAATCAGATCGGCCACACGTCACACATTATGCTTTGCAAACACGCACCGCTGGTCCTCAAGCGTAAGCCAGTATGTATTCGCACGCAGCTACATACAACTTCAGTCATACAACACAGCGGCCTTACCACCCAGACCGCCCGCCATACACATTCTGAATACCAAACTGCATCGTTTTTGGCTACGGCAGCCGTTAAGTTCCTCTCTCACTTCTGCAGATTTAAGACAGAAGCAAGGCGTCGACCGAGGAAGCAATGTTCCGTAAACCGGGAGGGCAAACTGAGCCGAAGAAGGCCTCCTATGAAGCTCAGTATCTCGGATGGAATCAGTGTCCGAGTATGACGTTCGATGAATCCATGTATCCAATCGTGCAGAGCATTATCACCAAGCGTCAAGCAGAAATCAGCTCCGGTGTCAACAGTCTACAAATCACAGTCTCCAAAAAGGATTTCAAGATTGTACAACAGTTGACACGGACATCAGGTCGGAGCTCCAAAGTTGAGAAGTATAAGTTCCCGCCGATCCCGACGTGCGACGTAACCAGTGCCATTCAGTGCATGAGCCCTGAAACAGTGGCCATAATCATCCTCGGCTATAACCTTAGCACTGAACGATTTCTCCACGTTCACGTCTTCAGATTTAATTCCGCAGAAGTCGCATTGGCTTTTGTCAATCATCTAACAGAAATCATCAAACTTCCGAACAATCAGCAGCGCATCAAAATGATCGAAATCGATCTTCGTCGGCAAGGAGAACTGGGAAATACAAGCACTTCAGCTTCACAAAAGCATAATCGATCTCGTTCCATCGATTCAGGGGCGCTCTCCGCTGCCGAATCCTTAGCAAATGAACTCCAGCGCAAACTTCGCACAAATCCCCCTCCGTCATCGGCAGCACCATCATCCATAACTTCAGAAGTTGAGATGAACGGTCCCCCAATTTTACTACCACCCAGAGACTACGACACTATATCAAGGAGTAAAGGCGACTCCATCCTTCATCATCAGGTTATAGCTGCACAGCGGAATTCCATTGAAAGTTCTAGTCAGGAACTTCCAGATGCTGATTATTGGAGAAGAGGTATGGATAGTCCAAACTCTGGATCTCGACCATCGAGTGGGCTTAACACTCATCAACTGCAGCGCGGAAGTCAATCTTTCGGCGGCAATGATCTGAAATCCGCAATCAAGCGAGAGAAAAGACAAATGTTGCCATTTAGAGCTTCTGACAGTATGTCCACGGCTAGCTGGGAGTCCTACCGATCGGATTTGCCAAAATGAGTGACCTCTCAGTTTAGTTCCATTTTTGAAGATAACTTTTACGAGTATGTGTACATAACTTGTTCCGTTCTACATTCGATTCCAAAGAAGATCATAACAAGAGATTAAAATTGTCATGTATCGTTCATATCATTCAGTTTATATTGAAATTACAATTCATATCGATCAACAAATTGTTTTTTGTCATTTTAAACGTCATTTGAACGTCGTACAAATCAAAGTAACAATGTTTGTATCTTGGTTAGCGCATTAAATGACCCTTGTAATATCTAAGCTTAGCCTATATTCAACTTATACGATGGAATATACAAAAAATATTGTAAAAATATCCGAATGCGAGATGTAACAAATCTGCTGCTATCGCTTTAACACCAGCAGTTACATCCCTATCAACCGATCATCAACGACAACCGCTTGATTGCGAATGAAAGTTGATGATTAATTAGGATGATTAGTTGGTAGCTGCATTGATATGCTATTCCAGTGGTGGGCAACCAAGCTGGGATAGCAGGCGACAAGGAGTTGCCCGCGAAAAGGCTCACGGGCCACCAATTATGAAAGGCAGTATATTAGGCAATAAACTTCTTTTACTGCGTGCTTTTAAGTGGACAAAAGGGCTGCTGCAACGCATACAGTAATTTAGTGATTATATTACATAATTCTACATGTATGGAGTAATATTGTACGCAACTAGTTCGTTCAATACTTAGGAATGATAATTTACTTTCTACAATTCATGTGAGTATTGAAGCGTGAATAGGCCTATAACAAATCATGGAAGCTTTTCTTTTGTGTAAATAAATGGTAATTTGACTTTTTTTGTTGATATGATTGACAATACCTTAATTCATCGCAAAACAATGTCTGCAAGTACAGTGCTGCCATCCGCCTGAAAGCCGTGCAAGATAAATTTGATAATGCTATACATTTACCTGTGCATTGTCATCCAAGCATATGCGGCTTTCAAAAACCGGGCATGGGTTCCACAGACGGCAGTCGTGCGCTAATGCCAATCGAGTATAGAATAGATTAGTGTAGTTGTATACAAATGAATTTCAGCAAGAATTTTTGAAAAAAATGTTGGATTCCCTCATATGCATCCTATGTTCACTTGTAGCCGATTTATAGGTTCATTGAAGTATTGTTTATTACGTGGTGAAGCCTGCTCAACAAGGCATTGAACACAGATGAAGTATATTAGGTAGAGTAGCAACTCAACATTTATTAAATCCTCAATGTGTATTTACAGTTTCGATTTTATTAAATGAACTCGAGCTGAACACAGTTGGGTATTGCTTGCAAATGTGAGACATGCACATTTTTGCAGTTTTGAAGAAATTATCATAGAATTGAGTGATCATTATAGTATTTTGCAGATCTTCCGTGTGATGACAGCCTTTGGAGAGGTAATGTTTGCTAAGTTAGCAATTCGATAGGTTTCCATTACTTTTATGCTCAGACTTAGGCATGATTATATCACAAGCTACCTACAACTGTTAGAATCAAAGACAATGATCATGATTAACTTTAAAGATGTAAGTGCGTCCACTATTCAGATTCAAGAAATGAAACACAAATTTAATGAATCATAAAATCATGAATTTGAAAATTGAATTAAAAACTTGAGATTTCAGCAAAGAAAGTACAATTAGATCTCGACTGTTTCATGAAGACCTGTATTATGATGCGGTTTATGAAATCCCGTTGATAATCAGCTTAAGTTCGGCTTAATTATGATGCTTGTTAGCAGATATTCAATCCTTTTGATATTCAACATGTTTCATACTACTTATATATCTTATCCATGTCAATAGTCAGTAGCGTCTTCTCCGTACCTGCGAGGCCTTCGGTGCATCCTCAAAAATAATTTTTCAACAATTGTAAAAATGAAAAGTGTCATCATTCATTTAAATTTGATAGCTTCTCCTGACAGCTGTGCACAGCTTTCCGTCAAATAATCAGACTCTCAACCTCAGAGTGAACAGTTTTGCAGCACGTGCTTGAATCACAGCTGTTTTCTTCGAACAATCAGACACACAAGCTAGTCGTGTGTTCAGACGGAGCATTGATGTTCAGACAGCGAAAGAGAGTTGTGTGTGTGTGTGTGAGGCAGTAAGCGCACGCGCCCACGCCATTATTGGGTTTTCCGATAGACACAATGCTTTGCCTTCTCCAATTTTTGTAATGAAATTCTACGCAATTCTTGATCTAGGCGCGGTATCTATATATAGTAAGGGAAGCGCAACTCAATTGTTCCTGAATTCGCTTTATGTCAGGGAGGCCACTACGTCAACAGTAGCAGATGGCTGACGTTCAGACAAGACTGCGATCAGATGATGAACGTTCTCCAATGAATGCACAGTAATGCATCTGACTCGAACACCCATAGATTCGGCAGAATTCCATAATTTGTTTTTACGTGATTAGTACTGCAGATGAGATCATAACCACGCCTTTCGTCCGAAGGGAATATACTGAAAAGATGACAGTCGTCAAGTAAGGTAGGCCAACACCTGATACAAAAATTGAAAGTACTCACAGGAAAGAAATAAGAAATGCACAAGACATTTTAATGCATCAAAGTTTCAAACATGTGAGCGGCTGACCGGTCATGAGAAACGCAAGAAACAGCTGACCTTGCTTCCTTTTTTTCTCGAGAAAATGTGGTCTGGACAGAGAGGGGATATAGTAATCAGTTCCTTGAGTAAGGCGGTTAAGAGACATGAGCAATCACTTCTCATGTGCACATTCACTTGGCCTTAAAAAATGATCGGGGAATTGTTATTAAAAATTCAACTTTTATGAAAATTAATGTTGTAACATAAAAAATGTCTGGCATGGAAATAGTATTCCAATGCCGAGTGAATGCTTATGGTGTGGGCACACGCGACGCCACTGTCAATAGTATATATTATTTGCAAAAATTCAGCTTTTTAATAACTGCTCAAATAATTTTTTGGATCGCAGGAACGTTATCTCCGCAAAAACTGAATCTTTTGATATAAACATTTTTACTGTATACAGATACTTTTTTGAGTAGCCACTCTACCTACATATATATACTCGATGGCATTGAATACTATGTGACTTAGCATAAACCCGCGGAAGAAATAGCTATTTTGCGCTTATGCGAGAAGATATTCATTGCGCTCTTTACTCTTATTCAATTACGTTCTAACTCGGAAAGGGAGAGGTTTGTTACAGTTGGTGCGAGGGGCGAGCCCATGCATGCTTACACCACACTAGGGGACATGCCACGCTCAATTACGCGTAATTCAAGGGTAAACTACGCGTAATTACACATGACCCTAGACATCCGTGGCTATGCGTGACATTGCTGCAACATCTGTTGGCAATGAGACAATCTTTGGCATGAGACTTGTTTTTCATTGTAAATACTGAATCTATTTATTCAACGACAATAAAATTAATAAGCGTGCATTGCTTCCATCGAATGCAAGAAGAGGAAAAGCATTTTTGAAAAAAACATGTTTGAAACATTTTTTTGACAAAAACGTTTTAAACATGTTTTTTACCCATCCTGCTGTTTAACCGACCCATAAATCTTTAAACCATTTTGTCCTATAAGTCACTATATGGATCCCTTTTGACCTTCAAAATGGACCTCATAGTATAACGGACCCTTGCTAAATGCGAACCACATGGTCTCCACATAGTGATTCTCTGGACTTATGGATGCGGACCCTTTCGTACCGACAATGCGGACTATTTTGCTAAACAGTGTGATAAGCAGTGAATGCGTAAAACGAGATATCACGAGGTGACATGCCACGCTCAATCACGCGTAATTACACATGACCCTAAACATCCGTGGCTATGCGTGACATTGCTGCAACATCTGTCGGCAGTTCTGTTATGTAGACTTTGCGTCTCATGTGTCTGCATGTATTAGGGGCTAAACAACGTTATAGGACTTAGATTTCATGCTCAGGGAAGACAGAACATGCTTAGCGGTTCATCCGTGGTTCAAGCGGCAACGCAGACAACCATAGAATAGAATAGAAAGATATATTTTCAGTTGAATAAAAATCATACAAATCAAAAAAAAATGAGGTCTGAATCTTGTCAGTGAGTAGTTCAAAAATTGGAAATCAGCAGTCAGCAAAATGTCTGTACGGCAAGGAGGACACATATACAATGAAGGAGTTGAGTCGTCGAGATGTGCTTGTGAATGATAGAATTGGCCGTCCACTTCGAGTGCTGATGAGCGGAACCAGGTCATGCAGGGGATGAGTTGGTGATGAGCACTTTTCAAACAGATTCAATGAAGCTCTGAGTCTTCTGACATCCAAGTTCTCCAGACAAGACGAATTGCACTCCATACCGCAGATAACTCTGTGTGCTCGACGCTCTAACTTACTGAGGTCACTAGACAGATATTTTGGCATGCCAACAAAGAGAGGAGAACAATATTCAAGCAAAGATCTCAACATGAAGTTATAAACAGTGATCAAATCAGACTTACACAAAAAGCATTTGAGTTCTAATGCAGTGCAATCTTTTGACAAAAAGCTTAGAAATGTGGTCAAAATGTAGCTGCCAACGCAAATCATTCGACCAAATTACACCAAGTATGCGCTGCTCTTTGACAAGTTCACAATCTGGAACAATACAAGGTGTACAATCATTTCTTTTGTTAAAATACATGCACTTTGATTTCTGAGTGTTGACCTTCATATTCATTGCATTTGCCCATGACATAAAATTGTTGTGTTCTTGCAATACATTGTCTTTGGTAGTGTCATTTTTGTAAATAGGCACACAGATAGTAACATCACCAACATACTGAACAATGTTAGTGGAAGGAAAAACTGGTCTAAGATCTCCGATGGCCAAATTGAACAGTTGCGGTCCTAACACGGAACCTTGTGACACACCAGACACTACACGCTGCGGTTCACTGATGACAGAGCGAACTCGAGCACTTTGGGTTCTCTCACACAAATATGAAATTACAAATTGAACAAAATCCAGAGGAAAATTACATTGCAAGAGACGTCTAATAATCAAATTGTGGCTTATCTTGTCAAATGCTTTCGCAAGATCATAAATCAACAATTGAACACCTAACACAGAGTCAAGATCTAACAGCTTTGTCACCTGATCATGAAGACAAATCAAGGCCGTGGTGGTAGATGCTTGCCTCCTAGCTCCATGTTGCGAGGGACCGGCTGCATTTTGAAGCCTGTCACGAAGCGAGTTAACAACAAAGCGTTCCAAATTACACCAGGTACTGGTAGCATCGAAATGGGTCGCAAGTCACAGATGGTTGGAAAGGCTTTTTTCGGAACGGGGGATATGTGGGCATGCTTCAATGCACGTGGAAAATAGCTCTTTCGGATACATTCATTGAAAATGTGAGTCAAAGGAGGTGCCAGCTCGAGAAATGCATTCTTATAGAGAGTAGTTGGAATGAGGTCAGATCCAATGGCCTTACCAGGGTTTAGCCTAGACAATTCTCTTTCAAATAGATGACGCACAAACTATAAACGCTCGCCCGCGCGTATTCAAAGACATTCCCCATGTTTTAACGGCATCAGATGAAGTGATTTCTGACTCTTCGTGCATCGCGTATGTACGCGCGTAGAAGAAGAATGTCTTTAACCACGGATGTTTGGAGTATTCCGTAATTACGCGTGAATTACGCGTGGCATGTCACCTAGTGCATCGACCTGTCGAAACATTTTGTTGTACTTGAGTGACTTACGTAATGGTTTTCAATATCATTTTGTGTCATCCTGCAAGAGTGTCAAGGTTGCAACGTATTTCTACACTTTAAATCAATTATATATATTCCCTGCTGGCAGGGGTGTAGTGGTAAAAAATTTTGTACCGGAACGCTGATTCCATGAAAATCTTATGTCATATTTGCAAGCAAAAATCTGCAGTTCTTATTCGTTTGAAATTTGTATACTTCAATGAAAACAGGAGTAAACTCTGAACAGATGACTGAAACAAATGATATAGTCAAACGTGGTAACAGGACTGCAACTTGCAGCTAATCAATGAGCTCAGTTAATGCTGCACGATCGATAACAAAAATGCAATAGCATGTGAATGGTTTAACAAAACTGTCCATGATACGAAGAAAATATAGGCCTATTATACAAATTGATATTTCACTAATTCATCTTTCCAAATTGTTTAAACTACATGTATCACAAGGAATAAACAAGGGGGGATTTTCAATGTACGAGTAGACGGAAGTCGACAAACATGCAAAAAGACCATTTAACTTAAAAAAATCCACAATGCAGATTCACATGTGTCTTGATGAGTCTCCTTTGCTGATCGTATGCGTTTGTCATCTGCGCTCCGGTGGTTTCGCAGCCCACTTCTGGCGTAGTCCGTCGAATTCCACACGCGAGAGGAGGGCCCTGAATTTTCACAAACATCAGTGATGACAATGCGACACAGTCAAATGGAGCGACAGTCCGTGCTGATGAGGTTCATGGCATTGAATCCTCTCTCACATTCAGCAGTGCTGGAGGGTACAACCTGGAGTCTGTTTATCACCTTTTGAATTTCGCCAGGTGCTCGTCGCCCGATATTTTCAACGTAGTCGTCGAATGCGTTTGCCGTCAATGCTGGTGGAAGGTGTAGACGGTGTGCCAAGGCTCGGATTCTTCAGCCCGATCCAGGCTGGATTTCTGTCGGCCAGTTGTCGCTGTTTAGCAGCCGAATTTGTGCCATCAGTTTGTTTTCGTTGGAGTTATTCTGGACGACATGCTCTCAATGAGACTGTCCAGAAACTGTTGTCTATTGATTTGGAAGTGCCGTTTGTTCGATGTCAGTTGGACACCCATGTGCACACCTTCTTTGACATCTACCATTGCCTCCAGGGTTTTTGTACCAGGCTTTTCCTTCACTACGCGCAATCTCAGGATGCATCGATGGATCATTTTGTCGGCTTTGTCAAGACTGGTTGCTCTCTTTTGCAGCATTTCCGACAGTTCTTTTATTTCGAATAGGGTGTCGTATATGAGAGCCAAGTCTTCCAAGAACTCTGGTGAAGCCAATTTCGTTGCCAGACCCTTGTAAACATCTCCAGATTGATTCTTGAAATGCTTATGTAGGGCATCGAACGAATGCCAGACGGCCTGCACTGTTCGGAAAGAGCTGGCAACCCATCGAACTGAGAATATCTTTCCAATTTTCAACATTTGCTTTCCCAGACTTAGAGAGCACGAACATTCTTGGGAGACATACTGTAGATAGAATACAACTTTTCTACGAACGCCTGGAAGTGATTGATTGCCTGAATGTTTTTAATTGCATCGCTAACTGCTAGCTCCAGTCTGTGGTTTAAGCAGTGCCACAGGACAATTTCAGGGAACAGTTGCTTCATCCTTGTGGCAACGCCAGATTTTCTCCCCACCATCACACTTGCACCGTCGCTGGCAAAGGCCAAGAGGTTTCTCTTGAGGTACTGCTCATCAAATCCATAGGAGGCAAGTGTTTCTAGGAGCGAATCAAGAATAGACTTTGCATCCTGATTTGGGAGTTCTACCAAATCAAGGAAGAAGAATTCCACCACATTCTCTCCAACTTCTGTGTTCAAGTAAATGATAAGAACCGACTTGTCGATGAGCGTACTCTCGTCAATCAAATCGCCAGTTTCGCCTCCTGGCTTTGTATCTGTCGACAAACTTTTGCTTTCATTTCCGCTGCGACATGATCAATCATTTGAGTGGCCGTCCATCTTGACCGCAAGCCAATTCCGATGTCGACGCCATTCAACCTTTGCAGCTGTAGTAGATGAGGATGGTCTGAGTAAGGCCGATCGTTTTTCGCTATGTAGTACGCTGTGCGCAGCACTTTTTCGGTGTGTTGCAACTCTACCGCGTTTAGCTTATCGATCGCTTTATCCATCGTTCTACTTCTTGAAGTATCATGTATATTTTCACGTATTTTGTGGGCTTGAGACTCCAAGTGCTCCTTTATCTTCTTTCGTAAAGAAGACAGCTGCTGCCGACGCTCTTTGCCATTGAACGTCACTTCCGAATTGGCCCATGCCTTCGAAACACCAGGGCCTCGAATTTGATGACCTCCCATATGACCAATACTCCGGCAGACCGAACAGCCTAATTTGCCATCTTGGCATATCAACATGGATAGGCCTTCACCTTCCACATCTCAGCCGAATAAACATTTGGCCATGATGATGATGTATCAACGCAAGTGGAGGCGGCAGTTGAGGCACTCGAGACAGGGTTGGCGTTGGCGGAGGCGGCAGTTGAGGCACTCGAGACAGGGTTGGCGTTGGCGGAAGCGGCAGTTGAGGCACTCGAGACAGGTGTCAGAAAAGACAGTTTAGACTGCCGCACTTTCTTTATAGGTGGCAGCATCTGAAAATTTTTAAGATATCATTAGGAAAGATGGCCATGATAGAGAATGGCAACATATAAATCATTTTGGTGAAATAATCGTAAAATAAGTCATCTAGAGGGAGATTTCAAAAATTGAGCATAGGTTCCCCGCCCTCTCAGGGCGACCAATCCCTGAGTTCATCTCAATATGATTGAGAATGGTCAGTCATAGTTGCTAAAATAAAACTTGCTAATATAAAAACTTATATATATATAAACTTGCTAAATAAAAATTGCTAAACTGTCATTTAGAGGGAGATTTCAAAAATTTGAGCATAGGTTCCCGAGCACCGGTGAAACCCTAGGATCCGCCCCAGCGGCCGAGAAATAAAAAGGAGTAACAGTAATCAGTTAACTAGGCTCTTTTCGGGTTCCCCCCCACATTTGTCTATCAGCATAAATCACGCAGGATTCCCTATAACCCCAACCCTAACCCAAGGCGCTAAAGATTGTACGTACATAACCACAATAAAGTATCATTTGCATGAAGGATTGGCTCAATAGATATTGATAGGAATATGAGATGCGAGCGCGACTTATTCATTTAACTGTGATCACGAACTTCAAGGGATTGTTGTCTACAATGAACTACAACGCAGGAGGACTGCATACTTCTTGCAGAACCTAAAAAGTTTGCTTTCTCAGCTCTCTAGGTAATGGTGTTCAAGAACGAAAGTGGTAGTGACAGCTAGAGAATCTCTTTCATAAATACCGTAGGGGAGACCGGGGCTAGTTGTTACAATTTTTGATTTTTTTGAGATTGTGACCGAAGTATTTGTCCTTTTCGCCTAATTTCTTTGCTGGAACATGTTTAGATCGTGAGACATAATGTTCATGCAGTAGAATGAAGAAAAATTAGATACTATTCCTGTGGCAAACATTTAATTACAAGTAAAAATTTGTAACAAATTGCCCCATAACGGGCATATTGTTACAGCAAGCGGGGCAAGTTGTTACAAGCGACGTTAAAAATTATATCGTCATCAAATGTTTCATTCTAATATACCAAACCCGGTAGCATGAGAAATATGACTAAAAAAATATGAGGATAGTACAAAACATTCTCAGACGCACACTCACTATGATTTCTATATGTTTATAAGTTGCAAACATGACATAAAAAAGGCCCTTCATTCTCGGTGCAGTCCGCGTGGGCCCAATCACCGCATTCAATACACTGAACCCACTTTTCACCAGGTACAGAGTTTTCAAACGTATCGCCACAAAACAAGCAGACATTTTCTTCGGATGTAACTGCCTTGCTTTCAGCGTGCTGCTTCTTCGTGATACGTGCCTTTTTCGCAGGCATATTTTCTCCCTTTTGCTTCTTTTCTTCAAACAGCTTCTTCCTTATCGGTGAACTAGTGAAAATTTCGGTTCTTCGTCTTCTGCCATTAGGTCTACTTCTTGGCAGAGCCTTGGAGAACGGGCGAATCATTTTTTGACAAACGGACCTGCAGAACTGCAGTCATGCCCAGACCTGGGCTTGACTCATTTGGATGATCATGCTCTGCCGAGATGTCCCTAGCATGTCACTTAGAGACTGATCCGTTGTAAAGCGCTGCGGTAAAAGATTATCATCATGACATGGCCTATCGAAAGACAGATGAGCAATTTGGCTATCTTCCTCATGCTCAACGAGAAACGGTGGATTCAAAGGCCTATCGGTTGTGTAACCAAGTAAAAATTCGTCGTCAGTGAATATATGTCGATTAAAAGGGAAAATTCCAGACACTCGAAAGCCACTTAGAATATTCAATGGGACAAAGCTCGTGACCAAGCATCGCTGGACATTTTTGGTATATCATAGATCGTCATTGTTTTGCCAGGATGAGCCTTTTGCCAAGAATCACATGAAGCATTATAATATTTCTTCAACAGACCGCGTAGACACTTTGGTCCAATGGTTGGAGTTTGTGGGAACAATGTGCGGGAAAAGACACAAGTACAATGCCATGTTCTCTACAAAACTCAATACAATCGTAGTTCACATGTGATTCATGATTGCCCAAAAGAACTAGAACTGGCTTTTCAGGTGAGCTACGCTACGGACAGTGGTTACAAAATGCTGCAAAAATATTATAAAATTGGGTCCTGTCATCCATCCTGATGGACAGGGCTATAACGACTTAGGCTATTGACTTGTAGACAATTTATGTTGTTTGCTGCCTGAATGGTATTTTTTCTCATCTGCAGCAAGTTGCTATGCACAGCACTCTCGAATATGTTTACTATAACGGCTACAACAAAAGCAATTGTTCAATTATAAGTCCATTGACATCTGTTTATAATCTTAAAAGTGACAGCGAAATGTTACTCACCTCTTGCCTTGATCGCCAACTTGACAATGAAACGTTATCGAATGATACCGATGGAGCAAGCTGATCGGACATCCCTTAAGGACATCACTTTTAGCCATTCACAGTGAAAGTGGTTTTCCTCTCGAGATAACATGAATATCTCATAAACTGGCTCATAACGTAGCGAGTGGGGCAAGTTGTTACACTGTAACAACTTGCCCCATCCCTGCTGTAACAAAATGCCCTTGAGCAATGATTTTGGATAAATCACTCTACAGCTGAAAAGACTGCAATTTGCGAAACATAAAGACTTACAATCTCGAAAACATACATACAAGTACTCTCAAACAGATAACTGTGAATCTGAGACTCATTTGACGCATTGAGTAACAAATTATGCAAAAACTTGAAAAATTACTCGAAGGACGGAAAAAACGATTTTTTTATCTGTAGTTCACATAATATAATAAATTGAACTTCTTTCATGGGGAAAATAATGCGTCAATAAAGGTTCATCTTTTGCTAGTTACGCGTCAGATTTCGCTTTGTAGTTTTCACTGTAGGCCCACTGTAACAACTTGCCCCGTGTAACAACTAGCCCCGGTCCGCCCTACAATACTTGTGAATGTTGATATCAAATGTGGGGGGGGGGGAAACCCGAAAAGTGCCGTTTACTATACGCTACTTTCTAATTAGACCTACATAACTATGATACACAATATTGGCCTACAGCACAGCCCGACTCACACACTGACTTATTTACATGCTTCAGAAAGCTTCTCCCTCTCACCAATTTACGAGTTTAGCCTGAGACAATGGCATTCGAATGTACGTGAATAGGCTACAAGTACAAACTTATTCAGCAGATAATACGGCATATAGTGGGACGAGTGTCTGTGAATCACGCGTACATCATTCATGTACAGTATATAATACACGTATAGCAGAAGCGTTGTATGACGAGCTGATGATGTGATCGATAATATAAAATAGAAGCACTGTATCACTAGCTAAAGAGCACTAGATAGACGTTGGGAATGTCGAAAAATGATCAGTGAAAGGCTTCACTTCATTCATAAGGCACCAATCCTTGGCGACATCTCACTTGCCAGCTTACCTCGTTGAGGTCGATCGACGTCACACCGGCTGCACCATTGGCTGCCCGAAGCCAAAAATTTGGAAACTTATCGTTCAGATGAGACGAGTATTCGTGTTTGTGTGAACGCACGCTCACACAGGATCAAGGCGCATGCACTGATGCAGACTGATGAGAAAAGGTGAACTTGCAAAACAATGAGCCACTCCAAGACACTATTGAGCTGAAATTTGCAACATTATTAGCATTTAACCGTAGATGTGTGGGATTAGGTTAAATCCATCAGGGTAATAAACCTTAAAAAATTGATAGAATGACAATAGTACAGGTGACAATAGAATAACAATGCTCGTAACTGATTATTCCATCTCGAGATAAATACCGGAACGCGCGTTCCGGTCAAATCCGTTCAAATCCTAATTACCGGAACGCCGTTCCGGTGCGTTCCGGTCCCACTGCACCCCTGCCTGCTGGCATGTTGCGCAAGTATAAAAAGTTAGTGTAAAAAGCGTGCAAGCTTCACTTAGATAAATTGTTTTTTGAGGAATGTCTGCTTCTATCAGCGGTCCGAAAATTTCTGACAATTAAAATACCAAGAGTTAAAGCTTTGTGTGAGATTGGTGATGAATTCAGTAAAATAGTGCTGCAATCACATTTAAAATATGTTGAGAAACAGATAAAAAGTAATGACAAAATTCTGAATGATGTATCTCTAAGACTAAACAATACTTTACCTTAGTTTCGGTTTGCACTGTTAAAACTATTGGTGATAAAATCTGTTAAGAGTGAAATTAAAATTATTGAAAATAGGCACAATAATAAATTAAAACGACTTTGGTTTTCGAATCGAGCGAAAGTCCCTGATGCCATAGCAAATTTGAGTAATTATCAACTAACTTTGAAGGAATCAGAACTGTTACGGTATAGCTTGAAACACAGTGTTATTCTGAAACAATTAAATAATGAAGTAGAAAAACTCTTTCGGTGAATATGCAAAATAATGACCAGTTTGTATTGACTCTTCCTATAAAGCAAGATTTACAAAATCTATAGTTAACAATTTCATTAAAAATGGTAAAAAAAGTCTGAAATGAACAGAAAAAAGAACCCATGCTGTTTTACGAAGCTATCGGAGCCTAAAGACATTCGCATATGTTTGCTTGATAAAGGTAATGGTCAGGCTATTGTCAGTACAGAAGACTATCATTTGAAGATGTATGAAATCCTGAATGAAAGGAACAACTTTGAATTGATTCAGATGGATACTGAGATTAGTAAACGTCCAACGGTTACAGAAGAGCAACGAGTGTGCCGGTTTTTATATAAATATGTAAAGAAATTATAAAACATATACTAGTAAATACATTATGCCCTCTGGCAGTGAACCTGGTAGAATGTACGGAACAGTTAAAAATACACAAATAAGCCGATGCGACCAGTTATTAATAATTAACAGTGTGTTTATTATTGAAAAAAACACTGATGCCACGCAGGCATACATCGTAATATCAACACAACACTTGATTGACAACATAAATGAACACAAAACATTGTTCAATGGCAAAATATCTTATTATACTTTGATGTAGTTTCATTGTTTACAAATATTCCAGTCGATGAAGCTATTCGCTTAGCAGCTGATTTAGTGTATAGAGAGAGCTCCCTCAACAAACTTAAATATAGTAAAGAAACTTTTATAAAATTGTGTAAATTTGCAACTGAAGGACATTTTCTTTTTGACAACAAAATGTTTCGACAGGTCGATGGTGCAAGCATGGGCGCGCCTCTCGCACCCACTCTAGTGAACCTCTTCCTTTCCGAGTTAGAACGTAATTGGTTTAGAGTGGACTGTAGTCACATCTATTATTATAGGTATGATTGTATGATGATTGTATATACGTATTTTTGATAACTTAAGTAAAGCAATTTCTGAACGAGCAGCATCGAAATTTGGAGTTTGCCTCTGAAGTGGGAGGCTCAATCATTTATTTTTTAGATGCAAATATAAGTATGTCAAATACTGAAACTAGTGTGTTCCGAAAGGACACGTACACTGGGTTGTTATTAAACTTTGGAGCCAATTGCCTTAAGAGCAACGGCATAGGGCCTAGTATTAGGCATGATTAATCGTGCGTATATAATTTCAAGTAATTGGTTTATGTTTGATAGCGAAATAAATAAAATACTTGAACTTTTTCATAGTAAGAGAACCCCTCTAGAAGCATCTCTCAAACGTCGAAGTCGGAGTGAGTCATTTTTTACATGACCGATTCAAACAATGGACCTTTTTAGATATGAGAGGCGGTGGCGGACCACCCAATATATCCCGGCGTCCACGCCTTGCCCACCACTGAGCTTTTCAGTACTCCTAGGACTCGGCGATTCTTTCAGATAACTTTGTTGACTGAAGATTTGGTTACTATCGAATCAATTCAATTGACATCAAAATTGACAGTACTGCTGCCAACGAAATCAGAATCACGGTCAAGATGATCCTAGGCATTTGGGGAGATGTAGCAAAAGTAGGCCACCACTAGTCGCGTTAGGGGCCCATTCAATTTCATTTTGACTGCTCTTACATTGGTTATATTGGAGGTTCGGGTTGCAATAGAAGAAATACCGCATGTACATGTAGTAGATTTACATTGAGGCAAGTGATGAAAATGGATGTGGAATAATTTCTGCTTGCTTTCTTTCTTGTAGAATATTGGAACCGGCCGTCGGTGATGACAATTTCATCAACATGAATAGCTGCAGTAAAAATTTGTTTCATTTTACATTAGCAGTCCTCCGCAATGCAGGAAGATAGAAGTATTGAAAAGAATGTGAAGTGGTGAGATAAATTCTCGCCATTGCACATGACAGTTTTCGTCTGTATATCTCGAACACCGACTTCCTATTCCGACTCTGAACCCGCAACACCCCTAGTCGTGGATTCCTGTTTTATTAACTGGTGCTCTGCACTTGCAATTGTGTTTTACATGTACGTGGTTGACATTGGGACACTCCGAAACGCAAACTAGTTAGCTGATCATTAATAACCTTTGCTTGAATTCTCTCCATAGCTAATTAGAATAGCATTGGCCCAGTAGGCCTACAGCAAAATATCAGCACTGGGCGAATTTGAGAGTCCTAGCAGGTGTCATTCGATTATTCCGCAGCACATAGTAATTGTGTCTTTTGGTGCGGGCTTCTAATTTTTTTCCGTGCGTTCCTTTGTTCAAGTTTCTTAATTGATGAAGAATTTCTGGAATCGCTGATGGCAATCACTTACAAGGTATACCTACCATATAATAGAACTTGTAGAATGTCCACATCTGACGCGCCCCGCGATATTCTGATAAATACATAATAGTGAAATAACAAATAATCGCTAATTACATCCTAAATCCTTTTTTGTCATTATGCCGAGATAAGGGTTTCACAAGCTTTTAGATAATTCTTTTTTTTGCTGGGTTTTTAGTACAGCATTTTCCATCGTTTGCATTCAGTTGAATATCACAACAAATGCACCGGCTACCTCGTTGGTTTGTGAAATAAAGCACTTGATAACATGTCCCTCGAAAGGGTAGCAAGATGCTTGTCAATATCATACTACTCATAGCCTACTTGCTGACAGATGCTTAATTTCTTGAAGTAGTTTTAATTTTCGCATTCGCCTAATTCTAAGTCATTGATGGACGGTACCAGCACAGCCTCAATTGTCTCAATCATCTCTCGCTTTGAATAAAACATCAAGATCCTATTTGCTTCTGTATATCATTCTCGTCAATTAGGCCTACTGGGATCTCAATTATAGCTTAAAACATTGGCTATTGTACCATAAAGAAAGTTTTAAATCTCTATTTCAAAATATGCGCAAAGTCATGTTTCTAAAAACCATTCGGCGGAAAGCATATACGGTTTAAAAACAAGGTTTTACAACTACCACATGTTTGAGAGAGAAAGTTAGCAGCTTAGGAAAGCATTGCTTTGAAACACTGTACAAAGCACCCCGGGTTGAAAAACCGAGATAATTTATTTAATATATGACTGATGGTGATAGATTTTACAAATATTAGATAATTATTTTATAAAACAATCAAATACTGCATATTTTATTTGCATACAAATCAATATCTTTATTTTGTATTTCAGACATGAATCGTTATCCTAGGAATCAATACTGAAAATACGAATGGATTTAACCAAGTCAATTCAATGAGTCCGACCATAAGGCAAGGGAGAAACTTTTGATCACTCTGTAGGCCTGCACTGTTTATGAGAGGTGAGTTGCTTGAGAATTAATTTCTTGCACATTTTTGTCACTGTCTCCGAATGCTATGGTTTTGCAGTGATGTTATAATGAACTGCTAATCCTTGGAACATTCCGTGGCAGTATGACGTTGAACAACGATGTCTTTGTATTTTATTTAAATGTTAAATGTTCAGAAGTTCATTGTTCAGAAGTAGTAAGGTTGAAAAGTGCGTAATTTATTTGATAGTTTGGATAAATGTCTAATAAGCATAATCACTAATTTGATAACTTCGAAAAAAAATGAGAGTCACCAGTATTAATTTCATAAATATATGACACATATAGTGACTAATTTGACAAGATTTTGATATAAATGAGAAACATCTGATTATTTTGATAAATTTGATAGATGTTAGATAGATTTTAGACAAAAAACAGTCAAATACTTGGTTAATTTTCATCATGGGCTTATCTAATATTAGATAAATTATCTCGGTTTTTTCAACCCGGGACGATCTCAAACCATGTTTAATAAAAGTCTGGCATACAAAAACAGTTTTAATGCACATGATCAAAAAAATTCCAAATATTGTAAGTAGATCTTAATGGCAATAGTTTTTGAAAAAATTGCCGCTAAGCCATCCTAAATACAAGTATATTCAATGGATTACTGAATAGACTAATCAGCGAGTGGTTACTCTACACTTAATGAAGGTCAATGAAGAGCGTGGGCGATGCTGACTATTGTACGAAGTGACGCTTGGCATTGACAATGAACATACACCAGGTGACATGCCACGCGTAATTACGGAGCACCCCAAACATCCGTGGTTAAAGACATTCTTCTACGCTCGCACATACGCGCTGCACGAAGAGTCAGAAATCACTTGATCTGATGCTGTTAAAACATGGGGAATGTCTTTGAATACGCGCGGGTGAGCGTTTAGTTTGTGCGTTGTCTGCGTTGCCGCTTGAACCACGGATGAACCGCCCAGTAAAAAATGTATGGTTGGACCGACCGCGACCCAACCTCGACGAGTTGGCTGAGATGCGATTTTTAAAACTGTGTTCTCTCGGTAGCTTTGTGTCCAAAACACTGTAAAAATACAAAAGAAATCTTCATGAATTATGTTGTGTGCATTAAAATTCATATTCTTAAGAGGCGGCGGGACGTTGGTTTTATTAAGGCTCGTCGAAGCTTGCTAATAGGGATGGCATCGACGCTCATCAGCCGCGACATTCGGTAAGTAGGAATTATCATAGAGTAGGGATAGGCAGAGTATGTCGACTCAAAAAAGTGTCTGCATACACTGAAAATTTTTATATCAAAAGATTCAGTTTTTTGCGGAGATTACGTTCCCTCCCTAGTACCCCAGCCATGGACACAGAATCGATGATTCCAATAAATCCATGGAAAATTCAAAATTGAAAATCATTGTTGGTAAGCATGTTTAATGATTGGAAAGCTTATATGCATTGTTAAAATACATCGATCATCATTATTGAACCAAAAATACGCAATTATAATATCTTAAAAACTTGCATTGATGATTCATGCATAAATCTCAGTTGAACATTGATGATAAATTCGCATTGATAAAATAAAGATTATTCTTTTCAATTCTTACAGTATTCCCGGGTTGAAAAAACCGAGATAATTTATCTAATATATGACTGATGGTGATAAATTTTACAAATATTAGATAATTGTTTTATAAAACAATCAAATACTGCATATCTGATATTTTTTAATAATTTTTGATACATCTATGACTATTATTTGACAAATATTATCATAATCACCTAAATGTTCATATCTGAAACATTTTACAAATATTTATAAATTAATTTGTCGATGTAACAAAAATATTCCTGCATACTTATGTAATTGTTAGCATTAAACAGTGCAGTAAGTGGACTTCTGAAATCATCTGTTTAGCTACATGATAACAATGTTTACGTCAAATGATTGAAAAATCACAACTTTTTATCACTAGCCAGCAGCTGGTGTCAAAACGGAACCGAATCTCCAAGACAAACACGTGAACAATGGAATTGAACTTGAACAGTGTAACTTGCACTAGCGAAGTCGATGAACATGCAGTTTGATTTCACAGACAAGCACAATAGCAGCACCCATATTCCCCATACTTCATTAATAATTGCAACTCTACATTAATATGAGCGTTTGTTTCTTTCTTGCTGCCTTCAGTCGAGGACTTCTGTATAATACGATCGAGTGACGTCATAACAACATCAATCTTGCCTTACACGTAGGATCATTGCTTTATAGAGTGACTCACGCATAGAGTGCTCGTGTCCTCGCCGTCTTTGGCGCGAATTGACTTACTTTGCGTTTCTTTTAACAATGCGTGACCTTACTGTCTGGCCATACTGCTGCGCTCGTTTCGATATGCGCTCCTCGGTCGAACAGAAGGGCTGTGAATAGGGTTTACAATCTCGAGCCGTTATCTCAATCCCGGGATTTTCGAGACTGGCTAATCGCAATCCCGGGATCCCGGGATCTCGATCGAGATTTATATATACTGTATATGTTTTTAATCATTAAGTTTCAAGAAATATTTCAAAAGACGATACGTCGATACGTGCTTGTAAAATGTATATCTTTCAACGTGAACTAAACAAACATCTACAGTAGGTAAAACTAGTCAACCCGTAAAAAATATTGGCGAAGTAAGGTAAGACCAAGTAAGACACTGAATTGTGTTATCAGTTATCACTCATTCTCGACCGTAATTTCGTTAAGAACAAACCGGCCGCCGAGAATGCCCTTTCGGATTCTACCGATGTTGGAGGCATCGATTCCAGGACTTGTTTCATTCACTTAGAGAACAAATGCATTTTTTGACATAACTTCTGAACCACTAGGTCGATTTTGATGAACGAAACTTTGCCTTCATCACAACAACAAGATGTATACAACTGCAATGTCATTTTGTCGATAACTGATGATTTTTTTCAAATTGTCTTTCACCGTCAATTAATCACCGAGACACAATTCGTTGTCGATGTGTGAAAACCAACACAGCGCAGCTGCAGTAGCAGTCCGGTGACCTGTCAATAGAGCGAATTCGGGAGACTCACTGGGTTGGATGACGGTTTCTTCGACGGTTTTTCCCTCAAAGACCGCAAACCGCAAACCTGGCTCTGTCTGAACGAGCCTTGAACGGGCCTTTAGTCGTTATTTTAAATCGTTGTGATTTGTCTTTCAGCTATCAATTTACGAAGTATTTTCAGTTTACAGAAGCAATACTAGTAGCAGTGTCACAACACTGTTTATTAAGCGTCTGAACGGTTTGTGTCACGGCATTGATTTAGCCCAGATTTCGCGCTGCTCCTCGGCACTAATGTCACGATACTAGTGTCATCGTGTGAACGAGGCTTAACCAGCTGGCTCGGCAAATACAGCACATTGGCAATTTATCAAACTTGGAACATAAAAAATTTAGATGCATTTTCAAAAAAGCCATTGACTCTCTTAACTATGTCACTTAGAAGGAACTCAGGGTCAATCTTTCAAATATCTCGAAATACCTCGAGATCTCGAAGACGTAATCCCGGGATTTTTAATCTCGGAAATAGGGTCGAGATCCCGGGATCCGAGATCCCGGGATTGTAAACCCTAGCTGTGAATTGTAAAGCTTTCACTGGATGTGCCAACGACTTTTCATGCTGATTCTTTACATTGGAAAACTATGATTTCATGAAACTTCTTCGAATTAAACGAAATATGATAGAAGTGTGAATCGAATACCTATGTGACTCAATTTCTGCCGATTCTCTCAAGTTTACGTGCTGGTAAGGATATAGAGCGGAGGCCACGTAAAAGAAGGTAAGACGATCACTCATGCTACAAGCCAAGTTATTATTCCATAAAGTGTGAGTTAAATTGTATTTTAGCTGTAAGCGTACACCTTCATGGTTTCCTTTTTGAAATAATGTGCTTGAGATTGAAAAAAAATTTAACATTTTTTCTAGACCTACCGGTGCTAAAGTTTTTGATTTAAAAACAATGAATATTTTTCTGAAATTCAGTAGGAAAGTTCAAGCGTCGCATCATTTTCAGCGTGATCATTTTTATACTGTACTTCAATTGAGGGTTCCATTTCTTTTTCTCACTCTGATCCGGGTTTCATTCGGGAATAGATATTGGAGAATGTAACACGGCTGTTTTGGATTGGGTAGGAATTCAAAAACAGCTTATGTTTTACTCCTTGTTCATCCGGTAGATGTAGTGCGTACTAGGTTTACAGCATCAAGGTTTCAGGTAGTATCAGGCAAGGAAACTAAGTAGGCCAATTGATAGAGGGTAACATAAATTGGAAATTAGTAAGATTTCTGGAATTTTTCAAGTGTCATGCTAAAATCATGAGTTAATGAAATTGAAAAACATGATATTATAATATACTATAAAATGAACCAACACATGAGGTCTTGAAATGAAACCTTATTTTCTCAACCACTGAAACGAATTTTTATGCGCACATTCTGCGGTCATGACTCAAAATAATTCAGAAAGCAGCGCCACTGCACTCGGTTTATACAGCATGTTTGAGACGAATAGTAGGTGGATACTTGCTTTTTTTAGATGAGGCTGCATGAATCCAAATGGTCCCATTCCCTGATTAAGAAATAGGGCTCAAGCTAGCTACATTAGACGGCTGACCAAATGGACCTCATTTGTCATTTAGCTGGTTATAAAAGTAAGTCGTTTAATTTTCATAACGACTGATATGTCAGAGCTTCCGAATGTTTTGTAGGCCCTAATCCTGGATATTTTGTGGCAAATTATATTGATCGGCAGTCGCGGGTATAATACTGAGTCTATTGTGAAGTACTTATGTTGCATTCTTAATATTTTTTGAAATGTGTTTGCATGCAATACATTATTATAATTATGTCTGCTTCTATTTGTTGAATATCTATTTTATACTTCCTACTTATTGTCAAAGTGAATGTATTTTGAACCAGTGCCCAGTATGTGGATTGTGCCATGTAAGTCATCATGTAATTTGTGTCACAATATATGGATGACAATCATGTACTACCGGTATCTACTTAGTTTGGGGGAGGAGTGTACAGTCACAGTCACTGGTTGACTGGATTATCATCACCTCGCTAGAATTCAATAATAATCAATAGCTTGATACAGTAATGTGTAACACAATAACTGGAATTCAGAAATGTTTTGATAAAAACATTTTAAACATATTCATCACTCAAAAATTTTAAATTGATAAGATTTCAATACCGCGTTGAACCAGCCCTTGCTCCCAAGACTATAATTCGCTGTCACATATTCAACCAGTATTTAACAGAATTCTGTGGTGACTATTTGGCATCACACATTTTAATTGTCTATTTAATTGCTTTTACTTTGACTACAACCAATTAAGTCTTCTATGAAATCCTCGCACGACGACTTACAGTCGTTGGCAGCTCAGAACTAATTTATAACGAAGTTATCTAAGGATCACTTATCAAAAGTAGCGGGCACTATAACAGAACTTTGGTCTTCATATGCGTCTCTAAATTAGTTTAGACAACTAAGAAGTATCTCAGTCATAGCGAATTTATTGGTCATTCTTATTTGCAAATGATTGTAGAATTTAAATTTAACAAATTAAAAATTTAATTTTTTTTTGATTTAGGGCCCACGGAATTCTAGAGGATTCCGTGTTAGGGCCCTTCAAAAGTTGATTTTTTGTCAGAGCCCCTAACTGCCCTGTGATAATAGGTCTGTGATAATAGGAAATGTATGGATTCTTTTAACTTCTGTTTATCAAAACAGTGATAACCATTATATTTTTTCATTGAGCAAAAGGACTTATCATATCCAATGCAAATAAATTTTCTATTTGAGGAATTAAACACCAAATCCATAATAGCGAATAAATGATCTTCAATCAATTTTTGATCAAGATTCGTATATAAGGTTGAAAAATCGAAAACTTGCAATGAATGAACTTGTGTCGAATTTAATCTATGTAGAAATTCTTGTGTGGACTTTATACTCCAGAAGCAATCGAAACCGCTGTTTCTCTTAATTGCCATACAATATCTCTGAAAATTGTCACGCAAAATACTTAAGGCTGAATTTACTTTTATGGAAAACTTTTTCGATGTGCATTGTCGTGCTCCTGCTATGAATCTAAATTTGCATGGAGTTTTGTGAAATTTTGGAATCCAATATAATTTTGGTAATTTTCTGTCTTTTTCACAGACAGATAGTTTAAACTCGCTTTTTATTATTGTTGTGTGTTGCTCAATTACATGCTGCGCTAAAATTTGCTCTGGACCATAGGTATCATTACCGATATGTTCGACGTGGAAATATCAATTCCCAACTCGGCTAAGAGAATTTGGAGATAAAACTTTTTGCAAATGAAGGCATAATTATTAGATGCTTTATCAACTAGCGTAATTATGACGTCATTCTGCAATTCTTTCAGATTTTTACCCATTTTGACCTTAATCTTGTGTCGATTACTGTGTGCGCGAAATCTATTCGAGGATTTCTTGGCAAGATATATTCGATCTTTAATCAGTGCCATGATTCTTGATTTCCACGCTGAGAATAAAGTAGTCTCAAGCTTCTCTTTCTTACTTATTTTTGTAATATGCTCATCTAATGAATTACTAATTTGAGTTGTTATGGCACTCCAACTAAGGCTTTTGGGGATTCTGTGTTTGGTACCAAAACTGAAGAGTTGACGTAAGTCTTCATCATCCACAATATCCAGATCACCCGTTATTACGTGACCATAATGTGGGTAAACAAAAGATTGCCTCTTGCTACAAGAGCATGGATTGTTCATGATGTGCATCACATCCTGAAACTTTAGGTTATTCAAAAAACGCCTATAATTGCAAAACTTCAATGCAGTGGGTTTATCTAATTTATAGAATATTTTCGGTGGATAACGTTCTTGAATTGTGCTTGGAATTAGCTTGCACACACTGATTGGAAGTCGTAAGCTGTTGCGCAGTGACCTGAAATTAAATTGGTATTTTCAATGAGTATTTTGTTTCGAGTTACTAGTTGTTAACTAGTATTTCTAAATTATACATGTAATACATGTAAATTTAAGTAAATTTAACTTCGGATAAAATTTCGACCTTAATTTTTATTATTTCCGACTGTCCCCAGTCGGCTGCGCTATTTTTACGATTTTCTCGGGTGGCAACTATGCTCTCATCCCTAATTTGGTTAGAGTATATATAACATTGAACTTGTTATTAGACACGATGCTTTTGGGTCACGGTAACTGAGTCCGCAGCCCCTTTTTATAGACAATTGTGTACTTATACTGTCAAAACACAATCAATTTCCCCGTGTAAGAATTTAATTAAAATATAGATTCTCTTACTTTATTCGAAATTTTTATCAGAATGATTTGTAAATGAATATATTCTGGCGATATAGACATTCATATACGCTACGTATTCGTAGAAGTAGCGGCAACTGGCAAGTCAAAATGTCTCTAATCGCCTAAAATTGATTAAAATGAACCACGAAAGCTTCACTATCAGATTTTGGTAACCGAAACGTTCTTAGGAGCATCGAACCCCACTGTTGTGTTTCTGTTACAATTTAGACCATGAAGCCTAAAATTTTCACATGAACAGGTTTTTAGATATTGCGGAAATTCGAGGTTCTCCGTGGGGGTTTTATCATATCATCATTTTACTGAAAGATAATTTCGTCTAAGAACGATTGTATGATATGGGTATCATATGAGTTGATAAAAAAACTTTTATTGTGACGAAAAAATAACATCAATATATCATTCGTAACTACCGTGCAGATTTGAGGGTCGGTGGAATTTTTGTGGTTTTAAAAAATTCCGCCGTTTTTACACTTAAGATGTTCTAAAATGATCTTATAAATTATGAAATTTTGGTGCTGTCATATCTTGTTGCATGATAAATTGATCTTTGACTTGCTCTTTGTAATTAATCCTGACAGTTGGAATATAAACCTTTCCCCATTCATGTATAAGAATACGATTTTCAATCATAAATTATCTCAAATCAAAGATAAAAGTATAGTTTGTGTATTGAGATTTTTCACTAATTACCTGAGATAAGAGATTATCTTAAAGATTTAGCTCATATTCAACTGTTAAGTTATCAAATCAATAGTAAATAATCTAAAAACAAATGTAAATGCTCGATGTTTCTGAAAGAAATTCACTTTATCCCAGTTCTTCAATTAGTTTACCGCTAAGACGGTCTATGCTTCGATTATTTCAACCCATCAGGTTTGGTTACGGTCTATTAGAAATGACGTTTTCTTAGATGAAGGTGGTCTAGTACTTTTAAGCATTAAGAATTATCCCTCCGTTGAAAGATTGTACTATTTTTTTTACAAAAATATCACTTAACCAATACTTTGTTAAATACTTGATATGTAATGAAAATACGAGTACTACTAAATAATTATTTTGATTGTATCGATATTCGTAAATAGATTAATCAGTAATGTTATTTAACATTTAGGCTTATAACTGTAGTTCACATAATTGATAACTAAGGCAAAAACTGAATTATCAGCATACTGTAGCAATATGCATTCACATGTATTGGTTTATACGGCAGATACATGCAGAAAACGATGATCAATGACGGATGTAGCCTTGAGATAATGTTCCTCAAAACTACTGGAAAGCTTTGGACTTCAAGATGATATGTTACATGGCCTGTCAAGAAAGTCATGATGATAGCGTGGGAGGACTGTCAATTCCCTTTAATCGTGTTTAGTGTATAAGATATAAAAAAATCGGCGGATTTTTCCGCCGCGCGGAGTTTTCGTCATTGCGACAGAGTGGCAACACTGCAAAGCCCCCATGACTTTTAGTGCTTTTATTAATTATGTAGAATTATACACGTATTACAATACCGGTACGAGATGTGCAAAAAAAGAAGTTTTATGGTTTTGAAAAGTTACGTATTTATAAGTCTCATACATGTATTCACTATATGCAGCGTGGGTTGGTAGTTTGCTTTGTCACATCAAGTGATGATCCGGTTAAACAGTAGAATTTCCTATTCGGAATGATAATTGTTGAAATCAGGGCTTGTACCGGTTAATTTTTTTGTAACCGGTTAAAATCGGTTAAATGATGATTCCTCGCATTTATTTAGTTGTCAAGGTTTATCGACAAATACAGACCTTGTCGCTTTGGGTTTCGACCGAATTCCTCCACTTACAGTGCATTTTCATTGTATTTTAATCAGACATTGTAGCCGATTTTAACCGGCTAAGAGAAAATGTAACCGGTTATCCCAAAGAATGACCGGTTAACCGATCCCAGCCCTGGTTAATATGTAAATTCATGATAATGATATTCCTTTGACGTCGAGTTAACGCTTTATTCTTTTTGCAGAGGCAGTTCGGAAACATATAGGCCTACCGAGGGCGACTGACTCGGATATCGAGCAAGAAGTTATGAAATTTCTGAAACGGGCATCAGACCGGGAAGGCGGGCGACAAAGGCGGAATAGGAGATCGAAGGCAATCAGTGCATGTGACGATAGTAACAGTGACGATTAACATAATTGTGAAAAAACTATAATACATTTTCAAGTGGAATCAAATATAGTTTTAAAAACTCGAATAGATATCAAAAGCAAGTAGAAATACTCAATTATTTTCAGTATCAGAAACACGCTTGTATTGCGGTTAGTAATTGATGAGAATAACCGGGAACAATTTTACTGGTCGACGGCTGCTGCGCTACAGTCGCGGCAACGCGTCGCCGTTGCACCGCCATCGATTTGCCGGGACATGATCGACGCAGTCCCGACACAACTTATCGCGGTTGGCCCAACTCTAGATTTTTTACTCGGCGTTAAGCATATTCTGTCTTCCCTGAGAATGAAATTGAGGTCCTATCACATTGTCTAGCCTCTGATACATGCAGACACATGATTCGCAAAGCCTATAGGCCTATAACAGGACTGCCGACAGATGTTGCAGCAATGTCACGCATAACCACAGATGTTTAGGGTCATGTGTATTACACGTAGTTCACGCGTAATTGAGCGTGGCATGTCATCTAGTGAACTACCCAATTCGCTCCAAATTGTTTATTGGATGATTGGCATCAAGCAGACCCAGCCGACATCTGCTGCTAGTGAATTACACAGCTGACGATTATCAACACCCTTTCATCATTTGTTGCTATAAATGAATGCTTTAAAATTGCAATTTTGAGTTTCCATATTACAAAATTATTCTAGTTTTATATTTCACATGGCTATGAAGGTATGCAAAAAATTATCAATTTCGAGGAGATTTAACATTTTGGTTGACTTTGCACTGACGCATAGTTCTCCTTCTTCAACCAACCTGTCATTTTCTATATATGTTGACCCTCGCCCCATTGGGGAGGGACGTTTTTTGCACACTCCTAGCGATTTTATCTTTTAAAGCAAGCTATGGGCACCAATGTTTCTAGTAGCTTGCTTTCCATATAGCATAGCAAAAGAAAACTTGTCCTTGTTGTCCCGATGCCAAGAAGCATTCTACCAAATCTTTTGGAAATCACTAACCCACAGTTAGAAATTCGGTTAGATCTTCCTTCCATGCACTCCTTTCATCCTCTTCATCTGCTTAGCAAAATAATGCAAGTTGCTGTTTCGTGCATGCTATTACTATAAATGAATCCAAAATGATTTTATATTCCAGATAAACAAACAGACAATTTGAAAAAGCGTTTTCGTTATAATTTCATTCTTCATTTTCACATATCAGAACATTCGCTTTCAAAAGTTTTCAAGCATTCAATACTGTATTCAAAATATTACATTATTTGCACTTCCAAACAAGTCAAACAGATCTTTCGAGACAATGTTTCCAAAGTCATTAAACATGAAAAATTAAGGACATTTATCAAAACCTCTCAGCATACACTGGTTTTGCTTGAGACTAGATACGAAGAGAAGGCCTTCCGTAGCATGGGTGTGTTTTCATCACCGTTGATTGTGAGGGAATTCCAGTCTCGCTGCAACATTTCCTGAAAATTGAATCTCATATCAAGACTGGCACATCGCGGTTCATGAATAATTATTTACACAACTCGCTCTGTTGCCTAAAATGCATCACGTGAAGCTATGACTCATTCCTGAGTAGGTAACAGAGCATCTCGTGTCCTTCCAGCTGCCCATTCATTTCTGCTGCCGTTGGTGACACGTTCTTGGTATGCTAGGTAGGTAAAGACACCAAGTCCGAGTCCACGACTGCGAAGACGAACTGAAGGCAGCCAAATTTCACCAAGGAGCCATGATGCAGCACAGCAGAGCCCTCAAGGCCACCTGCATGACCGTCGAGACCAAATACAGATGAAGGTGTTGAAGAGCAGGCACAGGAATCAGACGATGGATCTTCTTTCTACAATGTATCAAGATATGAATTCAGAATTCGATGTACGATGCCGCATTCATGATCTAAATGCAGGGTTCAATACCAATGACTGAATAGCACTTTTACTTCTAAGCACATCTCAAGACCCCATGACCAGACTTGGAACATGTAGCCTATCAGAAAAAATACAAATACAAAATATAGCTAATGCAAATTTTAGTCAGCTAAATTGCAAAGTAATTGAGGATTAACTTTCTCAAAAGTTTGTAAAGGTAACCAAAAGTTTTTTAAAAGTTTCGCAAACGTTTTCCAAAGGTAATAGCGTGAAAATTACTGTGTTTCTTCATATCGCGGCATAAGTGCATTTTTGAAAGCATTTCATCGATGATATGGATAGATTATAAGTTCTTAATGATAGGGATTTGAAATGAAGTGCGACCATCTCTGCCAAAACTTATGAAAATTGCCCTTCAAAATTAAGACAAGGCATGTTTCCTGGAAATGGAAGGATACAAGCTTAAACAAATAAAAAATAATTGAAACAGATGTCTTAGGAAAATCCCAGAAAAAAATAGATTATCATAAGTCCAGTGCACATAAATTGCGCAATAATTAATAACCAAAAGTTAAAGATCTGTGTCCTGATGTTGAGTAAGATACATAAAACTTCAGGAGACCAGAAAATAATTTGAAACTAGTTATTTAGTTTCATTATTAACTAAAGACGACAGCGCGGCATAAAGAATGACGAAATACGAGCCAAAATTACAAATGAATATATACCCAAACTGAAGAACTTTAAGTTATATTGCTCTGAAAGGAGTCATCAGAGAGGAATCATGTGCCTGCATAAAGAAAGGTTTCTGCCCTTAACTTCTAAATTGCAACACAAAGACGACACTTACATTGGAATTCTGCTTAGCCAATGCCTTTTAATGTATAGTCCCATCTGCTGATAGACCGCAGTTATATTCTTCTTGGAAATAACAGCTGAGGGATTGGTGATACATTTACTAGTACTTCTATCAAATCCGACCGCACTACTAATCAATACATCGTAAGTTGATTGCTTCATGAGAGGTTCGATGGTGAGTACATCATATTCACAGAGTGTTTCATTGAAAGATTTTGCTCTTCAATTAATTAACACAGAGATACGACGGTTTATCATCTTTCTTCTATCAACGACAAGATTTCCCAAGATCATCTTATCTCTGATATTACATTCGTGCCCGCACGGAAATCAATGTAGCGAATGCTGTACTGGCGAAAAAAACCGGCCGGTAACTGTTTCGAAGGATAAATAATTAATTTGGAAACCGGCCGTCGGCCGCGCCCCTTGGAAAAATAAGGCCGATTTTTTTTCGAAAAGCCAATTCTCAAAAACAATAATTACACTATGATAAAACACCAGATGTACTACAATGGGTGCAAAACTTGTCTAGTGCTGTAATGCACTAATAGTTCATTCATCCACTTTTTGGAGGCATCAGTCCGTATGCCTCTCGGTAGTCGTTTATTTCTTCCTTGTCCTCGTCTTCAGATGTCTAGGTCTCCATGCAATCAACACTATACCTTTTCTCAGCTACCAAAATGTTCGTTCAACGTCATCCTGATTAGGAGCTATTTAGAGGATAACGGTAGATGCCCGACGGACGCTCCCTGATGACTAGTTTCACTTGATTTGCGATGCTCAATGAAATTAACACGCTTCGCTTTGAAATTAGCGCTCAATAGCAGCTCACTAATCTAAAGAAAAGCTGCAGGTCATTCACAGGGCACTTATGGTAGACGTTGATTTACATGTAAATACTGAAATAGAAATAAGTAGTGAAGAAAACATTGGCCGATTTTTTGGGCATTCAGGCAATACCCTCCAGAAATAATTAATTTACGGCCGCCTCTGAAAAACAAATAATTGTCCGGCTTCTTTTCGCCATTGCAGTAAGATGTGTTCAACGAAAATCACAATCCTTCGGATCACAAGACAGCTCAGTTAGATTATATAGTTATACCTAGCTTCTGAGGTTTATACGTGCCAGTCAATAAAAGCAGTATACATTAGTGACATCAATTTTGATAATCGACAGAAAAAGTCGTAGAAATGATAGATAGAAGCACCATGTTATAGTGAATGCCAAAGAATTGAAGGTTATCTATGGAATCAACCAATATTATTTGACCGATTTCCCCGTTGATATTGTAAATTATCAGATTCAGAGATTTGCATAAAACACTTTCCCAGGAGGTTGATAATATACTAATTATATTCATGAGCTGATTAAAATTAGTTTGCAGGCATCAGTTAATTTGTCACATCCTGCAGGTAATTGAGTACAGGTTCTCCCGGACAAATTAATTTCTATGTCATTCATCTTCAACATAAGGCATGCCATTTCAAAGATAGTCTGCTTCAAAGAGACGTCGCGGACACAGTAGATCGCACATGTTCGTGATGTGTTGCGCAAGTTCGTGGTAGCATGTGCAAATTAGTGAATAGAATAGCAAGTTCAAGTATCAATCATTCCATAGAAATTTGATGTTATTGAAACTAATGGTTTTATCTTGAACTTAAATGCCTTAACTAACCTCAACTTGTGTTCTTTTGCATTAAGCTCAGCATGATTTATTCTGCTTCTGATGATGGCCCAAGAGGACGCCGAAATTAATAAAGCAAATAAAGTAATTACCATCTGTTATACTTACTTCCCCAACTAAAGCTGATTGAAATTCGTTCCGCAATCTAAAATCTTTGAAATTGCATGACTTATCTTGAATTTGAATGTATCAGAATTAAGCTATATCAAGAAAACCGCAACAGGCAACATGCAAATTAGTAAGTTAGTGTTTGGTTGATATTTTAGCTGCATAATTTAGACGTATCTCATTAAAACTAGGGCAACAAGCCTGTATCCACACAAGGACCTTAGGAATCTGCACAATCTGCATCGAACCTCACAGGATCGTGGTGCACAAGAGATGTACAATCCATCCGCAATAAGCAATCGACAAGGCATACTACTTAGCCTTTATATCTGAGAATCAAGGGCGCAAAACCGGAAAGTAAGTAGGGATGAGTACAGTATGGATGTCTATACGAGCTATTTGCTATGTTAGAATAGGAAAATGTCTAATGACACATCAAGTTAGTATTCTGCGATGCTAGAGTAACAAATATCAACTGTTATTTCACTGTAACTTGAACAGGGCAGTCGGCTGCGAACTGATTTTTATACAGCAGCATCGGCTCAAACTGTCTTCACATTAACTGAAATATCATATTCGGTTATCCTGTAAGTTCGGGTGTCATGCGAAAACTCGTCGTCAAAGGAACACTGATGAGTCAATGGAGCATCTGGGTTGACGGAGACCGCTGTTCTGGTGATGAAAAGGAGCAACTCGAAAAGGATGGTTCATACCTTGAGAAGAAATGACAACCATTCACTGAAAAACGCATGGAGAAGAAAAGTAGAAGATGCAAGTGATGGAGAAATGGTATGCCATGGTGATGTGAACGTCAATAAACCCCTCGTAAGGAAAATGCTGAAGAAAATAAATGATGATAATGATGATCTGTCGGCAAACTTCAATACTTTTGAAGGAAAATCTATCTCAAAAATTATTTGCAAACGAAACAGATTACGTCTAATCAAATGTATTCAGCAGTTCTACACTTGTGTTAAATTACATGCTGGTGATACTGTTTCAATGTTTCTTTAAGGTATCAGGCATCTGCACCTGATTTATGCATCCGCCGAGATTTCACAACTAGATACAGCAAGGGCAAAGTGGCATAATTTTCAATTATCGGATTGCTATGAATACACATTCTCGTATTCTGGCTAAGACTGAATTGAGGACAATAATTTTAAAAGTGCATGTAACTAGTTTCAAACTTGCTCTCACACCCAAACTGCTATTAAAACCCTCAAACGTTCGGATTCTTTTACCATCATATTTCGTTCACCTGTCTACCAGTGTAGACAAGTCATTTAATATGATATCTTAGTGTTTTGAAGCGAACAAAAGCATTGCAAATTGAATCACTACTGTTTCTTATGTTTCATTATCAATATTCATCACTTAGTTTACTTTGTATAATGATTGTATAGCATAGGCCATTAATTAAATACATGAGTAGGCCTATTGGTGATAATTGCCAAAAATGAAAACGATCTTTTTATCAGTAATACGACTTTCTTTATCAACAAAATCATGAATCTTTCGTAACATGAACAAATTACTTATAATAAGATCATCTCAGTAAAGTACTATGAAAAACTGTATAAGGCAAATGTCCAAATGATCTGGTGACATCAAAATATACCGTTCATACATGTATACACTGAAATACAACTACATACGACCTTACTAGGGCTGTAACTACTTTCTTATCAAAAGCGTGATGAATAAACATTGTTTTAAGCCTAATCACAAGTTTTTATGTTCACAGCAAAAAGCACTTACGCATGATAGATAATTTCAGGCGCAGTGGAAACAGATAATGTTGTCAACATGGAGGATAGTACACACGTAAATAAAGCAGCGAGCACACCGTCTTCTTGTCGATTTTCTACATTGGGCAACTTGACATTTGCGAGGCTTGTTGTCTCGTGGCTGGGAAAGCCTTTGTCTCTCTGGTGGACTTATTCCAAGTGCTGTAAATGCATGAAGTGCTGTTTGCGCATAGATTTGACTGTCATTGAATCTTCGGTTCATATTTGCATCGGCAAGTTGTCGGGCCACAGATTTTATGAAGGTTGATCGACTTCTCGTGTATCCATTTTCTGACATGATGAGGAAGGAGTTGACGAGGGCTACGTCTAGCATATTGAAAAAATGTAGCAGCGGATAACGTCGTGTCTTACGTCGACAAGTGAAATCTTCAACTCGCGCGTCCATTACGTCCACTCCGCCTTTTCCGGAGTTATAATCAAGAATGACAGTCGGCTTCCGATCATCACGGGAGGAAATGCTGTTAGACGAATGTTGGGTACTCAAAAGTAGCACATTTTTGTTTCGTTTTGGGGCATATGATGACAAAAGTACTCTATGTTCATGATTACATAAATTTCGTGTCTCGAACTGTGGAATGTTTCTAGTTGTCTTCATAACAGATGGTACTTCACGTCGAGCGGCGATGATGGTACCAGTTATGGTCAGTCCATTTTCCAACAGTTCTTTAGAAAGATCAAATGAGGTAAAGTACCTGTCAGTTATGATGTTTCGACGTGTCTGATAGTACGGTTCAGCAAGTTGAAGTACGATGGATTTCGCAAGGTCAACTGCTCTCACTCCTGTTGAGCCAGAATACGGCAAGGGCTTCAATGCGTAGCCATTTTTTGCGTCGCAGATCCAGAAAGTTTTTATCCCATACTTAGCTGGCTTTTGGGGCATATACGATCGTCCGGGTGAATAACCACGGTAGGCATAGAGTTGCTCATCTACCGTAAGAGTTGCCGAGGGCACGTAGTGTCTTCGAAGATTCTGAGTAAACAAGTCCCAGAATTCCCTCACCGCAGCAAGCTTGTCAGTGATTTGTCGATCACGCTTATTACTTTGTTGTCGAAGGTGATGTGGCTGAGAAGTAATTTCAATCTGGTGGAAGAGATCGCGCATCTATAAAATGGGCGACTATCAGTCGAGTCATACAGAGACGATATATTAGACATGTTATCGCGATCAGCTCCGGCACGAATTATAACCCCGATGCCTGCTTTGAATTCCTCGTAGGAAAATTTCTTTTTTTGAAGAGAACGCATTCTTCGATTGGTGTACCGCAATGATGTGCGGATCATCTGATCGTCGATAAACAACATAAATGACTCAAATTCAGATGCTGGGTTTACAGTAGGACCTTCGCGGAAGTTTATCACATTTCTTCCCAGACGTCTCGCAGGAGGAGCATTGAATTTCCAGACGATACCATTCGGAGATACTATGTCTGCTGGATCGGATATAACACCATCACTGTTGTCGCTTTCTGGAATATTGGTTGATCAATAGATTCCAAATCAGACTCTTCTTCACTGTTGTTACTGTCATCACTATCGCCGAATACTTCGCCGTCACTGGATTGCTGATACACTTCAGAATCTCCTACTGATGTATCAGACTCCGAGTCCACGGAATTGTCGTCTTCGTCAGAAGTAAGTGGCTCGGAGTCACTGTCCTGTCGAGCTTGTCGAAGCTGTTGCACTATCTCTTCAAGTGTTCTCCCAGGTCGCCGCATGACGAAATCGGTGAATGACTTTACTATCCTTGCTATAGAGTTTTATCAGCTCCATTAGTTGCGCAATCAGTCACTAGGAGAGTTAGGATCTTGGCATCAGTCCCATCAGGTAGACACGGTTAGAAGCTGACTCATTTTCACATGACAACTGGGCAGAAGTGTCACATGAAACCCAGTCATTGCATAATCATTCACAGATTTCCTTCATCATATCGCCACAGACTATTGAGACTATTGTATTGGGAGCAGAGAGTGTGCTTGCTAATTACGCGTGCTGTGTGTGTATGTGCGCTTCCTGAATGGGTTTCAATAGTGTTGTGCACGTTCGCACGACAGTTAGTAACACTTACATATTCATCAGTTTCATGTTATGTATTTTGAATAAAGTTATTCGAATAGAAAATATATTATCTTATTACGATTTTAGATGTCTACACTGGTAGACAGGTGAACGAAATATGATTGTTAGTCATGTTCAGTAAGAAGAAAATTTGATCGAAATTTGAATTCATGGTTGTAGGTTCTTAACATGAAAAAAATCTTGGAAATGAAATTTGAAGTCGATACGTACATTTCTCTGGTCATGACACAATTTCAAAAATCGATTGTCTACGCTGGTAGACAGGTGAACGTTTGAGGGTTAATTGTAATGGTAACACAGATTTATGCCTTCAGATTTCACCGTTAAAACTGTATCTTTATCGTTTAAGATGAACAGACCATTTTAGCGATGACAATGTACAGCATGTCTAAATGTGGGAGGATATTTCAACGGGAACGCAGCGGTTACCACACCTACGTAGTCTCAGGAAAATGAAAATCCCATACACTTTCCAGAAATTCAGTTGCAACTGACCAAGATTCGATGAAAAATTCATTCAACAGTCATCATTCCAACATCCAAATATTCAATCGTAGATCGTCAAAGTACATCCCAGCTTCATGGAAGAATTTATAATTATATATCAATGTGAATAAGTGTTCTCAATGTTTCAGGTATTTTGCTAGACAAAATTTCAAAACAGCACTCCCTTTCTTTAGCCGAAGTCACGGAGTAAGTATATTAGATAGAGTGGTAACTCCGCATTTATTAAATCCCCAATGTGGAGACACTTTCGATTTTATTAAATGAATTCAAGGGAGATACAGGTGGTATTTGTCACCAAATGTGAGATATGCAAATTTTTGCAGTTTTGAAGAAATTGCCATGGAATTGAGTGATCAAGATAGTAATGCAGAAGGAATGATGGTATTTTTACAGTCATGAAAGCCTTGGAATTTTAATGTTTGATAAATTGGCAATTCGATGGGTTCCTATTACTTTCATGCTCAACCTCTAGAGTACAGTGAACTCTTGTTTTAAGAATCACTCGCTATAAGAATAAACTCGTTATTAGAATCAAATCCATTTTCTCGAAACGCTTCTATACAACGTTTTAAGTTTTCCGCTCGTTATAAGAATAATTATCATGTCACTTTCGTTATAAGAATCAATGTCGAAATAGTCATTCAACAATTTAGCATGAAATACTATGTATTTTGCACCTGTTATAAGAATAAATAAGGACACACTTTCGTAATAAGAATCAGTGAATGACACTTTAACTGTCACTGGCTGAAATACTCACTAATGGCGCAATTCTACTTTTTGTTGATTATATTTGTCAATGGACGTCAGATAAAAGCGTCATGATATCACGATTAACCTTGAAAAGATGAAATCCACTGAAATCCTCACCAATTGTGTTATCCTACTATACCCATCAATTAGAAATGAAAATGTGCGTCATCAGAACTCTTGACTGTATCCCATTGCGGCCCTTAGGAAGATAGGAGAAGAAATCCTAAAACGAACCAATGAGAGCCTTCACCAAAACAAGAGATCAGACTTTTTTTAGACGAAGTTGAAGCTGAACTGAAAAAGAATGTTTCTATTGTTTTCTTGCTTTCTTTAAGCATATAAGTATAACTAGGGTAATAGGAAACACAAACAAACATCTTATTTGATAGCTACGCAAAGATTTATCTATACTGATTACTAGTAAGGATGTATATAGCATCATTACTACAAATAAAAGGCATGAGTCCTCATAAAATAAAGACTCTCGTTATAAGAATCAAAACATAATTTCCCGATGTGATTCTTATATCGAGAGTCCACTGTATTTTCTTAAGCGTGATCATATCACAGGCAAGCTGTCACTGGCATAGCAAAATCACATAATCAAAGACAATGATTTCAATTAACTTTGGAAGATGCAAATGGGTCCACATCACTATTCAGATTCAAAAAATGAAACCACGGTGAATCATAAAATCATGTTGGTGAAAACTGAATTAAAAACTTCAAATTTCAGCCAAGAAAGCAAGAATAATATCGTGACTTTTTCATGAAGACTTCCATTATAATACGGTTCATAAAATTCCCTTGCTAATCAGCTTAATTTCCGCTTAGTTAATATGCAATATTCATTCCTTTTGATATCCAACTTGTTTTATGCTACTTATATAGGGGTGTCATCTCGGTAGTATATAAATTTGTAAAACTTTGACTTTTTTAAAGCTGCTCAAATAATTTTTTGGACCACGGGAACGTAATCTCCACAAAAAACTGTATTTCATATAAAAATTTGCACTGTATACAGATACTTTTTTGAGTCGACACTCTATTTATACATCCCTACTCCATGGCCCGAAGTTGCATTTGTTTTAAAAATATATGCATACACAGTTACGCACGACTGGTCTACAAATGTTACTTGGAAGTTTAACTTTGTTATCAATAAAATTGGGAATGACTCCGATAAATCAAGCAAGCATGTAGCAAGACCAGGTGGCATGAAAATCGGACCACATTCATCGCAAATTTCGCCAGTTTTCTACCATTTTCTTTTGCTCTCACATTCGGAGATGTGGCTTTGATGAAATTAATGCTGGCGCACAGGATTCATATCATGTATTTTACTAGACAAAATTTCATCAAAGCCACATCTCTGAATGTGCGAGCAAAGGAAAGTGGTAGAAAACTGGTGAACTTTGCAATGAAAGTGGTCGGATTAGCATGCCACCTAGTCCTCCCACATGCATACTTGAATTATGGGAGTCATTCCCAATTTCATTGATAAAAAAGTTAAACTTCCAAGTAACATTGATAGACCCGTCGTATGTAAATAATTTTTTTAAAAAATACAACTTCTGCTAAAGAAAGGGAGTGCTGTTTTGAAAAAATGTCTAGCAAAATACTTGAGATGAAGACTTCCCGCACGCCACCTTTGATGTCATCAATGTGCCTATCAAGTGGAAATCCTCATTTCACCTCATGTCCTCCAATCACTCAAGGTGTTGACGTTGAGGAATTGTTTTTTTTTTTTTTGGACACTGGTGTCTCTCAAATGCAATAGCTGCCTAATTACGATGAAATCAATAGGTGTATGATAGGAGAACCGAAAATCGATCTAATTCACAAATGTTTCAGAATTCCCACAAAAGGCTCACCATTTTCTCTGTTTTTACATCTGGTGACACGATCTCTTCTTTCACATCGACGTTCGTAGCTGTGTGGGGGACTTCTGAGGGATGGGTGTTGTTCAGTTTGTCTCTCCTTCGATTCCGACGAAGAGATTCTACAGGAATGTCCATAAGTCCAGCCAGGGAGCGCACTAGACGATTAGCTTTATGTTTTGGCGACTCTGACGATTTGGATGTCAGATCACAGGAGTACAGAACACAATCAACGGAGGTACCATGTCCACTATAGTTTAGCAACTCAAATATCCGTGAATACTGCAATCAGAAATTAAAAGCATGAAAGCAAATCAGAAAAGGTTGCCAATCAATTGCTAGGGTATTTAAGAAGGTACAAAATCGAAATATGCTGTGTTTCTACATTGGGACCGTTTCAAATGATCGGTTATTATAGAGCACGTATTTACTAAATGATGCAGCCTACACGTGTGAAAGCATAAGTGTACATTTTTCAAGATATGCATAAAGATGCAATTTTGATACATCAACTTCATTGAAAAATTGCTTATTTTATCTGATACGACTAGGTATATAGATGATTTGTGTATCATAAACTATAGTCATTTTAATAACTTAATTTTAGATATTTACCCAAAAAGTCTTGAAGCCAGCAGAAGTGGCTATGATAACAAACAAGTGGATTATTTAGATGTAAAACTTAAAATTGGAGAGCATATGATTGAGACCTCAGTATATCATAAAATCGATGATTTTGATTTTCCAGTAACCCTGTTGACATTTCCTGATAACAACATGCCTTACAAATTAGGGATTCGTGTGTTCGCAGGGCAAGTAATACGGTATGGTAGAATATGCTCACACATTAAAGATTTCATTAATAAAACGAGTAAAAAATTGCACATTCTAGAATCAAGAGGTTATGACAAGAAATTATTACGACTAGAAACAGAAAAAGCACTTCATAAGCATAGCTCCTTACTGCACAAGTTTGGACTATTTGCTGCACGACAGCTATTTGATCTGTGTTCTTCCTGAATCTCCTCATTTTCTTTTCTATGAACACTGCCGAACAAGGAATTTTTAAAGTGTGGTCGAGGCTGCTCTCTATGTGCATGGCCCCGCTCGGATGGGTTTGAGCGTTCAGGTTGAGGGGCAGAAACGCGAATCCTGTCCGAGTCACCTGCTGATGACCTCAGATACCCACGGGGAACGGATAATCAGTCCTTTTAAGGACTTAAATTCTTTCAAAAACATTCCAAAAAAACTATTATAATTCTTAAAAGTCACAAAAAAAATGTTTTCTTTCACTTATACTCCTTTTTTAACGTTTCGTTTTAATATTTATTTCATTTAAGAGTTCATCATTTCATTTCTTGAATTTAATTTTCATATGATTTTATTTTATTTTTATCATATTTTATTCATTTGTAAGCTTTAATAAATTTAATTTTCATCTATGGGTTTAACGTCTAACTTAAAACTAAGTTATTTGAGACAACTACAGATGTTTCACATGTTCAGTTTAATCTCCCTTTTGTTATGATTATATATAGATAAACGTTACGTGACGCTGATAGGGTCCAGATGGGAAAGGCTTAAGTGTCATCACGATGTTTAGATTAAGGTTTAGGATAGCGCCTCGAATTATCCCTCTAGTCACAATTACATCATAACGTTTATTAACGATTCTGCTTGAATTATCAAGTCATTAGGACTTCAGACCCTGGTCAGGTAAGCAGACAATTCCAGTCTTGTGAATTATTAATAAGTTTTTTAATATCAAGATGCTCGTAATTTGGGTTGGTATTAAGAGGTTTTCTTTGCGGTAATAATTTATTTATTTATGGCTAATTAACTATTTCTTTTTCAACTACCTAAACACGATTTTGTGATATTAGATATACACAAAGGAGCAATCAATGACTGGTTGTGCTTTGCTAGAAAATGTAAGCCGCATATAAATACCCACATGATCCGTACCGGGTGTAAAACCGATCCACATTTATTCAAATGAATAATGCTTTTTTAGCATGACGCACGAATAGATCCTTCGATGAAAACATGCTCGTCAATAACAAGTCTAAGATTACAAAAGATTGCTCTGCGGTCATAGAAAAGTAGTCGCACACTAATCAATGAATAGACAAGGCATACTTCTTTATTCAATTTATGACTTACACGATTGAAAATACAATCGAATCGGGGTAATTTATGAGTCGGCTATTCGAGTGTGTATAAGCCAACCCATATAGAATTGTCAGTAAATTTTGATCTAAACCTACATATAGACGGATATGTACGGAACTACTACTCCAAGCTTTTGGCTTCACAAATGCATCACCATCCCGACAAAGGGGGATTCCATTGTTTGACTCGCTTACACAGCCTAAAGATCGCAGGCCACTCCTGGTCAACAATTGATTAGTGCTTCTGATGCAGAAATATTTCCCGCTTCAGACACTTCCACCAGTACTATGGATGGCGATTGAAAGGTCTACAGCAAACATTAGGATTCTTCGATTTGCAAAAGCTACCCTGATGTAAATAGGTCTAATCAGATTAACCAAACCATAGCGGAGCAATTATATAGCAATGAGAATTGTTTCCCCCGACATGACGACACCATACTCGGAGTGTGATTTCCTTATCGCATAGACCAGTGATGGGCAATGCGTGGCCCATGTTGGGTGGCCCGCCACCGCTCCTCATATCCAAAGTGGTACACTGACATTATTTGAATCGGTGATTTGAAAATGGCTCACTCCGACCATCAGCTTTAGAAGACACTTCTAAGCTTGGGGCTGATCTTTTTTCTGGTTTTCAAAAGCATTAAATACTGACTTATTGAGCAATGATGGCGCAAAAATTTTCGTTGTCATGTTTTTAGACCATGGTTATAGACCATTTTTCGATGAAATAAGGTCATATTATTGTATCACCAATGAGGTCATATGACCATTTGATTTCACAAAGCAGCTTCCACAATCGGTTTGGTCTATCACATTTCATTATCCATTATAGATTTTAAATGTAAAGCACAGTTCCTTAAAAGACAACAGCTTTGTATACAATGTTTTGCATACATTTACAAATACAATTATGTCATGTGCTATGTATAGTGCAGAAGTCCTTAAAATTGCACTCAAAAGTGCTCATTAAAGGAACCTATTTCTGCCTTTTAAAATTGGTGACTCGCGGACCACAGCTTGCGGCCCTCTATCCCAACTTGGTTGCTTACCACTGGCCTAGACCTCACTGCAATGAACTCGGTGACATCAATACGACCAATACGTGTATAACATCTCAACTGGTTCGGATAAAATCATTTCACCTATCTAGTGATTGATACTGTGAATCTTATCAATTTATAATTCGTGTGGACCTCATGTATTCTAAAACAGTGTGTCACCGTTCCATAAAGCTGCGCTGACTGTTTTCATTAAGAAATAGCGTGCCTATAAGACTTGGTGCAGTGTTGTGATTTGACGTTGAATTTTGTTACATTTATTCACTAACTGCAACAACAATATTCTGACCATAAATCCGTTTTACTTCAATACCATAACCAAAGACTCGCATTACTTTAACAGAAAGCGAATGTGTTCACCATTTGTAGTGATTGACAGTCGCTGGTCTCATTTTAACAATATGTGCACAGCACACGATTCTGCATTGAATATTTGCTACCTGATGATTGCAGTCAAGCACTAAAATGTACATCTATCTGCGCTTGATGACGAAAGCGGCAGAGAAGTTAATTCAATTTAATACTTGACAGATGAATATGTGGGTAGACCTAAATTCCGTTTTCGTTAATACATAACGCCCATCAAATGGTATGTTAGAAGATTTCATCGACAAACCGACCACCTCCTGGTATTGCAGTTCAGCCTTGTCGCCGTAATTCACTACGAACATTCGTGTTCTGCGTTTCTTATGACACGCAATCCTCAGGCTTCATATGTCACGATCTGGTGCTGACAGGTGACAGTTCTAATCAACATGAAAAAGATTGAATCAACAGCAAAGGAATTTGTCTTAGAATGCAGAACCCCAACTACAACACATTCATATTTCACAAATTCATGCAAGATACCTAGATGTTAAACATGGCATCTCTGAGCATTACGAAAGAATTTGCAAAAAATTACCTATAAACTGTACTTGCTATATTTCTCCATCAATGTTCCTCGCAGCAGAGAACATCAATAACTAAAAAAAAATTTAACTGCTTCTTTAAATTGATCAGTGAAATCTAATGGATTTACGAGTAATCATTAGTGAAAGCTCAGCTTGAAAATGCTTTGAAAGCCGAAGAGCCGGTTGTCTAGTTTTGATTTTAATCTTCAATTTTATTGAACCAAAATTTCGTCCTCATTTTCTTTCTAAATTGACATATAGAATCGATAAAAATTCTAATAATGGAAAGGAACTTGTGACAAAATTGGTCAATGATATGAACAATCAAATCAATTTTTGCAATTTCTGCAATTTTTAATTTTCTTATTCAACTTTGATCCATTTACCTTACAACTAAACTGATGAGCAATGATCAAATACCCTTATGATCCGAAAACGAGCTGATGCATTATCACCATTGAGAAAGTTAATTACCACCCGCTCATTGCAGCATCTACTGCTTCATAAAATCTAATAGTCATCCAGTTTCCTTGCAGAATTTTGTTACAAGATAAAATTGACTAATGAAAGCTATATGGAAAGCTAAATCTGCAATAATGCGGAAGATAAACAATTTCAATGATAGGCGACTACTTATCTAAGGAGTCATTACTTCCTAATGGGAGGCATTTCTGAAAGTTACATTGAATGAAATAAATAAAGGTTGGATCAAATGACCATGCAAAGGGTGTGCACCAAGTAAAACTAATGAACAAGAAAATTGCGACTTATTCAAATTAAATAGGCCCTATTTATTTTGGTAAGAGATATTTTCACTGCTACACCAACAACTTCAAAGATGAAATCAATGCAATCACGTTGTTCACATCTTCGAAGTTTCTGTGTAATCCCTTCTGGATTCCTTGGAATCGAGATTTTGGTGTGAACAAATTACTTATGCAAATTCAGAACAATCCATGAAATTATGGCACAATGATTTTCCGAAGTTCTGTTTCTATAGGCTGTCAGGTATAGACCAGGCGCCGGGGGGATCGAGCATAGACGAAAAGGTTGCCAATTTTCTTGCATGCCACTATGTAGTACGTGGTTAGTGATACTGGGAACTGACCTTCTGGCTGGGTATCAGTGGTGGGTAAACATAGGGGGCCTATTATGTAACACCCTACAACTAGGCTACATTAGACCAAAAGGTTACCAATTGAAACCAATGTCAGATTGTTCTAGTTATGCACGTATTACTCGATCGATGAATCCAAGCACGACCGGTCTTTGATGTGCTTATCACAGTTCGATGCTTCAGGGAGGACTTACCTTATCGTAAAAAATAACTGCGTGTTTCGGAGAAGCGAATTTACAATTGCCAAACTCCAGAAGACAGAGATCTTGATTCAAATCTGTGAAGAAAAGAATTGAATAATTTTCTCAAATCGAAAAGTTACGCATCGATCCCAAAAATTAATAGTGAAAAAAGTGATAAAAGACTCCTAAAGTCCTGATAAATGATGATTACTGTTATTTTCATGTTCTATGCAGGGTGTCCGCTGCTTTTCAAGGCCTAAATTCCAGGTTTTTTCAGGTTAATTCAAGGCTTTCACGTCAAAATCTTGACATTTTGTCAATTTTACCGATTATATTAAAATATTTAGATAAAAAATACATCTAATGTGAAGCTACATATCGTCATTATAATTATTCATACTCTATCTTACCATGATCCCTGTTGACATACTGCGAGTAAATGACTGGACCCGATCATGCGTGGAGTTGATAAGGCCAACGAAGCGCACCCGTGATTACAGTAAAAACTTTTTTCGGGATTGGAAACGTAGCCTGAACTGAGCACAATTTTTGTGAACAGAAGAAAAAAATAGAGTTTATCACTTCCATCCAAAGTTTCAGCTAGCCATCATAGATTAATTACCGAAGCAAATACTGCCATCATTCCGTTTACTCAAGAAAATGATGTCAGCCATATTGCGTTAAGTTTAAGATATTTGACTTCAGAATAACGTAGGTAATTAGAAGCAGACGCAGGCATGACTAGACATGGGTAATTAACTTTGATAAATCCCCTTTGATAAGCTTGACAATCACAATATAAATTCAGGTAATTTTAGAGCTGTAAATCCCACAATGTCCCAAAACTAACACACCCTAGATGGTAGTCAATAGGGGCGTCCAGACTTAAATTCAGGCTACGCTCCTACAATGGTCTGAGTTAATTAAGTACTGCACCGCTTTATCGTTGAGAAGTGGACAATGCTGTAAATATGCCTACATGAAAAATAAAGGAAATTAAAGTCACTATGAAACATAAGACACGTACTTGTTAGATTGCCTATCCTTTCTCTGTTTTTTAACTAGACGTGCAATATAGTGCAGGGATATATCCGCTCGTTTTTTCGAAAACAAGTTATTCCGATTTCCTCTCGATAACGATCGAGTTAGCATGTCCTATTTACATCAGAAAAAGTATGCAAGCAACATACAATTATACAAATTACATTATCTTTCATATAGGGTTACCCTGGTACTGATCAGCGTACCGAAGACAGCACTCCATGGGTAGCCGCATCCTTGAGAACAACAGATCATCGATTTAACTCCGGTGTAAGAGCTTTGTTCAATATAACCACTAAATGAATGCCGGAGCATGAAAAGAAGTGCAGTATTGAAAAAAACAACCTAACGGCTTTTACGGCTATTACCGATCATCAGCAGTAGTATGCCAACTTTTACATTTGTTCCATACAGATCTCTTGACACTGCTATATCATTAGGCACTACATAATACAGAAAGTTTCGAATTTTCGTTAGTTCTCAGCATATAGTATGGCATAGCATTATTGATTTGATAATCTTTTTATTGCATTTCGGAAACAACTTCAATTTTAAGGTAAATAAAATACATAATAATAGGTAATAAAATGCAATATAATGACAACTCTATAAGTGAATATACAGGGTGGCGCACGTAAACCGCCGGATTTTAAACTTTTATTACTCCTCAAATATTCATCCGATCGTCATGAAATTTCGACTCATGCTAGTTTGGAGTATAGGATTTATGATGATTATATCTGTTGTATTGAGTATTGTCAGAAAATTCTGATTCTATTGACCGAATGACATGTACTCATTTAGTTGACATCGAAAATCTAGATCAAGTTAATTAACATAACATGAATCGCATTCTGCACAACGAATTGTGCGCAGTCTTGAAGTGAATATTGTTCAGTTACTTCCATGTCATATAAAATACCATTCGACGATTAAATCACTATCTGAAAAGAATCGAACATAGAAGAATGGATGATTATTCGGTTGCAGAACGAGCAAAATGCGCGGCTTGGTACGAATGGCTCAAGAGTCCAGTGGAGGTACAAAGGCTTTATCATTCAGAGTATGGCAAGAACACGAGAGCACCGGATGCCCGTACCATAAAGCGGTGGCACACAAACCTGTTGACCAATGGTAGTGTGGTGACTTCAAACGGGACCGGTCATCTTCTGAACGAACTGAGCAGAATGTGGAACGAGTTGTGCAGCACTTCGAGGCGGACCCAAACACATCTACCCGTCGTGCATGTAATGCACTTCAAGTGAGTCGCCGCACTATCCAGCGCATCCTCCATGACTATGGATGGCATCCGTACAAAGTCCAGGTGGTGCAGCGATTACACGAAGAAGATCTGGAAAACCGAATGGAGTTCGCAGAACAGGAGCTACAGCGCATCCAAGCCAACCCGAGCCATTTAGTGGAACTAACCTGGTCCGATGAAGCTCACTTCCATCTGGATGGTGATGTGAATCGCCACAATTGTCGTTATTGGGCCAACCAAAACCCTCACTGGATCAAGCAAGATTCTATGCACTCGCCACGCACCACCGTCTGGGCGGCAATCAGCCAATCAGGTATCTACGGACCGTTCTTCGACACCTCCGTCAACAAGGATCGGTATCTCAAGATGCTACAGGAGAAATTTTGGCCAGCGGTGCAGTCGGACAGAAGAGGCAGGAGCATCATATTCATGCAGGATGGTGCACCTCCACACTGGGGACTTCCTGTGCGTGAGTGGTTGAACAAGAAGATGACTAACGGATGGATGGGACGTGGATCTCCTAACATGCTCTGGCCACCCGTTCACCTGACCTGGCGCCTTGCGATTTCTTCTTGTGGGGTTTTGTCAAGTCCAAGGTTTATCATACACGGCCAACATCCATGCAAGACCTGAAGGACCCCATCATACAAGCATTTCAAGAAGTGACAACTGAGATGTGTCGAGAAACTGCTCTGGCCTACAAAAAGCGACTCGAATCCGTCCTCGAGAATGGAGGAGGATACGTTGAAGTTCGATGACTACTGACACTTTTTTCTTTTGTTTTTCATTTAATAAATGTTTTCTATGACATTTACCTTAATTATTCGTTTTGGTCATTATTGATAAAGACGTGGGGGAAATATAGGGAAAAGTTTATCATTAAATTTTACATGTTAAGATACATTGTTGGTATGTCAATTGCACTACATGTCATTCGGTCAATAGAATCAGAATTTTCTGACAATTCTCAGTACAACACGTATAATCATCATAAATCCTATACTCCAAACTAGTATGAGTCGAAATTTCATGACGATCGGATGAATATTTGAGGAATAATAAAAGTTTAAAATCCGGCGGTTTACGTGCGCCACCCTGTAGTTTAAAATTATCCTTATCAATAGTTTAATTATATTCTAAGTTAGTTCTGTAGGCAGAACAATGCAAAAAGACGAAGCTTTAATCACATACACTGCATTAAATGCAAGCATGAAATACTATTTTATCAACTTTTCAGGGAAATTATATTTGTCAAGTCTGACATTTCCTCATAATCTGTGTACTCCGCTGGGATTCCGGTGTTTCAGGTTTTTTCGAATTTATGATAAGAAATAATCCAACCCAATCCGACTTCAAAATCGCTCACTTAATTTTCTCGTTGGGTCGGATTTCTGGTTGGATCGCTCATCTCTACTGCAGAACTTGATTTGACATGAGTACATGCAGAAACATCTGGAGATCATTCGAGATTAGCCCACTACCGTTAGTTAAGGTTGTAAAACGTTGCGCTAGAGATTGAGACCAAAATTGAAGGAAAGTTTCTGCTGCACAGAAATTTTCTGCGATAATTTGTCGGCTGGTTTATCAAGTTGCAAATATTCCAGCTTTTCATCATCCAATTCAATTTTCTAACTTCATGAATTCCATATTTTCCAGGTGGAATCACAATTCCAATCACACTGTCAGCACTTCTGAAGCACACGAATCGATTACCGCGCATTGAATTATAAAATGAAGAATTATTGGAATAGAAACATTGAATAATCGCCAACTATTTCAACATCACAAAGTCTATGAATGCTAGCCTAATACGAGCGCATAAGTTACATCTTTTCAAACTGCTAGATTTGAACAAATCACATAGCAGCCTCATGAAAAATGCGGTTGCTGAAGTATCACTGATTTGTTCGAAGGCTGCGGTTCGGTACGGAGGTGTCCGCCTCGGGAAGCATCACCACTAGGCTGCAAAACCCTACTTGTCGGTATTGCTTCAAGCCTTGGGTGGGGGGTGGGGGGGAGGGAAAGGATGAGAGCAGAAATGAAATAATTTGCTGAGTAATGCGTGAAATAAATAAACCATAGGCTGAACATTTTAGTCAAACATGCGCATGACAAATAATAAACTTACAAAAGCCGCGCAGATTTATTATGCAAATTATGCAATTTAACGCTTGTCTATTATAAATTACGTTCACTTTGCTAATGTTTCTGAGGACGGAGCTGAAGTCATGCTTCTAATTTCAGTTATGCGAAATAAAAAACCTTCTGTGTCATCATCTTTACTTCAACTGGATTGATTTGGGTGATACAATTTTGTCGAGGTAACACCAATCTCCAAGTTGATGTTAAAGAACATGATGATAATTGTGTACATGTATATGACCTACGCTTCCTTCAACACAGATTTCTCCATAATAATGAAAGATCAAGGAAATGACTGAATTATCATTTCATCACGCATGCGATAGTGAATTTGTCCTCAATGAACGCAGTCACACTGCACTCGCATTTGGCATTGCTGTTGAACGCCAGACTATGAGCGTGATTAAAGCTATGCATGGATTTTCTCTACGACTGCGGATGACATCAGCCTAATCTGCGTTTCGTCTTTTGTTTCGTAGCATTCCTGTGCCGCAAAGTTAATTACCCGATGATCATCTTCCTTGATGTAACATCATTAATGTCTGATTACAACATTTACCACATTATGTTTCGCAGAACTTTCAGTCAGAGCCAAATTAATCCTCAAAAACATCCCATTTATTCATTGCAAAATTCTGTATATCGTATACTGCGCTTCAATCGTTCAACAATATTTTTATGAATTTCGTGTTTGATTTCATTTACTTGACGGTTGATCAACTGATTATTATCAATCAATGAAAATCGGAACTTTAAACCTAATTAGCGCAACTTGAAAGATCATTATTTGGGCGTTTCCATTTTAAAGGTTACGATTTCGATGGAAAATAAAAAAAGTTTAACAATATTAAGTTCCAAAGCCAGTTTTCTAGGTCAGTTTTTGATGCTGATCACGAAAATGATAATAAGAACCACAAATAATGCGTATTTCATACAATAATCGATTTATTATAGATCGAACGAATTACATTTTGTACGATCGAATCACACGTCATGTCGAACGAATTACATTTGTGGTATGCAATATTTATCACTTTCTGAAGATTCCTCCTAAACGTCATATGATCATGTAACAAAGGGTATATATGAACCAATTATTGCAGATATAATTCCTGTGAATCGATTTGAGCATTGAAATCATAAAAAATAAGGTAACATACATATTTTTATTATGGCGACCGAATCACATTTTAGGTGACGATCGAATTACACCGTTGTGGCATGATATTTTAAAGCACGTAGTTCGAGTCAATTTTTTAAATATATAATTTGATTTTTAATACACTGATCAAACTGTAAATCAATTATCAAAAGTGCTAGAGTACATGCTATACAAATAAAAAGCAATTTTTTAAGTAGCAACAATTTTTACGGATAATATCATCTTATTATAAAGAGGTTAAAAAATTACCTCGTGTATGTAAGATAAATCTCACATGCTTTAGAACATTCATGTGTCAAATAAGATCTCAATATTATGATAAGTTATGAATAATATAACGTCATAACAGTTTCATGACCTGACTTACGCGCATGTGAGCCAATTTAGAAATACATCGACCTATTTGAGTTCATTTGAGTTCATTGATACGAATGACCATTTTAGCTTAACCACATCGATAACATGCTCCGCGCAAATTATGTTTTGAGCTAAAACTAAGTTCACTAGGTGACACTGCCCTCGCTATTACTGAACACCCCAAACATCAGTGGTTATGGGCAGTTTATACTTCTACCCGTGTGCATACACGATGCACTAAGAGTCAGAAATCACTTGATCTGGTGCTGTCAAAACAAAGGGAATGTTTATGAATATGCGCGGGCGAGCGTTTGTAGTTTGCGCGTCGTCTACGGTTGTCCGCGTTGCCGCTTGAACCACGGATGATCTGCTAAGCATGCTCTGTCTTCCCTGAGCATGAAATCTAAGTCCTATCACATTGTTTATCCTCCGATATATACAGACACATGATTCGCAAAGTCTGTATAACAGGAATGCCGACATATGTTGCACTGTTGCAGTAATAAACACCCGTAACCACGGATGTTTAGGGTCATGTGTAATTGCGCGTGGTTTGCGCGTGAATTACGCGTGGCATGTCCCCTAATGAATTGTTATTATTATTATCACAAGAAAATGAAAACAAGTCTTTTCAACCTTCACAAAACATCCCAATCGATATAACTCACAAACACTAGTTAGGAAATTCGGACATCAAATCAAAGTCACTTTCAGCTATAGGCTTACCTATATATTTATCGATAGTCTAATAGTTGAATTATATACAGTCAAAGTAGTAGCTCTAGTAGAAAAAATATCTAATTGTATGCATCAATTTACAAGAAATATGCTACCAGGACTTCAAAAACAAATCTCTTCTAAATTTATAACCTAAAACAAAGGGAAATTTTTCTGAGACCTTCATCCGCGCACGATCAGGACCATCCGCGCAGGTTCCGTGCACTCGCAGCTCAAGCCCCTCATCCGCGCAACAGCGCGGAACTGCATAGCGGTGGCAACGCTGGCCTACACCGACTTGCAAACTTGATAATGCCATCCTTTCTTTAGCACAAATTTCCACTCTCTAAGAGCATCAGGCGGAATGGATTGCAAACAACATTGAAGAAACTGATATGAACTTCTGCTGTAAACTCTGAGAGAAGGAGACTTCAAGATTTTTAATCCTGTATGTCTGTTCTGTTTTAAGCCCATTCATTAAATTGCCATCAATGAAGAACAGTACGCAGTATATTCTATTTGGATATAACAAGTCGTACGTATTTGACTACAATGATGTGTTCCCGTTAGAGGATGCTCTTCTTGAGCATATCAGCGTTACGTTGTTTTCCAATTAAGATGGTAAGCGAGAGTGAAGCAACGAAGTTATCTAGAGAAAGAGTTGCCAATTTTCTTCTAACGAAATCCTAATAATATTTTATCATTTTATCATTTTTCGTAAGAACCCATTCAGGAAGGGCTTTGAGTGATAAACAATGGCAACACATCACTTTTATGCAAACGTTCAGTTATTGTCGACAGCTGTGATTGCAGACAGGCAACACATATGTACACCCTATTATAGATAAAACAGTAACAAAGAAAGAAAGGAGAAATGACGGCTTACTAATGAGGCACATAAATCATCATGCACAAAATTAGATGATTAGTAAACAAAATAGTATAAAGAGATACATATATATATTAATTAGGGGTGCGCCGAACTTAGACTTTTCAATTTCAACCTGATGTACGCAATTAACAGGGTCAAGTTTATCTTAAAAGTAGTTATTTGAAACAGAAACCTCTCTAAATGAATGATTCATCATTAGAATCCAGAATTTGAATGATGCACGCTAACTGGCAGAAATTGCTTGCATGTTGCTTAAATGTACATGCAAGGCGTAATCAAGCAAATAGGCGATAACCTAGGCCACATCACCAAACACTGACTGTTGTTACTGAGACAAAACTAGTCAACATGCTCGCATACAGTATATTGGAGCTGAAAAATGAATGAAGAGTTTTTCCATGGCGCACAGCTATTTATGATAGTAAAAAAAGGAGATCCCACCGAGAAATATTATCCGCATTAGAAATAGATTATTTTTATTGCCAATGAGGATAAATTTTCTTTTCAGTCCTCGTTTCTTAGGTGCTTGTAGACATTACAGCATTTTATTCAAAGTCAAGGCATTTTATTCAATCGTCGGATTCCAATGGTATATTATAACTGGATATAAAAAAAACATCCATAATTTTGATGATTTCAATGCCTGGATGAGGTGAATGGATAAAACTGCTTCTACTTACCGGTTCCTATTGTCATTCTGCGTCCGCATAGAGGTACAGAATCTCCACCGGACATAGGGGAAAGAACAGCACACGGCCGACCACGAGTAGGTCCAACTTTCACCAGGGACACTACTCTGCCATCTTGCAATCGGATTTTCCGCGCTTCTTCTGCTTCAGTTTCGTGTTCTCGCCGCCGTTTCTTCATCAGGTAATTCAGCTGATTTTGAGCCAGAGCTGTAACGAGCTGCGAGTCCAATTTCCGCACATCCACATCTGCAAATTATGGAGATTTCCAAAGTAGTTTCTGTCGATCAGAAATGACATGCATTCTAATTATGTCAATGCATCACAGTACGTGTGCCGCGTTTCTCTGAGAGTTAACCCGGGTAAAAGTCTTTATAGGCAATCACTTACAGAAATCGATCAAATCGAAGCAGAATTCAATAGTAACTCGACGCTTCAAAATGTATAATTTTCATTGATTTTTGCACTGGACCAGTTTATTGCATTGGACCAACTTTCTCACGCTGTCTGACTTATTCGTTTGAAGTTTTGTCTTATCGCGAAGATCTGTTCCTGATACTCAAAAACATCAGTAGAAAAACGGAGATGTAGTCGATCGGATGCCTGTCTCAAAATTTCGATTTTCCTTGAGAAATTTTTGTACAATGTAATTGCCGACCCACAATTGGCAAGAAACAACGAACGGAAGCATGAATTGATAATGGGTTTACTCGTTTAGAATATTCGAGCGCACTACTTCAGGCTCTTACATTAAGATCGGAAACGAACACTTTACCCGGTGATTAACTTTTGGGAGATTAACTTGTGGAAAAGTCCTGTGGTATATTAGTAGGGACCTTCGAAGTTTCGAGATTCGATTGAAAATTGCAATTCGAGAAAAATTCGATTCTATTCTGCTGATTAAAAATGTTTCCTATTGTTTTCTTTCGTTTTGTGACCTCTTCTCGTTCGACACGACTTAAACGTGAAGTTTTAATAAACTTGTGATGTTGTATTCTCTTTGCAACGGCTAAAGACGTCTGTTGCTAAACATAGTTAATCGAAGCAGCTATATGGTACACAGTACGCACTGGCTGCAAGCTCGGGGTTTCATCGGTTGCATGGCCAGCTTTCCACAAGTTATATCTGTATTTAATTGCTTGGATAGCGTTGATTAATGGATGACAGATAACATTCTTTTGACATCATATTCACAAATGGTACATTTATTTTTTTATTTTCCTAGTATAGCTCATTAACTGTCCACCAAGTTAATAAGACAAGTTAAGAGAATTAATGTTCAAATGAATTTCATTGAAGTCACTTTGATGAAAGGAAATGAAAGTAATTTATTTTTCGACGCACAATAAATCAAATTCATTTCCTTTCATCAAAAAGTTATCTAAATCTTTCTTTATAAGTTCGGTTTTAATTTTAAGTCTTATCGGTGAAAATATTTACTATAAAAATCAGTCATCAGCAGTTTGGCTTATAATTTCCATCTTGATTAAAAACCTCAAAATTATGCTGCTTAAATATTTTACGACTTGCGGAGAAGCGACATCTGCCTATTTTGACACGAAAAAATATATTGCAAAATGCCATGAGCTATTGGTGGCACACCTTTGTGCTTTGTCATTTGTCGCATACTTTTATTAAAAGCTGCTTTTCTTGTGCAATTCTTGGTAATTTGGGTTGATGAATTGAATTTTCGGGAACAGCATCACTGATACAATTTCCTCATTCTCGCGCGCTCCTTCACCACTGACTTACTAAGACATTTTTTCTACCCAATGCTATTTATGCTCCGAATATGCTATCAGACAAATAAGGCAGCGACATCAGAAATGATTAAACGAGTGTTTCGCTGCATAGATAAAAAACTTCATGGGCAATTTCACGTAAGCATCAACCTCGGTGAAAAAATATTTTTTGATGAATAGAAGTATTTTGAAGCTTGATTTGTTTGAAGAATACGTCAAATCATCAGGAATTAATAACCATATCACTTTGCTACCACTTATTAAAAAAAATGACAGTCAATTTACGGCAGACAGCTGAAAATGTTTCAAATTTGTGAAAATTTAACTGTTTTTTAATCACGCACTGTGTATGGATGCTAAGTGGCCAGCCGCATACAAGATGCCTTCTTCAAGACAGATTGACCCAGGCTACTTGACTGTGGACTCGTTTACTGGATTACCTAAGTGTTTTAGCGAAAAAAATTGATTGAATGTTGAGCCTCCAAAATGAGCGTCCGTTACGCCTAAAATACGTTTTATTTATCTACAGCCGAAACAAAGAGTGATAGAAAAGTCACATCTCAGATTATGAGCTAGCTATCCCATTGTTATAAGGTCATGATGGTTAATTAGCGAATGAAGTAATTCACAAGTCACACTTTTAGTTTGAAATTGCAAGCGTCCGTTACGCGTTAAGTGCCAAATTTCAAAAATATTAATTGCCCTTTGTTTTTAAGCATAATCTGTTCCCATCTTGTACATTTGATAAAAGCTAGGTGCTTTATGTCACACAGAGCAGTTAGTCAAGTTGTATACAACCTGCGAACAAATAATTTTCTCACAGGCACCGATGGAGCAGGACGGCTTGATTTCATTGTTGTCAGCAGCGTTGAATCACGAGTAGTCAACTAGCCGCGTCTGATGATCTGTATGACAGACAATAAGTAACCGATAACACCTAAATTCCCAAGCTTTGATTCGCCTGACGTTGAAGTCAACAGAATCAAGTCGATAAAAACTCCATCATTACTCTGCTTGACTGAGTCGATGGATGGTCATAAGAGCAAGGCAGCGATCCGTCAAAAGCGATACCGAGATTCTAGACGCGCCGACGAGCAACATCGACGTAAAGAAAGAGAGAGAAAGCGAATTGCAAGGGAGAAAATCAAATCGAATGGAGGTGAAATGTCAAGACAACACAGGATGAAGGAGAAGGAGCGCCACAAGAAATACAGATTGATGAAGAAGGAGACTATCTTAACGATAGATCAGCCTGATGATCCTTACAGCACACCACAGGCACGTGGTAAGGCAGTGAAGAGAGCTCAGGACGCCTTGCCAAAGTCTCCAAGAAAGAAACGACGTGTTTTGGGTGAGTTGCTCAGGTCACACAAGCTGAAGATCACATGTCCGCGACGAAGCAAAATAACAGAAGAGGCTTCGAGAAAAATAGAAGACTTCTACCTCTTGCATAGTATTTCGTGGCAAGCACCAGGCCAGAGGGACATGTTCATTGAGAGAACTGTAGAAGGAAAACGCTATATCCCCAAGCGCTACATGGTGATCTCCATCAGAGAAGCTCATGCGATCTTCAAAATGCAGCATACTGGCGTCGAAGTCGGTCTGACAAAGTTCAGTCTACTGAGACCACGTCACGTATTCCTCATGTCCGATACACCTCACTCTGTCTGCATTTGTCAAATGCACGAAAACAAAAGCACGCAGACAACTGAAGAAGCAACTGATCGGGCCAGCTCTGAAATGCCTGATACAAGCCCTGACGTCCAATGTCTCGTATGTGAGGACTACTGGAGTAACTCTCTACCAGCAGAGAAATGGATTCAGTGTCTGCGCTGTAAGGAGTGGGCTCATCAATCTTGCATTGATAGCGAAGAAGACTGGGAAAGCTACAAATGTGCCTTGTGTAGCATTATCAAAACTTTGTGATCTTCGGGTACATGTAGGCCTATAACACTGTAGATTTACAGTACAACGTATGCTGAGCTTCCTAAATACACATGGATTCAAATGGAATGTGAAGATTTTGACTGAGTCGAATATAAAATGGTTATTTAGAAATCACACGTAAACAGGAAAAAGTCGAGCGTCCGTAACGTTGAATTCAGGTCTGTAAAATCAAGCCATCTTTGTTTATCATCTAACAAAAAGCATATTCTTGAAGTTTAGTGTTTCTAGTTTCAGAAAAATGCAATTTATTTGGATTTATCAATGTCAATTCGCAGAGTTTTGCACTTTGAAATTAAAAAGTCAAATCGCGTTTTTCTCCGCGAGCGTCCGTTACGGCTACATTTTGGGTTGTAGAATTCGCTGAAGTACGAATTTCTATTTGAGTTTTTGGTGGTATATAGAGATGGGTGGGACGCATTTATATCCGCAAAATAAGCGCGCTGTAATGTTTTTAAAAGCGGTCACAGCTTCTAAAAGCTTCCGAACAAGCGTCCGTTACTAAATGAAATTGCCCTGATATTTTACATTTAGGGAATGTAAAATCATACATCATCATGTAAATGTACCTTCATCTTCATCCAACATCCGACTAATAGCAGACTTCGCATCCATTGTAGAATCTTCATCTGAAAGATATAAAAAGGTAATTCTAACAACTAAGCCAGCTATCTTGCCATCTGAACAAACTTTTCCAATGACAACTCTGAGTCAAGTTCATAGAAAGCAACTAGCGGATTTATGCAATGTGGTCGAATGAAATTTATGAGGACTATGTCCGCATGTAGTTTGCATTCATCCACGTTACTACCTCATTTTAAATCTGCAGTGAATTTCTTTCAGACGATGACAATAACGGCAATTCTACATGTACTTTGACGAATTATGCACCAATGTCTTCCAATGCTGTTAATGATTCCATGAAATTTTTTTGATTGCATATTTCCATTACCACTTAAGATCTTAAAACAACCGATTTCTTATGCGTTTTTTACTTTAACCTAGCTTTACGTTCTTTCTTACTTTATTCTTTTAATATCATTTTTTATTTTTATTATTTATATTTTAAAAAATATATATATATATATTAACATTTAATATTTAGAAATGCTCCAATATTTTTTAGACATACTGTCAATGTAGCAGCTCATACAACTTCCTTCATTTGATCAGAAATCTTCCCCGTCTTCATTCGAATGGATCTGGTGGCTGCAAGCACAAATTCAGTTTCACGCACAAGCAAACCCTCAGACGACACTATGACTGATTTTGACAAGAAATTACAATAGCTCATTCAGCAAGCATGACACTTCTCTCTGCGAGTTATCCACTCGTGCCCAGTAAAATCGTTAGGTTTGTTCTGAGCTTTGCAAACTACAACATCAGCTTTGACAGCCATGCCATTCCTTGCTATCAATGCAAGGGAAATTAGGAAAGTCTTAGGGAATGAAAAGGAAAATTGCGGACAGTACAGCACTTCCATGGGCAAACGTCTACAAATCGATTGATAGCACGAATGCCGGCATTCATTTATTCGTCGATGTAATCGGTTTGCAGATTCCATCAATGTACTCTCTTTCATTTATGCTGAATCTTGTTGCTGCTGAATGAATTCCACAACTCTCTTTTTATTTTTAAACGTTCAATAGCTACTTTGAAATGCCATTTTTGCTTTTGTTTGCTCATCTATGCCCTACCCAAGGCACGAAGCCATGATAGGTGTGGGCAGCCTTCACACACTCGCAACTGTCACCAGGTTATGGCTAGCAACCTCTGTTGTGAGCGGTGGTAACTCCCGAAACGGACAGACTCGAACCCAGGACCTTCCGTACCAAAGCGCGGCCCTTAACCAACTGAGCTATCCTATCATTTAATGCATCTTGCGTGCAATCCCATTTTGTGACTACTGAGCAGCAGAATGACTATGATACATCTTCATCCAGGGTGCATGCGTTTTCAAAAATGGTCCACATTCTGACAACAAGTGCACACACACAATCGCCGATCATGCGCATCATAAGCACATATGAGACTGCAACCACTTTAGAAATGGTTGGAAGTGCAATCAAGCATCAATCAGTAGACAGACGAATGTGTGTAAAAGAGCAAACGTCGAGAATGTGATGTACTGCGCTTCTGCAATTTCATTGATCGTGGTAATTCACCTATGAAGGTCTCCTTACAGACCTCTTGCCAAGTATTAAACAATGGTGAACATCAATTACGTGACCTTTCATTAAATACTTAAATAATCAAATGTACCAACTTCACCATCGTCATAAATCAACGAATACCTACATTATAATTAAAGAGACACGCACGCACTGTCACAATACTATTCATACAAACAGATTGCCAACTGACCGATGAAAAAGTATTTTTTTCTGAAATCGTCATTCAAAAGTTGGAAACTGTTTTTAACTGCAGAAGATGCACTGAAAATATTTTTGTAGCTCTTTCAGCATAGGAGAAAAATCGCTAACTTTTATTTTCAAAAATTAGATGTGGAATATGCACACAGATATATCTTAGATAGCCTACTATAAATATTTTAATATCAGTAATTTATATTACATTCCAGAGCGAGTAGGCGGCTGTTCATCATTCGGAACTTGGAGGGATCCGGAGTTTCCAAAACTCTGATTTAATCTGTGATTACCCATTGTTTCCCTGAGGTGCAATATTTAGTAAACTCAAATGACACGAAAAGCGTGTTCACTAGTTAACAATTCACTCAGTTATGCGAGCCACTCGAAAATCTCTACTTACCTTCTCTTTCACCGTTCTTCTGCAGCGAATCTCCCACATCACCGTTAAGAGGTTTATCCGGCAGATTATTCCCCACACAGTTCAGTTGAGAGTTCAAGGTAGTTTTGTTATCGCCATCTTCTTTCATGTGATCTAGTGCTTCCAGATTGAATTTCAATACTGCCTTCAACCACTGCAAGAGATATTATTAAGTTAAAGCAGTTTCTGTAGCCAGTTTGCTGAAATTGTTGCTTTGGCGAAGGAAAGACAGATCAGACACGGACATTGGGGGATGAGTTGCTGGCAGGCCCTAGCATGATAGGAATATAGAATCGACTTATGTATTCAATTCAAGCAATAAATTCTTGGACAGTCGTAGACACTGCGTTTCGCCCAACAAGGAATATTTAGCGCGGTAATTATAAATCAAAGGTCAGAGGACCACTCTCACTCTTTGCCGAGACGAAAAGACACAGAAATTTTATGATCATCAGCCGAACGGCAAAGCCAAGATAAACGAAGTTTGAATCTAATCGAGCCATGCTGTTGAGTCTTTTATAGGACGCAACACTGTCTGTGGCTGTCAAGGAATGTAGTGCTTACATTGCTCAAGTCTGATGACATCTTTCCATTCTATACCCCCGGCGAACTGGATCCTGGAATCTTTTTATGATTTCCGTGATGGAAAAGTAAACAACTCGAAAAGATTTGACATCACTTGAATAGTAGGCCTTGAATTTGATTGATTTCTAATTCTGGGAGCACCTCCTGCTGATTTCGTACAAGGTAAAACACCGATTGGGTCCTGCACAGAATTAGAATGCTTAACTCTTTCAGTTACTAGAAGTGCAGAATAATTCAAAGCGATGGCACATGCTGGAACTTACTAAGTGGGCAAAAAGGAATTCATAATACCTTACAGAGATAGCAAAAACAGTCGTGCGTCGCTTGCGGATTGCTGTGAATTCCTCCAAAATGCTTCGATTGCCACGACTCCTTCACACACGACTCCTTTACATTCTGAGAATTCAAATCATTGCGCACAAGTTTTCTCGTTAATGTTGGCCAGTCAGATTCTTTATTTAGAAATTGACAGGCATGAGAAATTCGGTCCACTCCATCTCTTCGTAGGATTTATCAATGAATGGCATTGTGACACCGAAGTGTGACCGAATGAAGAACTCGATGTGTATAACACGCACGCCACTGCCACTGGCTCCTGTCTGAGGCTCACTGTTTATTCAGTGACGAGTTCTTGTTCAACCGCAGATCGGTGTGGTGTGTGCCATTTCATTATCGCATACGAGATATGACTCTGTCCTTCTAGGAACTAACGACGGATGAACGAGCAGTCTAGTTCTGTGGGGTTCCCACTTCTAAGAAAGAAAATAAATCACCTGTCATGTTGACTACTTCTCTTTCCACAATGCGTGTATCAATATGACATCTCAGCCTCACAGAAAAATGACCACCACAGTTTTCAAGAGATTATTTGCATGCAAAATATGAAACCAACCACAAACTAAAAATATTTAGTTAAAGAGCTTCAAATGATGATTAATTAGCCTTATATTGTTCAATTATAAAGTCAAAAAAAGCTGTCAACTTGCTTCTTGTTACTTGCTTCTTTCTCATTCATTTACTTACTTCTACTTGACACTGCCCTGTCTTTAATTGTTGAATACAGTCGTTTCAAATATTATCAGTAATTAGATACTGCCACGAATAGCAATATTAATGACAAAGATTTATTTGCTTTGTATTTTACTTCCTTTACTTCAAAAAAAAGTTAAGTAAGTATTTAATAATCCATTCAGAGTTTCAGCCAACAACTAATTGATACATAACATCTCTCAGACATAATTCTACTCGCTCCGTGCCTGAAAAGATTGCAGCGATTTAATTTACACTATCTCACGCCGTTTCTGTATAAGTTATTGGATTTACCGCTATTCCTGATGAAGTAATAATGTCAATTGGAATATCTCGTACACTCGACCATCACTTGAACCTAGTAGTCCAAGTTAATCCCATATCATGTTTACCGAGGATGAGATTCACCTGATAACCTGGATCAACTACACAAATCTGCTTGTAGAGAATAATAAAAAATCCTTTGAGAGAAGAGCTAATATAAAATGAAGCTGGTAAAGAATTAATTTCTACCTATTGGACTTTCAGAATATATCTTCGGAGTTTCGGATAAAATTTTGCAGTAATGACCTGGACAAAATTTTCAAAAATTTTATCATATTGAAAATAACCACTCAATAACGAATAACTTAACTAACCATGTGTTCTAGTTTGGAATTTTTAACTCGCTTAAAAATTATGTAATGCCTTGGAGGACAGTTAGTGACGTCAAAGGCTGTTGTTTAATTTTCGAAGTGGTCACCAGTAAAAGTGCTATCATCGTTTACTAATTCTTAGGCATTAAACTAATGAGTGTCACTTATATCGTTAAGTATCAAATTTATTGCTTTATCATTCATCATTATCTCGAGAACTGATAGTTGACACTTAAGTTCAATGTTTAACAATTAGCCTATCAACAATCTATTTATCACAAATAAATTAAGAGTTCAATTTTCAAATATAGTTTGAGCTACACAACTAGTCGAACACCAATTCATTTCGATAAGCTTCAAACCGCTGAAAGCATGATAAGTGCACACAATATAAACTTCACAACACGAACAACAAAGCATTATTTTGCTGGTATAGGTTTCCACGTGGAGTGGGACAAGCAAAACATCAAAATGTATAAAGCGCACAGTGATTGACATCACAGCGGAGAAATGAAATCGATATATAAGAATGACCGGTTTCGATGCATCAGTAGGCCTAGTCAAAGCACAGCGTAAAATCCGAGATACCTTAACGAAGAAAAGTCCCTTCAGAAAGTAACATTTTTAAAATTCTAACCAGTTGCAAAAATTGATATTTGTAGCAAATCCATGGACGTCTAAATAGAATCACATCTCCCGGAAGGGAACAATCAAATGAAAGGAAGCAGATCTACCTGTGTACATACATAAGGCTTATAACTAATCACTTTGTTTCTCCAACTGTATGGAGAATGAAGTAAAATAAGAATTGAGGGTATGAGAATCGATTGAATTTTGATATGATTCAGGTGGTCGTTTTACTGTGATCAATTCCGCAACGAACAATGCAAATTTATTTTACAGCAATTATTGCAGCAATTAAGATTGCAACTAACATTTTGATGAATGCATGTATCAACGTATTTTTCAGTAATATACAAAAGCAATGCAACGACAATGTGCGGAAAGACACTGTCCATGAGTTTAAGAGAAGGCAAAGAAGGAAAAGTAGATGAAGCAATATCATTATGTGCTTTGTTTTTTATAGAAATCGGGAAACTAGATAAGCAAATTGTAGTGGGAATTGGTAACATTTGCAGTAAGTACATATTGCAGCATGGACATGAATGACAGACCTGTTCCGCAATAAGAGGTCGGAATGCAAAGAATATTGCATTAACAACTAATGTCAATTAAGCGTTACTATCATCTTATGACATCCTTTTTGATAGCGAAGTAATGAACTAAGCAATTTTTTAACTATAGCTTTCTCCATTACTGAAGAATGATAGACCCTCTTCCTGGGGGCCGACATGCGCTACTCCTGGCCGTGATTCTACTTGGTCATGCATCAAAACCAACCAAGCTAACAGCAAACCCGTTCGAAAATCAATCATGATACCTCAGCTGATAGCTACAGCTTCATTCGACATTCGCCTGGAAACAATTGCACTGGACTATCGCTTTTCAATGGGTGACATTAACAACAGTAAACAGCTAGAGCTCTTCCAAGACACACTTCATGAAACATTCATCGCTTGAAAATCGCGCTATAATGTCAAGTTTATCAAAGGAACGAAGAACTTATATTTCAAAAAGCAATGCGGCACTAAAATATTAGCGTCGGTTTTCTTGCTCTGCTGCAACAGAAACCAACATTCCTCCTTTGCCTAAGCGTGCAGTGGCCGTGACGGAGGAGTCAACTGTGGCCAAGTACAAAATAAGAAGTTGTATAAACTGTTGAAAAAGTCATCAATGAAACATTGTTCTCTAAAGTTAATAAACTTCGCTGCATTAGATCGACATATGACTGTTGCTGAACAAACCAAACTTTCACAATGAGTAGTTGATTGTTATCGTCAGGCTAACACACCAACGACAGCAGATGGATGCGACGATCATTGTTATAGGACTTTAATGCGTAGTAAAATATTTGCAGCATGATCAGGATGTGGATAAAATCGTTAGCAATGACTATCTATTTCACTACATCGTATACATAATCAAAAAGAATAAAAATGGTTAGTAGATCTTATCTTTACAGATTATCTTGCGAAACAAATTTCAAGTGCAAGCACTTCACCTCAATGCTTCTCAGATCATTCAAGAATATGCTTGTCCAATGAAGTGAATCAACTCTTCAATTATCATCACTAGTGTTGATTTCGTTTTTCGAGTTCGCTATACTTTTATCACGACTTTTCGCTTTCGCATTTTCAATACTTCATATTTTTGATAATTGAAAAGGGTTCAAAGTATTTTTTAAAGAATTACCTTCATTTACTCAATTAATAGTTTACATATACAAAATAAATTATGCCGCTCAGTTACTTCCATAATATTTTTCGATTTTTTAACCTGAGTAGAAAGACGATTGAGATGCATGAATTAGAAAGTTAGAATGATTACAGTTTCACATACCCGTTCATACACATTCCAAGAGCTGATGATGTACATTCATTTAAATTTGTAAGTACTATCTCGTTTACCGACATTTAAAGCGAAAATGAAGATGTTAATGTTTTCGCTATCGTTTTCGTTAGCGAAGAATGCAGAAAACAGAAAAGAAAAGGGTTCCTGTTCGTTTTCGGCGACGACAACAACACTGATCATCACTCATCCGCCAATCTCCATGGACTGTCTTCGGCATCTTGCAGAGCTTCATTTGTTCATGCCTTGATATTAATTGTCAGTTTTCCGCGCCTTTGTGTAATACATTGCGCTCCTTGGTTGTAGGAATAGGCTTATGAGCCTTACTTTCCAGTAGGGATCATATGAATCAGTCTCCATTTAGTCTTAAGAATTGAGATCAAGGGTAAGGGTCGAGTCAAATTTGATATAAAAAGATAATTTTCTAACTGATGAATTACTGTAGTCATGTAGACATTGAATTAAGATAGTGCGATTACCCGACAGGCTTGTTGGTGGGCGTCCCATTCCCACTGAAGAAAGTCTAGAATTCTAATTAGGATTCCCATCCCATGAAGTGAAAATTACTCTACACCTGTTTATTTTTTATGCGATTTTTTCCATAAACATGTCGTCTGTTTATAATTTTCTGTTTGCTCTAGTCGGATTGCTGCCATGAAAAGGTGGGCTCTACTGCTTAATACACTGCTATCTGCAATTCCATTGTAGCTGTTCACCACAATTTTTCATATTCTTGACTTGCTCGCACAATTCTCCTATTGTTAACACTTAAGTGACTGATCTTTTGCCTGTACTGCATCCAGTGGTCGGATTGAGAATTTTCAGGATTTTCGTGCCCACCCCACGAAATTCGTGCCCATGCAGTGCCACCAGCTGAAAGAACTTACTGCTTCACATGCATGGCTATGAATCGCATTGTAATTGAATTGCATAATCTTCATATTGTTTATTTGAGCCTGTAAATGCACATTTGCTGCATATTACATGCACAATGTACATGCAATGGAAACAGGTCAACTGAAAATATGCCGAAATGCCTAGAAATGCACTTCGTATTTAGCTACAAGTGCGAGCATTATTCTCAGTACGTATATTACGTGAAAAAGTATATAAAAATCATTTCTTATTAGGAACAGTATTGTCATCGTCACTGTGAAGGTCAACACTGATCCTTCTTTTCATGAACTTTTGAAATAGTCTGTCTGATTCCAGATTTTTCTCATCCATTAGTTCCGACATTTTATTCAAAAGAACCTTCAGATTTGCATCCGCATCCTTCAGACTTTTCGGAGTCTCGTCATATTTTCCTGACATGAGTCTTTTCGTTTTATCATCTCTGATTCTCTGTATATTTTGTAATGTTGGCTTTTAAGCTTGTTTGTACTACTTCAAACCTTTTATTGGCTTTGTTGAGCATGCCTTTGGTCAAGGGTTCGCCTGCTGCTGATCGCCCAAGATGCTAAAGGAACCGAAACGAAATGTAGGCAATTGATCAGTTTGCTGATGAGACCCGCGCATTTTGTAGGGTAAACTCGGCTAATTCGGAGGTACCTCTATTTTGGAGGTATTTAATTTGATCAAATAATTTTCTTACTTAAAGAAATCCGATATTCTACACTTCACATATGGAAATCTAATATGTAGTATGTAGGTAATATGTAGGACTACGCCAATCATGTTAGAATGATCAAAAATTGTACGGCGAAAGTGATGTTACACGATATTCTTTATATAGATAACCATAGATGTAACAAAAATTCACTGTTCATGCATACACATCGTGGTAAAGTCAACATTTTCTCAACATTTTATGATACAATGCCGACAGACAACTATGTATTGACTGAACATTTGCTGCAAGTTAAAAAGTCAATGCAAATCAAACTACATCAAAATGCACCTGCTAGATACTTAGGTAGTTTATTGAAAGCAAGTATTTTTTCATTACTTGGCTTATGATGGATCGGTAAACAGGCATTGCTGCTGCTCAGAAGGCAATAGCAGTCAGCAGAATATCAATCTATAAAGCCTCCAGGCAATGCGGCATTCTCGAGACTACATTGAGAAGACATGTCAAAACTTCTATCAATCCGAATCCTGTCAACCCACAATCTATAATCGGCAGCCAAGAGCGGGAGTTAATTAAGTATTCGACGGATATGATTCGCTTAGGGTTCGGATTGAAGACAATTGATATGATTCGTTTTGCGAATACAATGGCTGGAAATAACAGTTAAATTGGCTGGAAATGGCGGTCCTCTTTCAAAAGACGTGACAATATTTCAGTGAGAGCGCTCCAGCCAGTAGCCCACTATCGAGAAACGATTACGAAACACGTCATGATGGACGACTTCTTCGACAATAACGGAGCTTAAGGAGCCGAACTGCATCTGGAAGATAAGTCTCATCTCATAGGCCCATACAATCTGGATGGAACTAGACTTCAAATGGCGGGAGGATCCAGGCGCCCGGTGGCAATCAAAAATGCATTATATTCATGGATTATTGTGTTAATAATTTCTTTTCTGAATTGATGAGATATTCAGTTGAGCTTCAGATTATCGACACAGTCCTACTACTCATTGGCAACATCAATTACTAAGAAAAATTAACGGTAAAACCTTATTGACATGTTGAATGAAGAAAGAAATAATTATAATGCCAATCTCATGGTAATTCCTTTGACGTATGTACTATATACTCAAATACTGCCACCAAATTCGAAGAGTAGGCTATAGCATCGAATTAGCTTTAATTAGAGTCTACCGCCAAATTACCCGAGTCATCTATCATTTTCTGATTGATTTTCTTCTGTACGTAAATTAAACAATGGTGTGTTGGTGGTTCCCTGAACCATCAATTATATCGCTCGATCGAATGACGTATAACTTTTTATTTCGTTTTATTTTTTTGAAAAAAAAATCGAAGGAGATTTGATTTCCGGAATCAGCAACGAAATAAGTTGTTTTGATACATGCAATGAATAAATGCATGAAGCATACAGCTATTAATACAGATTGTGTTCGAAAATTCAGGTGATTCTCAGAAAAAGATGGACACGAATTTCAGGAGGTCCAATTTTAGTGCCCGCACTCATTTTTCGTGTATTCGTGCCCACTTTCGACAAATTCGTGCCCAAATCCGACCACTGTGCATCCCTCCCCTGTATGTACGAGCACAATGAAGGCTCTTTGGTCGCTGAGTATTCCACTATTATTAAAAAATCAGACATCTTTCAAAAACTTCCACCAGCTACAGTATGTCTACCTTGCTGTATAAACACTGATGTACGTAGTACGTACATAGTTGCAAATGTTTGCCTTTCTTAGTTTAGGTTCACTTCAATCAACATAACGATTAAATGCATCGCAATGAGTCAGCTGCTTACCCTTCAATTGTGAAGTTAGTCAGTTGTGTGATTGAACCTAAATTTACTTGTAGCATTTTAGAGAAAATGTTTTGTAATAATTTGTGTGGAGCGTGTTCAAGTAAATAATTTCCACATGAACGAGCTCTTCGTTAGAAAAAGGTTCACTAAATACTAAAAAAGCAAACTCCCGATCCCCTAGCTCTACCTAAGTGATGAATAATACTAATGCGGCTCTGATGCCTAGTAGACAGGAGATACAAGCAGGTAGGTTCCACCGCTCAGCTAGTGATCTCTATCCTAAATCACTTCACATTTGAGTTTTGACAATTGACAATAAGCCATGAAATATTGAGGAGTCAAGCTTGAGATCATGTTTCTCAAATATATTGTTTTAACTTTTAACAGATTAATCTCCGTCACAATTAGTGACTATCTTCAGGTAGAAAAAAATCTCGAATCTTGCTTCTTATGATTTACCCTCACATATCTTTCTACTCCTTCCTATAACCATTCAAGCTTTCAGCTCATACATTTTCCTTTCACAGTCCTCCTAACTTCGCATTACCTTAAATTTGAACATTCAATGCTCATGTTTCCATCCAAGAACTCTTTCTATCTGAAAATAATCACTGAATAGGTATCAAAACAACTGATAAACATCATGTCAAACTTGACTCTTCGCATTTCATCTATATTTTCATTATCGAATCATTTTATGGCGGTGGGTGGATAGATATGGAGATGAAATTTTCAGAAAGTCAATTGAATATTATATTTGAGATCCTTTAAAGATCTCAAAAAACAAACGCCATTATGTGAACAGAAGGTTGACATGAGAAGGAACAATAAAAAATCAGAAACAGTGAAATATGGTACATTTCTTCTACGATATAACTAATTATGCTCAATCTGACAGCTGCACTATCATCTTGTAGAGATGAAAATCAAATCACAGTGGTAAGTAATTGAGATATGAAAAAGAAAAAAACGTCAGCGGCTTCCTTGTAGGAGCTTGACCACGTGCGAATGAAATCGCACAGAAACACAGGACACGAGGTGTGATATGTTAATACCGTTCAAGATCCTCCGTTCCAAAAACCGCAGCAAAAACACAGTACTTAAAAACGATAGAGAGTAAAGCCCATTTTACAATGTTTTAGTTGTGAGGAAAAAATCATACAACTAAAATGAAAACAAGAGAAATCAATCACTGATACAACAAACGACCAGTACAACTACATGTATTCACAAAAGAAAAGGATCTTCTTTAGATATATAAAAAGCTTCAGGAGAACTTCCTTTATTGTAGTTTTTAGGATCTCATGACAAATTTCCCATGGAATTTTATCTTGGTGTACATTCATCCCATGGTCCTTTCCAAAGTGAATTTTCATTACCGAAAAATTATCATTATTAGCTAAATGCTCTTTATTTCTCGTGCTAATCGATTTACATGACTCTCCTACGTAGATCTAATTACAGAGTTTACAGGTAACTTCATACATCAGAAACTTTCTGTTGCATCTCTGCACTGTTTCATTATTTTACTTCCATGTCTACTGTACTCGCGATACGATGAAGCTAGAAATTCAGTCATTGAAGTGTGTTCAAACAGAAACGATTTAAAATTCAAAAGGTATCTGAACTGACGGAAGCAATTAGAAATAAAGATAAGAGCTAAAATTCACGTTACCAACTTAACCCTGTCCTGCCCGGGTGTAGGGGCTCCTGAACCCTCCCCCCCCTAGACAAAACTGTAATGACTGCGACTCAAGCCTTTTGCGACATTTAGTTTCTACTTGCTCCTGACAAGCAATTCAAATTTTTTCAAACTTGGCATGTGGGAACATCAAACATATGGCTTCCGTTCTATGCTACAAATAGTGGATCTTCCAAAGCATCAAATGGACAGATTGTCCTGCATCAACATACTCCTGATGCACTTGTACATGCTGATGAGCAGTTACTGCACATTTTATTCTCAATTTGTACAACTGAAATCCAAAGGGACTATGCCTGTTTACAATTTGCTTTCAAAAATCTTTGAGTTGTATTCTACATGGCTCAACTATCGCCATGCAATCCAACATACTCCCAAAATTGTATTACGTTGCCTTCATGTGATAACTCATCAAGATAGATCGTATAGCCCGGGTAAAAATTCCATCGAGCCACATCGATTCACTTACTCAGGGAATACATCAAAGTAATTCCTCATTTTCCACAAAAAACGCGATGTGACTGAAAACTACCAAAATCTCAATATATAAAGGGCAATTTCCAACATACAGTCGTGGCCAGAATTGATAGCACAGTACTAAGTGTCACTCCATTCTCCATCAACCTTATCATGACTTTCTATCGATGCTGTGGCAAGCAATATGTATAACAATCAAAATCGAGAAAATCTTCCAATTATGTGATGTTGTTCGGCGCACACCAACAATTCTTTTTGTAGTTAAACGTCTAGATGCTTGCATTGATCATTCATTGAGGGTCAAGGCCCATGGCCAGGGAGCTGATACCCATTGAAAGCTGTAGCAGTATTCTGAAAAATAGTTGCCGATAAGTCCACGACGTCAACAGCGTCTTTGAAGAATGCTATTGCGGAAAGTAATGGACCCAAATCTTATCTGAACATATCTCTGCAGTGATTGCAGTACGAGGAAAGCATGCAAAATACTTCCGATTCTACTGACCTCGTCATTTGAACATTTTCTCATTTTTTAAATATCACTCTGAAACTGATTTCAGTTAAACTAAATTAATTTGGCATGCATAAATAAGATTTTTGAACTTCTGAAGAAAATATCTATAATTTAATCACTGTGCGATCAATTCTGGCCACGACTGCATATACTCAGAGCAGTTTATTTTATATGATTAAAATCAAACCAATCATATTCAGAATCTCTAACTTCAATAGGCTACTATTTCTCGAAATTTACTCAAATTGGTTATTTGTTAAACGACGATGAGACTTACAGTATCCTTTTCCTCCTCACTGAGACCAGCTTTCTTTACTGCACTCGTCGCACCTACCAACGGACCATCTACAACGTCGCCGAGCTTCGGTTGGAGGATTGGCGGATGCTTGTACAACATCTTGACGCCACTTGGGACTTGGACTTTCAGTTTTGGTTTCGGGAGCCGATTCATACCCAGCATCTGTCTCCTATGTCTCTGGAGGGTGGCCCTTCGAAGGAAACGCATTTTCACCTGATGTGGCTGCGTGTCATGGTCAGAGCGGCGAGCAAATTCATCCCACAGTCGAATGCGTTCACTGAGGCGAGATGAGGTGAGAACATGATTGTCGATTATATGTTCTGCATGAACCGGACACATCCATCGATCGGTACGAGGAGGGAAGGTAGCCAAAGGAGGATCTAGACAATCCAGGTGGAAAAGGAGGGGACAGAAATCGCATTGCAACAAAGGCGCTCTTTGACACGTCCTGTAAAAATAGATAACTTACATATGACAAATGATAGATATAAGCCTAACAAACTGATCATGAACGTGAAATACAGGTGAATATATACCAAAAAGGCAGTATTTCATCGAACTTTGGAAGTCGTCACACGCATGCAGTCCCCCACTCTACATAAAAATGCGGATAATGGAACTTATCGCTTCACAATAAAGGTGAATTTCCAAATTCGAATGAAGAACAGAGTTGTGATATTGCAAAGCATCCAAGCAACATAAAGTAAATATATGTAAGTGATTTCTTATGTGATTTATCTTATGTAATGGAGAGTCATCTCATTTATTCATTGTTTTTGGGCAAAACGATTTGAGCGCTCACTCTGTCTCATTCGCCCCTGAACTATCCATGTGCTCGCTCACATTCTCAGACTACCTTCACATCAGAGTCTTCACAAAACATTCGCAACCTGACTGCAAATAAAACGAAACAGTTCTGAATAAGGAAAACTGGACGATAGTAAAAACTGATAGAACAAACAAAATCATCATAATGAATTGGGACAAAATCTCTTCACAAGCTGCGCAGAAGAAGTCCTAAATGACTTCTATGTGGAAGCCGCTAGAAAATTCCCAAATTAAAAACATAAGCAAATGATCTGATCAGAAATATTTTTTAAAAGCAAATGCGTAAGAATCAATTAGAATGATTACTTAGTCCTGGAACTAATGCATCCGACATTTTTACTCGGTGAAGGATCATTAAGATAACGTTTACGGCAATTATCCCGTATCCCTTGAGACCAATTGCCTCTTGTCATGAAAATCCAACGAACAAAATGTTTGGCTGCATGGCTTCATAAATCTTAATGCAATTAGTTAATAATATTCCGGCAAATATAAAAATTCAGAATATCTTGTCTCAAGACTTAAAAGCATCTCAGAACTAAGAGGTGCTAAAGCCTTCATATCATTAGATGCAAAATACCTTTACCCTAGCATCCATTCCCTATTGATGAGAGTATAAAAGCATCAATAGGTTTCACAACACCGGATCAACAGAAACGATGTGGCTATTAATGAACTAAAATAGCCACTAACTTATGTATGTTATAACTACGAAATAAAATTCAAATATAAGCACTCACTTTAAATGAACGGCTGCCTTATGGGCACTCACTTCAGTTCGTCTATCGCCAAAACTTTTATGCACTATGTGGAAACTAAAGTCCCTGCGAATCTAGAAAAATTGAGCATTGTTCCGAAAATGTATTCACGGTAGATAGTTGATATCAACATGGGTCCATGGGAAAACCTGATTAGTGTGATACTCAGATCATTTAATGAAATACATGAGGATATGAACTTCACCTTAGAAGTTCCAGAAAAAACGCAACTGAGGTTCTTAGATATTGTAATCTCCATTGATGACAAATCGGTAAACTACAGGTGCTACTCTAGAGAATAGCATTCAAATATAGAGTTGAATCAAGACAACTTTGTTCCAAGCCACATGAAGTCTAGCGTCGCAACCAATAGTACAAACTACGTAAACCGTAGGCAAAAGTAGCAAAGAAAAACGAAATTGAATCTTTGGAAAAACTACGTAGAAAATTAGAATTCAATGGCTGCATCGAAAGGAAGTGGTATGGGTCGAACAGTAAACGTAAACGTTAACGTAAACGTTAACGTAAACGTAAACGTTAACGTAAACGTGGAGAATATCTTCCAAAAAACAAAACATGTGCTTATAGAAAATCAAAATTCAATAAGGATAAAACTGATAGAAAAAGAAAATATTTGATTAAAAAACACAACGGGAATATAAAGTTGACAGCTAAAGATAATGTGAGAAAAGATCAAAAGCTGATCATTTTTCCTGAGGAAAAAATCCTTTGTTTTTTGGGCTATTCTCACATTATCTGAAATATGCCTAGCACATTGTCTAATAAATTGATGAACGTATAACAGGTTAAATTCTGTACACTGCTCTCAAAACAAAGGATAAGAAAAATATCTACACTGTCACTTCTGTAACGCTTTAACGGCTAATTCATGTCGTACGTATAGTTTTACAGTCTAAAGATCCATCTGTAATCTTTTTAACGAGTGTCTTTCATATTTTGTCAAAGCAGCAGATCACTCCATAATCTCTATCACGAACATCGACGCAGTTTATCCAATCAAAGGAATAGTGCTCTGAAGCAGCATTGCAAAATCTTCCATAGAAATCTGAGTTGCACTACTGACGACTTCAATTTGGAAATATTGGACAATTCTGTGGATGAAATTGAGTGAAGCTCAATTCATTCATCGATTGAAACCAACCATCAACTGAAAGTACGAAATGATACGGGAATTGATCTAACGGCCCCGTCCCTACAAAATTAAATACATGAATACCGCCGATAGACGAGAGGGAGCGAATGTTCGAAATTTTGGGCCATATGTTTTTACTTTTATTCACTGACATCGTCAAATAAACAAAAAGGAAGAACAAGCCCTGCTGTTTTGTTGTCATTCTGCTTTCACATCTAACAAGCACATACGAACGAACACATCATACAGTTTTCAGAAGCTATTATTTATTTAGGTCGCGCAAGTGAAATAAATCAGAATATTTCAATTTTTGTGTTGCTTCATCCACATTAGCAGACATCAGGTTCTGCAATTTAACCAACATGTAAGGCTTTTAATGCATAGCCCTATATGTAAAACCGTAACTCGACCGGATCATGGGAAGACAACATCTAGGCCATAACATACTTAAATAGTCCATAAAGCATGCTCCCTGAAGGCATACACTTTGATGTAACTATTGCTAACGATTACATAAATGAATTATCATACTTTCCAAATATGGCTCCTAAGACCAAAGATGACGCTCCGGAGGGCATGGTAGACCACCTAATGATCAAATTGAGTGATCATATGAATCATCATAATGCCATACAGATCAACTGTACAGATACCTCATAAAAATGATGAAAATACATTTTTGAAGCATTTCTGTTGATGTCAATTTGTTCGTAAAAACATGGAAGGTCGTTCAACTACAAGAACCGTTCAATAGCTCACAAAGTCACCACTGAAAAGTCACCGCTCAATCGCTCGCTATCTCAAAAATGAAATTTGGTTTTCGTCGCTCCGTTCGCTCCATCTTACTTTTCACTTATTCGTTTTTTGTCCATCTTCCATTCTTCGAAGGGGAGGACGGTTTTCTTAATGGATTTTCGCCGCAAATCACGGTTGGCAGCATCAATCTCCTTAAGACCAAGCTCCTTGCAAGCTCCTTCAAGTTCCACTTCGCGCCATGTATTCTTGGGGCGGCCTCTCGGCGTTGGCCACGGTATATAGGTCCATGCCATGCGCCTTCTTGGCACAAATATCCTCGGGCTTCCGGAGAACATGCCCGAACCATCTAAGACGGTTCCTTTTCAAGACGGCCTTAATGTCTTCTATTGCAAGAAGCTGGAGAAGCATGGAAGAAGTGAACCTGTCCTTCAGAGAAACACCCATCATGCAACGGATTATTCTGCGTTCTGCTGTCGCCACCCTATGCTGATCTTTAACTTTCATGGACCATGTTTCACTGCCGTGTATCATGCACCTTCTCACACACGCGTCATACACTAGACCTTTCATCCATAAAGGAGTCGCTTTCAATGTTAGAAATGGTGACAACTCACGGAACTTTCACCAACCAGATTGAACGCGAGCAGATGATTCATCTCCTGAACCACCACCGCATTCCATCATGTCACCAAGGTAACAAAATCTGCTGATATGCTGATCGGTCTGACTCGCCACTGAAATTGGAACGATTTGTTCTTCACTTGTGATTGAAAAAGAGCGCATTTGGCCATGACAGGGTTTATACTTGAAGGACGAATCAACTGAGGCTGGGCTTCTTCTAATTCCGCTACATCTCTTGTGTTTCCATAAGTGGCAAGCGATTAACTTGACAGAATTGGACTCGAGATCTTCTAGACAAGTACTGCAAGCACAGAATTAGATTCATCTGCGCGCGCTTCGGTTTCCTAGAAAGGAGGAATTGTATTGAACCTTAATATCGAAATGGCACATCACAGAATTACACAACTTGCTCCTTCTCGAATGGATAAGCAGAGGACACCAGTGAGAGATGCGTGCGTGCTGTGATATCACTTCGCACACACCAAAGCACACATCGATGCCTGGCTTCGATTCAATGTATGCACTATGCAGTGAGCAATGCCGAGGAGAGGATGTGAAATCATCGAGTAAACAGATTTTCGTACGCCTGCAACTTTCTTTAATAATGATCGGAAGGGTCAACATTATGGAGAAAACTTGTGTGCAATGATCTGAATTCTTCGAATCTGAAGGAATTTTGGCAATCGAAGCACTTTGCTGGAACTCACATTAATCCGCAAGCGACGCATGACTTTTTTTCCTGTCTCTGTAAGGTATTAGGAATTCCTTTTTGCCCACTTAATAGGTTCCTCGATGTGCCGGCGATTTCGTATTAATCACACTTCCAGCAAACCGAAGCAGATAAACAAAATATTTAATTCTGTGACTGCAAGGATACTTAGGCCGAGTTGAAGGGACGGTGGGTCCTTATGTGGAGAGCACAACAAAATCCGAAAATGACCCTCGCTCGCTTTGAAACATTGAAAAAATATATACGTCGAAAATATCTTACAAAGAGCTTAAGCATCTCTACACCCATATTCTAAAATCAGAACTGCATCGCATTGAAAAAAAGAGCCTTGTTGGCTTTAGTTGCGCTGGTGATCTGCCAAGAAAATAAGCGAGTTTCTGCCTGTTAGCACCCGCACCACTTTCAACAGAAGAGAAACAATGCTCTTGCATTGGATTTCACATGTGCAAATGCATCATTCATTTTTTTTCTTCCCTTCGTTAACGCAACTAATCCACAGTTGCTAACTGAACTTCCACTGTCAATCAAAAGATCTCATGCAAGTCACAGATGAAAAAGCTAATAAAATGACTAATGCAAAAAATGACAAATCGATTCTTGATTGATACTGTCAACAGGATCTGCTAAATAAATAGATATCCGCCACATGGTGGTCGCGCTACTGATGTTGCTACCTGCTGAAAATACGTGTAAGTTTTCCGCTATAGTGCTCCTTGCCACACGAGCTTTTATTGCAATCTGGAAAATTGTAAATTGCACTAATACTTGAAAATTTACAATGACGCTGCATGTTATGGCTGATAGACATTTTACTATCGACTGAAAGAAGTAGTAGTGAAATCACGCTTAATATTTTGAAGATTCTGAAATATGATTCACAATTCCGTCGAGCATTCCGACCTTTCACTTAGTCTGGCTCAGTATTTAACATCGAAATACACACTTAATATTGCTTCTAATCACAACTGCGCACTTATGGACTATATACTGTATTTAATAGCCCTACCTTAAGCGTTGTGGAAACGGCAACTATTTGTCAACGGAGATCTGAAACACGAAAAGCATTTAGGAAATACGCACATGTTCTTTCTGCACTTTCTGAATGAGGCTTCCACAAATGCGTTCCAGAAGAAGCGCTAGCAATTGGATCTATCGGAATAAGTGTACATTCAACTAAGCATATAGAATTAGTCTTTGGAGGAGCAAAATCATCATCATTATTTTTGAATTTCAGACTTCGGCTATACTACTTTTTCACTTGGCGTCCATTTGCCTTCTCGCGGGGAGAGCATGCTCGCATGATCTTAGCTCATCTTTACCTTTTCTCTTAGTTTCTTTGCCTCTGTCAATGAGTGCACCGAGAATGAATATATTTTTAAAGATTAACACTCGCTGCACAGCGGCATTTTTCCGAACGCGCCCCACTTGGGGGGGGGGGGTAGGAATTTCCCCCCTGCTGATATTCCAAACTATTATACCAATTTTTCCAAACCACAAATCAATCGAAAGGGTATTGAAAAGGGATTCATAAAAACAGCATTATCTATATTCTTAAGGTCATCCTGAAATCACTTTTAAGGTCATCCTGCGGTCGAGGCGAAGGTCAAAGGTGGAAAGACACCAAATTTTAACAAATTTCCATTAGATCACTATGTGAAAATGGAAAATTACAACAAAATCAAATAAACCATGCACTAATCGAAAGACATGGTCAAGGTGGTTAATAAAATGATGATTAGTGATCACTCTGAGATGGCATCATTGTCATTAGATGAGGTCAAAGGTCAAATAATTCAAACTTTCAATTCAACTCAAATCGCACCAATTCCAGAACTTGAAATTGGAGTGAAGAAACAACCCAATTCGGTGAACTTTTATCGGCTCGAGACATTTTGGGGCTAGCAGCAACATGATTCTAAAAATTTTCAATAATTTCACAACTAAAAAGTACAAAAATAGTAAAATATCATACTTGAAATTTAAATTTCACATATGCATACATAAAAAAATATAAAATTTCAAATTCAAAAACTTTGCATTTGTAAATGTCTTTGTATTGATAGGAGAGATACTTTAATGTAATCTCAACTTATTTCATCAAGAATTGATACTACAACATTTGAAGTAAATATGCCAAAATCAGCCAAAATATCAGCAAAGCGTTATCGGCAGCTGAAGAAGTGGTCGAAGTATTGAAATCCAAATCATATCACCGTGGATGAAGACAAGCGAAGAGCATATGAAGAAATGTTATACTTCCATGAAGTATTATTGGTGCATTAAGTAGCTGGCGACGACAAACAGATTCAAGTGAAGAAAGTGTTTTCCATGTGTAGTCTTAGGTATAGTGTGTAGCATTAGTTCGTCCGCAATCGGTGTAGGAGTGTCATTGTAGTTATATTGTTTACCTCCATTATCCACTTTCCATTTGTCAACTATTATCATTATCCACCATGTGAAGTCTTAGTTGTAGTGCGTAGCATTAGCTCAATTTTAATCGGTGTAGCAGTATTATTGCTTACGCGCCACTTTTCCATTTTTATCCATCGGTTCACCGTTGTTTCTATAATATCCATTTTTTAATTTCCTAAATATTGGTGACCATTGTCCTCTTCTAATTCCACTACCAGCATCGGTAGTCGGCACAATATATTAGACGTCAGTGCATATTAGCAGCAAGAATGACTAGTGTTGCCAGTCTTACGATTTCCTTTTTTACCAGTTATTGGGCCAAAGCTGTTCAATTTTAATTCGTTGCCACGAGAAAGCTCCATTGAGTCATTTTAAGAATTGCTTAATCAAATCATGCAATGGCTACAGCAGCATTGCATTTGTACACTTGCGGATTGGAGAACGCTTTCAGTCCTCAGTAGGACTACTTCAACTAATTACTCAAATTAGCATTATATTCTATTATAAATGACTGCTAGGAGGATTTTCATCATCGTTTGAGCATTCAAATTTTAAAATAGTTCTCACGCTAAAAGTAAAATGCCAAATTAATTTTCCTTCAGTCAAAAGTTACAAAATACATAGAAAGTAAGCTAGTAGAAATCTGGTGGTCATAGATTGATCATTCCGGATAAATTGAGTTCGATACGGTGCTCGGTGAAGCGAGAATAATCGTTTCAGGAATCGGGGCATCTCTTATTAATCGCCATCGGAACATTGTTGCACAACATCACGTGAGCATAAGTTGTTTTCTAATTTCTCCAACTTTCTTGAACAGATGCAGTAACAACAGTTCACGGCAGATTTATATGCATATTCAAAGATCAGTAGACCGTTGTAGAATGTCATAACTCAATAGTCTATCTATCGATTTGTATGAACGTCATTGCTTAGGTTGACTTCGATGAAAATCGTTTGGTTTGAAAAGTACGTGTAGTAACACTGGCATACAAGTATGAAATTGTTTCATGAATAATTCCGAGACAGTCAAGGATCATGAATCAACTTCTGTAGGTCTCATTTCAGCCGAGGTTTTAACAAGCCACCAACAACTCGGACATCAACAACAGTAACTCTCATCTCGGATGGTTCTAATAAGAAAGACTCCATTAGGTCTAACTTCGATTGAAGGTTAGAGAGCATGTAGACTTATTTTTACGGAATTAAATAAAAATCATTCCCTCCCATGACATTGCAACTTTTTCCTGCTTAAAAATATAAATAATCCGACGAGCTGCGTCTTGACAGTCAATGGCACACGTATCTCAAGACATACAGCATGGCATTGGTCAGATATCTCACACTAACTTATGATGCCTATTCATTCGATTGGGCGTGTTCGACGCAATACAACGCGGTTCAACCGTGTTAGTCATTATCGCCGATTTGTTTATCAAAAATGTGTCAATCAAAGTCATTGATATTCATCACTTCAGAGACATGGTGTCTCAAGTGATGATCACTCAAATATCTTTTCTTAAATCTTCATTTTAAAATAATCATCACTTGAGATGAGACGTGGCATCGCTGAAGCGATGGACAATAGTGAATTTTGATTGTTACATATTTTGGGATAAGCAGAAATGGGCGATATCTTCAAGGACGGTGAAGATATTTATGTAATACATTAATTTTGATACTTTATGGTTAGCTATGAAAAAGTGCTACGATATCTATGATTAAAAATTCTTTCGTTCTTAAGTCAGACATGAACTAGAGTATCTGTGGTTTAAATTTCTAGAAAATTGAATGAAATTTCACTGAGGTACAATAAATTCTCAGTACTTATGAAACAGGTTATTATATTCCTTCGTTCTTAAGTCAGACATGAACCAGAGCATCTGTGGTTTAAATTTCTAGAGAATTGAATGAAATTTCACTGAGATACAATAGATTCTCAGTACTTATGAAACAGGGTATTATATTATATAAATGGAATATTGTAAGATATATATATTCCATTCTCATTCCAGTGGAAAATGACATTTTCCTCAATCAGGGACTACTGAGGATAGTGCAAGATTAGACATTTTTGCAAGAGTTTGCGGAACATCAGACAAGTGTTTTTTGACATCAGAATTACAATCCCCGCCCATCCACCCACTCTTCATCATAACTGAAAAGTTAAAATCAGATTATATTACACCATAAGAAACAAAAATATGAAAGTAGAGTAACACAAGTAGAAAAATCGTCCTTCGTTCCGTTGATATTCACTACATCAGGATTAGGCTCACTATTTTTTTTTGTATTTTTTTTATATTTATATATTTTTTTTTATTTATTTATACTATTTATTTTTATTATACTATTTATATTTTTTCACTATTAATATTTCTTGAACGCATTGCATCTCTAATTGTAATTAAATTTTTTGACAAATATGCTAATGTCTCGTATCATCTAAGAACAAAAATTTCATTCGCAATAATGAAGAACTTTGGTGGTTCTCAGGGGATACAGGAGTCAATAAATAAACAAACTTTCGCTATCCCACTCGACTCCACGATTCATCGTTCATCTTCCCCGTGTTTCGAGTGTGCCCAAATTCCTTTTAACTTGGTTCCTTCATAGTTGTCATTCACCAGTATCGTCTGTATATAGTGTTCATGTTCGAACTTACTTATAGATAGTCTTCATTCAACTGGGTAGCTGTATATGAACAACAAGCTTTTTTTATGCTGCATTCTATTTCTTATTGTTATACCTCATGTAATCTGCACATATCACTTAATATACACTGTATAGTTATCTTATTATCTGTCTTCTAAGACGGCTGATTCTCACTTTATTGCGTCGACATGTAAAATCTAATGAATAGACGCCAGGAGTTAGTGAGAGATATCTGTTCCAATGCCATACTATAAAATCCGATATCTTGATATAAACTGTGCACCTTTTTCGTAAATACATGGGAGCGAAACACTTTGACTTATATTGGCAAACATGACAAAGAACATCCCCTATCGACAAATTATGGAGACCTATGCAGAAGGCTATAATCTTGTTCTGATGAGCAATCTAAGGAACAAAAAATCAATGCTCGCTATATCCAGGATAATTTAATGATAGGGAGTCTTGCATGTGCACGTTATAGCGGGATCATACTGTATCATATCAGACAGTCCGTCCAGCGATTATACGATCGGAATGCAATTTATTAGTTATGTAGTTCATTTACGTAGGTATGCATTGAGTTTATAAATTGCAAGATATTGATCACTCCAAAGAAATTGATATTTTCTATCATTTTGAGTAGTTTGTTAAAATAATGTAACTAAACAGCAGGCACAAATGTGTTCCTAAGTCAAATATTTTCTGAACTCAAGTAACTCTCACCACGACGCATGCTACGAGAGTTGCGTGTAAATCTATCCATGAAAACTGCAGCAGCAAGAGATTTCCACTCAGAAACAATCCTGCTCTGATTTGCTTATGACATTTTCAGCATCAAATAGATATCTGGCGCCGTTACTGACGTTTCATCCATAACAACTGGAAGAACTGTGAATTGTATGATCATCGTATCAATTAGAAACTATTTATCTCCTGATATTTCATGATAGGTAAAATGCCGAGTGAAAATGGCAAAGGAGTGTCAATAGATGCTAAGTCATTTTCTAACTGAGCGAACGAAAATTACCTTTTACAGACGTGACAAAACTTCATAGGCAGTGGAACAATTCCGTTTTCCATCTCAATGATTCCTTTCACCTTTCTTTCAGCATCGGACTTGTACGTTTCTACAATAGAAATATATCTTTAAATAATCATTACACAATATTTCATTATTTTACATCGATATGTCTATTGATATTAAATCACTGAATTATGTTCTAAAATTCAGTGACTCTAAATAAATGCGATCGAAAATTCTTTTGCTAAGCTACCACTGAAGGACAGATTACCACCCTGACAAAACACAAAGAGTCGGATGCCTGATAGGCGCATCCAAGATGCCGCGCATGTCAAATGCAGAAAACCGGATCTCGATTTAACTTTCCTTTTGGAATACGCTACCGATCGATTAAGTCAGCGCAACAATACCAAGATATAGTTTGGCAAAAATAAAGCAAGTCAACTAATATATTTTAAAATACGTTGCCTCAATCGCACCCTTCTCCAAAATTGCTTTATTTAGAAAATAAATCCTGAACGAGCTGAAATAATTGATTCTGAAGTCGTGTCACACATCTGTAAACGCATATGATTTTAATTTTGAGATTTACTCATTGCCTGCTGCAACCACAGAATTAAATATTTTGTTTATCTGCTTCGGTTTGCTGGAAGTGTGATTAATACGAAATCGCCGGCACATCGAGGAACCTATTAAGTGGGCAAAAAGGAATTCCTAATACCTTACAGAGACAGGAAAAAAGCCATGCGTCGCTTGTGGATTAATGTGAGTTCCAGCAAAGTGCTTCGATTGCCAAAATTCCTTCAGATTCGAAGAATTCAGATCATTGCGCACAAGTTTTCTCCATAATGTTGACCCTTCCGATCATTATTAAAGAAAGTTGCAGGCGTACGAAAATCTGTTCACTCGATGATTTCACATCCTCTCCTCGGCATTGCTCACTGCATAGTGCATACAATCGAATGCTAACCAAGACAGGGATGTGTGTTTTGGTGTGTGCGAAGTGATATCACAGCACGCACGCATCTCTCACTGGCTCTGGTGTCCTCTGCTGACAGCTTATTTTTGCCATTTCCAATAGAAAGCGACACGAATTATCCATTCCATAGTAAGTTGTCTAATTCTGTGATGTGCCATTTCGATATTGAAGTTACATACAATTCTTCCTTTCTAGGAAACCGAAACGCGTGCAGATGAATCTAATTCTGTGGTTGTAGCAGATAATTAGTTACACAATGAATTAGGCTGTTAGCTACCAAAAGGTCTTTCGATCATCATCAATAATCATAGTGAATTGCTAGAAAAATTAGATCTTTTGCACAATTGTATCCGTTGAGGTGTGCTTACACGGGTTCACTAAATGACCAAACATTGGATGCGATCTGCTACGATCAAAGATACAAGCGTCCAATTGAGCGCGCGTCTCGATTCAATAGCCCACGTGAAATCGGTCAGGTAAATCACTTTTTTTGTTTGTAAAGGTAGCGGTCCACTCAACCATAGATATCGGAAAGCGTACATAAGTTGATCGTCTATAACAAAACAAAGGCCTACTTGTGCACCTATCAGGGAAAAACGAACGTTTTAATGTAAATTTTATGTTGTATACGCTTACCGAAACTACTTTCACCAAAATTCAGGGCTTTCCTTGAAAATACATGACTTTGGGTTTTTAGATTGCTCTGAGAGGCCAGTGCATTACATAGCGTCAATTAACGTAGCCTTTGTCTATCAGGTCACTTAGGTTTGTAATGATCAGCAATGTATGCAGTAGGTCTGTAATGTTAAGCAACGGAATGCGAGCTTTCAACTTGGAAAAACCAGTTCTGCAGTTGTTGACATAATGATACATACTTACCAGGTATCTTGTCATTGATGCATAATCCTTTGTCTAGCTCGAACTCCTTGGGATTTGTATACTTGGCTGCAAACAAAAGCATCTGAAAAGCGTTTTGAAGTCTAGAAGAAGAAGTCGGATGAAATATTTCTTCTTGCTCCGGGCGCAATGCTGGTATCGGAATATCCCCTGGTGCTGTCTTCTTGCCACGACGTTTTTTATTAGTTGCATGGTTCGTGCTCGTGCTCGTGCTCGGGCCACTACCCGCACTCGTATTGCTACATGTAGAGGTGGCCTCGTCATCTTGTTGCTTCAAAGAACGAACACCGAACGGTTTATTGGAGCCGAGGGCCATACAACGTTTACAGATGAATTCTCCAGTTGTCGGGGCATCTTCTTCTGCCATAGGAGGATCTAAACACTCCAGATGAAAGGAGGCAGGACACTTGTCGCAACACATCAAGTCACCAGATTCCCCACAGCTGTCGCAATATTTATGATTGACTGCCCGGGGTTGACGCCATGAGCCAAATTGTTTGTCACTAGCGGTATCCGAGAGAGCCAAGCCTGCCGATGAGTGATTACCGATTAATTCTTGAATTTGCTCCATCGTTGGCAACTTGCAGGCTAGCGGTAAGCCGCCGCTGTCCAACTCATCCTTGTTACTCATGGAAATTGGTACTAACTCTGCAAAGAAATTTCACAAATTAGAAAAAATTACACTATCATGAAAGCAACTAGACAAAACATCTAACAAAACATTGGCAACGGCGATGTGTCGATTTATGTACACAGCTTGGTGAACAACTTCAGCATTACGGTAATGCCAATTGCTTTTTTACATTGTGCGTTGATTGATTGTGTTACGATTTGTGTGCTTTCTATTTTCAATACTTTTAAGCATTATAAATTTCATGCTTTCTTGGCTGTTTTATAATGGTTTAATAGGCTTGCCTCTAACAAACATAATAATTGAGTAGAGACTTAAATTGAACACACTGTCTTAGATTAATAAGAATACAAATAGAATGGCTTGCTGCTTGATGCTTAATAACAGTTGACGTCTATGTAAACTGGATATCACATAGGCCTACCTAGGGAGCTGGTGATCGCAGTCAACAATTCCTCTGCGTTATCGTACATGCATGTACTTTCCACGGAACAGTGAGTTGTGCTAAACGTCCATATAACGACAGGGATAAACTTATAAAGCAGAAATTAAAACCCGTTTGCTTATCGCTACGCGGCTGCACACAGCTCTCAAAGCGATGCTAGTCAAGATGAGCAATGCTAACCGAACACGACCCGAGACTCTAACTGACATCAAGGTGAGTTCGGATTGGGTTCTGTTAGAACAATTTTGAAGTCAGGTCGGGTCGGATTATGTCTCTTATCACAAACTCGAGAAAACCCGAACTCGGGTTTCTTCGGGTTCGAGCACACAGATTCTAGAAGGCTCAAAAATTATACATCTATTTCTCAGAAAGGTTGATGCAACATCATCCTTAGATACAAAACTAAGATTAGGGCAATTGATTTGATTAGTACTTTTGCTTTTCCATTGTTCTCATATAAAAATAAGAGGAATTAGTGCTTCTTGCTTGTGTATTCACATTTAGACTAGTTGTCATGTCGCTTTTTATCGAAGTTGTTCAAGAAATATGATCAAATGACTTTTATACGACTTAGTTTCGTAAGGTGTACCATAATTTTATTTCAAAAAAGTCATAATACTGTCACATCAATGCTGAGTTGTTGACGAATGAGAACATTCTGGAATAGGTACCGGTAGTGACAGCAGCGTCATGAGATGTTTGGGACAAATGTGAAAGCCGATACTGCGTACGGTTGATGATCGGTAATAGCCGTGGAAGTGCTTGGGTGGCATCCAAGTTCAATAATCCATGCATTTTCACACTACGGTACTCATTTAATGGCTACATCTATAACTCATACACCAGTGTGAAAAAAGAATAAGCATTCTATCTGATATTCTCATCGCCAAGCTGCTAAATGTCAATCATGAAATGCACGGTATATGCTGATCAATGCCATGGTTATATGAGTTAATAAGCAGAATGGCTTTGTATTTGTTTACTTTCTTCTGATGTAAATTCCATGACGTAGATCATGGCGCAACATCGATAATATAGCAACAACAATCTTAAACATGGAGAAATAAATATGCATTTTTCAATGAAAATCATTCACATACAGATGTAGTTAAAGTCCATATAAAATACAGCATGCGTGTTAACAAATTTTTTCATAGAAATTTGTAACAATTCCATGGAATATCTCCTTTATAATTGCGATCATATGATGTTTGCGAGAACGTCGAAATTAAATCTCGAAGATGATCTTATTAAATGTTTATTCTACCGGTTTCGGATAGGAGTGGAACAGCCGCTCTTATCCGAAACCGTTAGAATAAACTTTTAATAATATCATCTTCGAGATTTAATTGCGACGTTCTCACAAACATCATATACTCGCAATTATGTCACTGGCATCGTCAATCGATCCGTCGTTCGGAGTCGTTTAACTACATGTATGAAACTAATGGAATATCTCCTTGAAATTTACTATCTACTTGTCTCAATCTATATTCAATAGAAGTAGTCAGTGCTGTGCTCCAGAAGACCACCTACGGTTAGGAATGAACATAAAATGCAATCAGAATCATGCAACAACAATCAGACATGTGAATTACCCATCCTGGACATGTCCTATTCATTTTGTTCATCATTTATATATAAAATTGTTGAACTACCTACTATGTTCAAACAAATCGATTTGAGATTGAAATGAGGCACTTATAGAGCTTGAAAATTACTCGGATCTCTGTGGTAGATCACTTTCAAGTCACACGAGTCTTTTCTCGCTGTCTTTAAGTTCAAGTCGGGCTTCGAAATTCATCGAACCTGAGCCTCATTTTTAGAAGCTAGCTTCCCATTTCAAGCAAAAAAAGATCTCCGAGTCATCAGTGGACTTCAATTGAAATACAGATACGACAGCCCAGGGTCACTTTTGTGTTGATGATGCAATATATTGTTCCAGACAAGTCACCCAATTTATCGAAAAATCTATTTCAGTTTTTCTCGATCTGTCAACCAGGCAGATGCCCTGATACCGAAACGTTTTATGTCCTCCTAATATTTAGGACATTCACACCAACAGTGGTTCAGCCGGCATCTAGCATGAGTCTTGATGAGCTCATGAGCTCCCAACAGCGTGATAAATTTCTTCACCGAGAATTGGAGATATTGACTGAGACTGTCACGGAGAATCATCCCAATATTGCTATTTCGCGACAGTTTCGATGCGTGGTACCCTTCCAACACGCTCAGGAGGAACTGCGTCTCATTGGTGTGTACAAGACGCCTGCAGAACAGGTCCGTTGTATTGTCCGAACAGCCATCGTCATCGGCAGTCTTCAGTGGTTCAGCCGGCATCTAGCATGAGTCTTGATGAGCTCATGAGCTCCCAACAGCGTGATAAATTTCTTCACCGAGAATTGGAGATATTGACTGAGACCGTCACGGAGAATCATCCCAATATTGCTATTTCGCGACAGTTTCGATGCGTGGTACCCTTCCAACACGCTCAGGAGGAACTGCGTCTCATTGGTGTGTACAAGACGCCTGCAGAACAGGTCCGTTGTATTGTCCGAACAACCAATCGTCATCGGCAGTCTTCTCATGTTATCCAAGGATGGACAGACTTCGGAGGCGGATGAGATCTTCCCCGTACTTCTCTACGTGCTCATCAAAGTGAATCCGCCCATGCTAAAGGCCACAATCCAATTCGTGGAGACATTTTATGAGCAACGCTTTGTGAACGTCGAGTGTCATTGGTGGACTACGTTCAAAGCGGTTGTAAACCAAACAACGCAAATGCTCGCTGTGTCAACCGAGGTACCCTCCACTTCAGTAGTGACCCCTGCAGGTCCGGGGCACATTGTGACCTCAACGACAGCGGAATGAATGCGGCTTCGCTTAACACACTGATGCATATCAATAAATTAAGTTACCAGTGGCTGATCTGCCTTCACAGTTGATGACCATGCACAGAAGTATTACATGAACGTCAACCACGCGCCATGAAATCAGTTCATTCAAACTCAAATATCTGAAGCCAAAACTTGAATGCTGTTTATGATAATTGACTAGGATTTTTCGTTTTACTGCCACGAAGACTAAATCACTGAGGAAAGTTGAAGGAAAAACGGGAGGTTTGTTTGATTGATCATTCCTATCATGTGCTTTATCTATTCCGGCTCAAAAATCATGCTTCACAGCACACTGACTTTCATGATTTCAAATCAATTGATGAACTAAGAAATTCTTGCAAAAAAAGATTAGAACTCTCAGCTTTGAGACTGAATGTTATACCGCAACATTTTCATTTGCCACTCATAGTGAATCGAAAGATCAGTCTAAACATGAGTCTAAATGTTGCGTGTTGTACTGAGAATCACATGGTGATTTATCTGCAGCTCCGACCTAGTTTATGTTTTAATGGCCACTTCGACAAAGTTAACGAACTCTGGCTTAGACAACAACACGATTGGGATGCTGATCATCTACTTGTTCAATAGCTGGAAAGTTAATTTTAAAAACATTTGATAATAATGACAAACAAGCCAAATAACTAAGTCACCATAGGTTACTACTTGGAAGAGACATGATACGCACACTAAAATGGCACAATTGCCAGTAAGCCTACAACTTCTACTTTCAGATTATCTAGCTTCGATAAATAATCTTTTCAACTGCTAGATCCAATTTACCGAGAAAATTGTGAAAACGTCACGGTCCTACTAACAAAGATTTGAATCCAACCTAACCAAGATGCAAAATATCAGATAATAATTGCATGAAAGGATTCTGTTTTCACTCAAACTTTCATGTAAGTAAGACTCAAATACTAACAAAGAATGCAATATTTTCGTCGAAAAATTTTGGTGAACTTTTTAAATTTTTTATCTCATAGATAGGCTAACGGTCTCCAACCTCCAATTATTTTTGTGTGAAATGTGTGAATACATCCTTATGCACAATTACAGAGCCGGCGGTTGTCCAATTTCAAAAATTTCTGAGAACCAGATGGTTTTTTCGAAAAAAATCAAAGAAATCGGATGTTCTGATTTACAAAAAGGCTTCATTCAGTTTTTGGACTTCATCCTGTTCATAATCACAGATGCACGGTGTTATATGACAGACTAGTAATTGAAGCCAATTGCAATGAGTTATCAAATGAGCTACGAGTGAAATTTCTGGCAATTTCGAGTATACCTAACCAAACGTTGGCCTGTATTTCGCGCACTGCTATTGCTTTCGAAATTTGCAGCACTATAGATTACCGCAAGTTATTCATGCTCTCCACATGTGCATATAATTTTACATTGATATAAAGTGCATAAGGTTTTGTAATGAAGTAGGACTGCGGCATCACACTGAATAATAGGCCTACTGGTGCTGTAGGCTTACTCACTGAAGGTTGTGAAAGATCGAAATGCATGTGAATGATATAGCATTTGAAAGAATTATCAATTTGAAAGAATGTTCAATATTACATCAAATATTCTGAAAATTTACTTTCTTAAACAGGCAGCTTCACACTTTGATGTCACCAAACCTACCATCGAGGTCGTGTCTAAAAGTCGAAGTAAGTGATTTTCAAGACTGATTTCTTTCTAGAATTTGTTACCGACAAAATCAAACCAAGTCAATTTTCCAGAAAATGAGGACAAATTGAATTCTAGGACATTTAACAACATCCAATGATCAAGCACAGCGGGAACCATGAATCGTCTAAACTACTGATATTCGTGACATTATTTTAGAAGGGAAAAAGTAATGCAGGGTCATGAAACGAATCAATGATGAGCCAGAAATCATAAAGCATTTCCCTCACTTAATCAAGAAAAAACAATATTAATACACCTCTGTGCAGCCTGAAATATATTCAACAATGTATTTTCATCATCACTGGGAATGCAGTGATGGATATAGAGGGAAACATTGTCCTATTCCACCGATTTTATGTGGTGCACTGGTAGATGTTGTCTCAGACAATGGTCACACTCCTGGTGTAGGCTGCTTGTTAGAGAAGAGTTATCTTCTGTCATCAGTACCTGAAAACTTTTCCTAGCAATGGTCTTGTCTGGCTCTGAATCTGTGCGGTCATGTTTGAAATATTTAAAATCGATTGGACGGAATGTATTCGCATTTCCTTCCAACGAAGATCGTTCACAGAATCAGGACAAAGCGTTTCGCTATGTCATGAGCAGCAAATCATGGATCAGACAAAGATACTTTGTTTGACTGACGTCATTTCTAAATATACAGATATTTTAGATTTGGTATTCTTTTAAGAAAATCTCACTTTGACATTTCAGAACTTAGAAGGATTAACCACACTGCCTAAATGTTATGAACAAACTGCTAGACAAATTGCATCATTGTGAGGATTGTCACTGTTAATGAATATGAATACATGCATTTTTCAATTTTTTGTATGGTAGTTTTGATGATAAGGAAAAGTTATATTTCAATTTTCTTATTTTTTATAGTTTTTTTTAAATACATGTTTGCAAGGTTTGTACAAAAGAAGAAAGTACTGTTAATGTTAATGAATATAAATACATGCATTTACATATTCATATATCTTGTATGATCATGTTATTTCTATCATCGTATCACATTAGGCCTCCTTACCTTTCAGGTAACCAGGGGGTTTTGTTTATACCAATATACGCATATATTCTGGAGCGTGTTTTGGAATACAAGTGCATGTGCTAAAGTTAACAGTGGTAGCAGGGCGTGTCGAACTGAACAATGTCCAAGTTAAAACCCCCTGTGTTCAACATCGCCGAGAAGAGTTTCGAACTCTGGAAGAATGAGGTGGAAATGTGGCAAGACATTTGTGGTGAACGTGAAGAAACTCAGGGAGTGCTTTTGGCGTTATCCTTGCCGAAGAGTGATAAGTCGCGTATTAGGGAGCAAGTTATGGAAGAGTTGTCGCTTACAAAATTGAAAGTCAAAGATGGTGTTTCTGTTCTGCTCAGTTTCATTGAGTCCAAGGTTGGTAGAGATGAAATGGAAGAGCCTTAATAAATATGAAGAGTTCAAAAATTGTCAGCGAAGGGATGGGCAAGGCTTGTGTGATTACATTCACGAATTTGAACAAAAGTACAATCGGATCTGCAAGAAATCCATAATTCTACCCCAAGAAATTCTTTGCTTTGAGCTGATAGCGAGTGCAAATATATCGAAACAAGAAAAAATGCTTGTTTTGTCAGGAATTCATTTTGATCAAAAAGCCAAGTTATTTGATTTAGCGAAGAAATCACTGAGGAAATTCAAATCAAATATTAGCACAAACACTGCATCTGACGCTTCGCATCCTTCCATAGAAATTGAACCTCCTTACATGACCAAGGAGAAAACTTTCGTTGCACAACCTCAGTCACGAGGACGATATCGCGGAAGACATTCATGGCGCGGAGGAAACCCACGACAGTACAATCCGCCCTCTACAACAGCAGTGACGGACAACCGACCTATGAATCCTATCGGACCTGACGGAAAAAGACGCATATGCTATAGCTGTGGCTCGTACAGACATTTAATCTCTACATGTCCTTACGCTCATGAACACATTCAGGAATCACGAAGATATGAGAATGCAAAAATTGTCGATCAAAATGGTGAAAAGGTGGTTCTCTTTACTGGCTATGACGAGGAACAAATTAGTCGACTTGGAGAAGAGGGAGTTGGTTGCGCGGTTCTCGACACAGCATGCACCTCCACGGTTTGCGGGACGCGATGGTATGACAGTTTTATCGAATCTCTTCCATTCGCCACTTAGGCAGGCTGTTGTGCGGTCGTCTTGCCGCGCAGCTCCTGTTTGCAGCTTGCTTTCAGCTTTGTTGCTTCTGCTAACTATACTTAACCGCCATCATGTTAGCTTCTCCGCCTCAACCTCAGAACACACCTTGTATTCTTGATTACGAACCTCAGCTTCTTGCTATTCTACAGATATTTTACCATGGATTTACTTTATTCATTTACATTAAGTGCTTTCTCGCAATTTCCATTTCTCAAGTCATTATCAGACATAATAGTTGCTTAGTCATCACTCATCGTTGCAACTGCTTATCAATCCCTCGCTATACCTAGTGGATACATCGCTTGCCGTCTGCTGACCTTTATCTCATCACACAACGTTTTGATCGACTCGCTTGGCAGTGTGCAGTGTGTTTCCCCTGCATCAATCCAACGACTTCTTGTGACCATACGCCTGCAACGCGCTTCTGTATTTTTGTAATTGCACTCACCGAATTACTTTTGTATTGTGAGTCAAGAAATAAAGATTATTATTATTCAGAAACAAAAAAAGTCCAAGGAGAGTCTTTTCGAAATTTTAAGTTCGGTGGTGGGTCTGTGCTTCCATCCTTGATGGAATGTACGATACCAGCGCGCATTGGAGAACGTGATGTGTTCATAACCACTGATGTTGTTGAGTCGGATATTCCGCTTCTCTTAGTTTGAAAGCCCTCAAACGTACCGAGGTGAAGTTGGATCTACCACGTGATATGGCAGAAATTTTTGGCAAAGAGGTACCATTGAACTTCACGACTAGTGGACATTACTGTGTTCCAATATCTGTCACAGAAGTCAAAGTTGAGGATGCTAAAGCCACAAAATTGTGTGATATGTCACCCGAAGACAGAAAACGCTCTCTTCTGAAATTGCATCGTCAGTTCGCACATCCTACACGTTCACGATTGGAAGCCATCATCAAGGATGCAGGAGCATATAGAGATTGTTTTAAAACGGATTTCGACGACATTTACAACAATTGCGACACCTGCAAATGTTACGCCAAAACTTCTGCCCGTCCAGTTGTATCACTTCCCATGGCAAAAAGATTCAACGAAAAGGTCGCGATGGATCTGAAAGTGTGGAATGGAAGATACATTGAAACATCGTAGTGTTCGTCGTCTTCCAGTAATTATGAGAAGAGGAGTTTTTCGACGATGACTTTATTGTGAAAATTCATGAAGGCCCAGACGATGGACAGCGGTACTGTCTGAAATATCGGTCAAATTTATTTATTTATGAATTTTTACAATAAAGTCATCGTCGAAAAACTCCTCTTCTCATAAGAGGATACATTCTACATCTCTTCGATATGCTTACTCGCCTCAGTGTGTCAGTTATTATTGAAAACAAACGTCCGTCGACAGTTGCAGACAAAATTCTCCTGCACTGGATAGCGGCTGGATGGGGAGTAATGGAAGCCATTTTGACCGACAACGGCGGGGAATTCAACAATTCCGAATAACGCGAGATCAGCAGCATTTTGAACATCGAAATTCTAACGACACCAAGTAGTAACCCTTGGAGCAACGGACTTTGTGAAAGAAATCATCAAATTACCGATCGAAATTTTGATAGAAGACAACCCCAATGCTGATATCAATGTTCTTTTGGCATGGGCTGACATCGCGAAAAATTCATTATATATGTGGAACGAATTTAGCAGTTATCAACTTGTTCTTGGAAGAAATCCAAATATACCAAATATAATGCATGAGAAATTACCTGCTCTTGATGGATCCACTACAAGTGAAATTCTAAAGAATCACCGGGATGGTCTACACTCAGCCCGACAAGCCTTTATCAGATGTGAGGCAGATGAAAAGATAAGACAAGCGCTTGGACATCAAGTGAAATCAATTGAAATGAAATTCTCGTTAGATGACAAGGTTTTCTATAAACGCGAAGGTCATAATCGATGGCTTGGTCCTGCGAAAGTAATATTTCAAGACGGAAGCATTGTTTTTATTCGACATGGTGGTATCTATGCACGTATATCTGTCAATCGGTTGAAAAAGGTTGATTCTGACGACAACACTGGCGTAGAGAATATCAACGATGACAACATACGAGTATCTCACGAACCGAACGTATCAAATAACATTTCCGACAGCGACGTAGATTCATCCTTAACTCCAACAGATCCTGACGACTCATATGAACACATTTCAACTTTGCAAAGTCAACCAGATGTACTCACTGAACAAGAAGAGGCTCACGATACACGTGCCGGAAAATTGCCGACTTATTTGCAAAAGAATGATCGCATTCAGTATAAAGTAACTGAAAGTGACGATTGGCGAGATGCTCAAGTGATCGGTCGTGCCGGAAAAGACAATACTGCTACGAAGTATTGGTACAATATATGTGATGATGATGGCAATTGTAAAAGCATCAATTTGGAAAGACTCGCAGAATGGCGAACAGCATGCCCGAACGAGACCGTCAATATCGTTAGAATTAAACAAAACAAAAACAACGAATCAGAATGTTTGAAGGCTAAGGAAGATGAGTTACAGAAACTCAAAGTATTCGATGTCTACTCTGAAATTCCAGACAATGGCAATGAAAAAATGTCCACCACTTGGGTTCTATGGCAGAAAGGTAGCGACATGATGGCAGGATTGGTGGCCAGAGGATTTGAAGAGGAGGGTAACCTCGACAGAGACTCCGCCACAGTGTCGAAATGCACCATTCGAGTATTGGTTACGATTGCTACAGCTAATCACTGGCAGTTGACGACAACGGACATCAAATCTGCCTTTCTCCAAGGTGACATGATCGATCGCAATGTATACGTGAATCCCCCACCAGAAGCAAATGTAGACCCTGGCACAATTTGGAAACTTAGTAAGGCTCTATACGGTCTAGTTGATGCCGCCAGGCAGTTCTACGTTAGTGTTCGCAGCGAACTCATTCGTCTTGGAATGACACAATCTTCTGTAGACCCGTCCATGTTTTTTTGGAGATACGATGGCAAGGTCAGAGGAGCTTTAGTGACCCATATCGATGATTTTCTTCATTGTGGTGAGTCCTTCAATGAAACAGTAATGAAACCATTGGGATAACGTTTTTCTGTCGGAAAAGCAGAGACAAGCGACATCAAGTACATCGGTTTTCACATTGCACAAAAACAAGTGTTACCATTGAGCAAAATGATTATGTTCAACAGCTAGAAGGAATATACATGAATCCCGCGAGAGCCAAGCAGAAGGAAGATGAATTGAACAAAGATGAACTGAAATGCTTTCGTGCTCTGGTTGGAAAATGGAATTGGGCAGTCCAAGGAACTCGTCCTGATTTCGCGTTCGAAATAGTGGACCTCAGCAGCCGATTCAAACACGCTTCTGTATCTGATTTCATCCGGGATAACAGAAACATAGAGAAATTAAAGCGCAACTCATCCTGTTTATTGTTCCCTAATATGTCCGATACGTCACAATGGGCAATAGTGACTTTTTCTGATGCCTCATTATCAAACATGTCAGATGGTGTTTCCAGCACTGGTGGACACGTGATTTTACTTTTGGGAGCCAATAAACGGTGTGCGCCATTATCTTGGAGCTACGGAAAAATCAAGCGAGTGGTCAAATCAACTCTTGCTGCGGAAGCATTAAGTCTGAGTAATGCACTCGATCATTCTTCTTCTCTTCGAGTGATAATCTCCGAGCTGCTGGGAGTGAATCCCGGGAACATTTCTCTGAAGTGTTACGTTGACAATAAATCGCTTGTTCAAGCGCTGTACTCCACGAAAGCTGTTGAAGACAAACGTCTTCGTATCGAGCCTACGTATATCAAGCAACGGATCGAAGAAGATCAAGTATATCAAGTAACATGGATTCCAGGTTCGAACAGTTCTATGCTAGCCAATGTGCTTACGAAAAACGGTGTTTCTGGAGATGCCCTGCTCGGAGCATTTCAATCCGGATGTTTTCCGCAGGTTTATCCATGAATTTATCCAGTGTTATTAAGGTTCTCAACTGATTGCATTTATATTCATATTTTTTATATGTGCGTGCATGCTTTGTATATTTTGCGGCATCTTTTTCACAAAGAGTTTTTTCGAGCGTGCCCTTAAGACAGGTAGATTTATTATTTTTCTTTTATTCGTTTTTCAATTTTTTGTATGGTAGTTTTGATGATAAGGAAAAGTTATATTTCAATTTTCTTATTTTTTATAAGATTTTTTTTAAATACATGCATTTACATATTCATATATCTTGTATGGTCATGTTATTTCTATCATCGTATCACAGTAGGCCTCCTTACCTTTCAGGTAACCAGGGGGTTTTGTTTATACCAATATACGTATATATTCTGGAGCCTGTGTTTTGGAATACAAGTGCATGTACTAAAGTTAACAGTCATCAGTTTCGCTAAAAAATATAAGAAAGTGCAACGAAGCACAGAAAACTACAAAACCCTGATTTTTGTCACAGAACATGTAATGTTGTGATAAAACTACAAGGACAAATTCGTACGTTCGCAACGAATAGTTCCGTACGCTCATAATAGCACCTGAAAATCGTATGTGAGTGTTACTGTATAAAGAATTCTCGTGTTTGTTATTTTAGGATTACCGGGTAGTTGTTGTTCTTGAAAAACAAGATTTTTTTGAACTAGCGTTTTTAGTTTGATGAAAAGGTAAAATTTGAATTATGAATTTTATCCTTGCCCGAATCTCACGTTCGCAACAAGCAAATACGTGTCTAGAAATGTCTAAAATTCTCAATACCTTACCAAGACAGAAAAACGTCGTGCGTCTGCGGATTACCGTGAATTCCTTCACTATTATTCAATCATCACGATTCCAACAGATTCTAAGAATTCATATCATTGCGCATAAGTTTTCACGAGATTGCCAGATTCTTTGTTTAGAAGTTGGCACGCGTGAGAAACTTAGTAAACTCAGTTTCTTCGCAAAATTCATGTATAAATGGTGCTGCAACAGTGATGCGTGACTACATTCCTACTTCATGACAAAAACTTATCAAGCTACGTAATGCACATTATGTTATGTAAAATTATATAATGCACATGTGGAAAGCATAAATAACCTACAGTACTCTATAATGCTGCAAATTTCGAAAGCAATGGCAGTGCTCAAAATACACGCCAACGTCTGATTAGGCACACTCGAAATTGCCAGATATATCACTCGTAGCTCATTTGATGTACATATACCTGCAAATATTAGTAAATCATAATGCGATGCATCCGTGATAGTAAGCAGGATGAAATCCAAAAAATGAATGAAGCCACTGTGAAATCAGATTATCAGATTTTTGATTTTTTCGGATTCCTATCACAATTAGTTTTGCCGGAACAATCACCGGGTTCTATGAAAATTTTGAAAGTGCATAAGGGTGTGATGCTGATTTGTTCTACATAATCGGTTGAGTTTGGACCGCAGATTTCTCCCCGCATATCCCGCAACTTTCGTCATGTTAGTTCCCTCTTAAAAGTTCATTAAGTGTTAAGTCTTGGTTCATTCAACATTCTAGCGGCTGAGCCCGATTTAACTCGCATCGAACATTATCGGCAGTTGACTGGTGACGGTAGCAATGGAGCGCAGTAGAAAATTGAGCCCAAGTTAACTCGCATCGGTGGGACTGGCAAACATCACTGACAGATAAAATTTCATTTGCACAGTTCACGTATGCCGAGCTAGCTTGCTTTTGTTATAAAATGACTAAGCAATTTCACACTTTCGATAGTTCTACAATGTTCACAATGCAAATCCGTTCTCACTATCACCGGATATATTTGACCTGATCTATCAGCCTGAAAATCGATCTCGTGAATGGCATGATTACATTTTGAGAATGAATCGAAAGTTAACGAATTGTTCTCCAATAGACTACATTGTAAAAATATTTCGAGGAGTAGACATCAGCGAAGAAATAACGGAGAAAAACTGAACCATATCAGATTTGCTGATGACATAATGCTATTAGCGAATACAGAAGACCTTAAGATAATCATGATATCATCTAACGAAGAAGGAAGGAAAGATGGTAAGAAAATGAACAAGAAGAAAACAGAACTTATGTGCAGTGAAATAGCAAAGCGAACAACGCGACAAAGAGTTCAAATTGATGGAGAAATACTATAAGTAAATGAATAGGCCTACCAATGCCTTGAAAGATGGCTAACAGCGAATAACGAAATTGGCCGAGAAATAGATCACAGAATGAATATACCGGTACTGCTTGGTTCGAGCAATGCAGCACCCTACTCTAACACAGGAATATCCCAAAATGCTTGAAACGAAGGTTGTTTGATACGGTCATACTGCCATCAATGATGTTTGGTGTAGAAACGTGGACACTGACAAAACGACAAAAAAGAAACTGGTTGTGATACAAAGAAGCATGGAAAAAGCAATACTAAACATCACGGGGCAGGAAAAAATGCGGAACGATAACACCAGAGAAAAGAAGAGAATCATTGACATAACGAGTAAAATCAGAACGATGAAAGGACACTGCAAGTCATCATTCACTGTGCGGCGGAACCATGGAGTGGCGTGGATGCGAAGGAGGCATCCAGAAAAGGCAGAGTGCCCTTCCTCACCGGAGTGGATAAAAAAATGCCCGCAAACCTGAAAAATTGATGTACCAAATTTCTTTTTGTACATGGACCATAGACGACGCGTTTTAGATGGATAACACAACACATATCTTTTGTTATTCGTGCTGTTTTTCATTAAAATGCTTCAGATTTCCTGTTATTTTGAGCTAAGTTAAGTAAACTAGCTTAGACCTACTCAACGAGTAAAATCAGAACGATGAAGGGACACTCCGCAGGACACCTGGACACAATGAACAACAACAAATAGGCCAGGGAAGTAACGGAATGGACGCCGGTAGAAAGACCAAGGCGAAGAGGAAGGTCAAGGAGAAAATGGAGAGACGATATTGAGAAGAGGGGAATCAACTGGATTCAGACAGAGAAAGATCGAAGAAGTTGCAGGTTGATGTGTTTGGTGTTGATGATTTTTACGCATCGTTTGATAATGAAGTGTCAGACATTCGTTCCCTGATTTCTGGATCTTCAATTCCGGATTTTACAGACTCCCACCGATTGCAGCCACGATTGCAGACTTCCAAGTCCTTTCAAAGCAGCTCCACAAGCACAGTTTCTCCGATCCTCTCCCTACAAAACCATGCTTTGCAATGGCATGATTCATTCCTGGGCTCAAGATCTCGGTCTGTGCGGCATATCAATCGATTTTCGACCCCTTCAACTCATGGTTTCCCGAAGGCTCTGATCTTGGACCCCTTCCATTCATATCACAAGCTTACACCACCGATGCATTCCGCCTGCTCGATCATCACGGACTTCAGGCTCACGCCTACACAGATGACTTTATCATATATGGTACCTGCAGACAAGCTTGCACATCGTCTCCCTTAAATTGCAATCCTGCATCAAGGATGTTCAGTTGCGGTTGAGTGCTAACAAGATTCGGCCGAACGATGACCAAACAGAAATTTTATGGTACACCTCAAAACTCAAAAAAGGCGGCAAAGTCAGATCTATGCACGCAGCATTCCCGTTGTCTCTCTTGTCGTTCCTTCACGTACACAGCGTGGGAGTGCACATCGAATCCAGACTGTCGTTAGATCATCTATATCCAAGAAAGTATCCAGCTGCTTCGCCGCCTTTATAGATAGAGTACACTTGGGAACACAACAAGTGCAACATCATTTCGAATATGACTTTGGTATTCAAACATTTAACATCTTCTTTAACAATTAGGTGCAGGTAAATCATGTTCCTTCGTTCGGAAAAAGGTATAACAATGTTATTTAAGCTTCAAGTAGACCAAATCAATTCAACTACATATTCTCGACTAATGGGAATGCTGCAAATACAAAAGAAATCTTTTGGTGCAGCAGTCTACCTTCTCCAATGCGATTGAATGCCAAAATTTGAACCGGAAAAAAGGCTAAAAAAGCTAAACTTACCGAATAAACGCAATCACAGTAACAGTACGATCACAATCGAGAGAAAAATCGGGCAGACGTTAATTTCTTCACAAGAAGTATACACAAATTGTTTTACATAAAAAAACAAAATAGTTTTTGAGCGGTTTTCAATACTGCACAATTTGGCAAGATATTTCTTTCTTGTCAGAAGTAGTCTGATTTCAGCAGCCAAAAAAATTCGCACAGCTTGTTTTTTTAACAAAAAATGTTGTTTCTTCTCGTCATGAAATATCTACTCTTGTACTGCATCCAGTTTGAAATATACAAGCAAATGAACTACCATATTTTAATCTAGACACACGTTGCCACAAAATTTGCTTTTCCCAGCTTGCATATTATACAATTAAGATGAAAACTCGGCGCTGTGGTGCAAGGGAGTTGGCGTGAATGGGCGTTATCATTAAGTAGCTGACAAATCTTCCATCAATTAATGACCTCTTGAGTCCCTACAATTGCATAAGTGCTCGAGCATCAGCTGACAACACTGTCCCAACTGCCCATGAGGTGCACTGCACGTCATCGCTGTGTTATGTTCCCATTGTTCACTCAGTATCAGGTGAATTGCAGTTTTGTACGATGGATGTTCACCACACGTGATGGGTAGTTGGAGATGTTTCGGCGATTTGGCTTTGGGACTGATAAGGTTTATCGGGAAATTGGTGACTGTAGACAAATATGCAAATTAAAACAAAAACGTTGGAGTTTTACATTTTCGACAATTGTTAAAAGTTCATTTCACGGTGCACGCGGTTATACAAATGGCAACTAAATTTCTTTTTGAGGAAATCGGATCATTTTTTCAATCTAGACCGCAACTGTCGAACACTTACATCAACGACCATTTGTTGAATCGATTTGCGAAGAAATATTTTCCAAGTCAGGTGCGCAGTTAGTCATCTACATCACCAAATTTTGATGCTCAGCTGTTAATTCTTTTTGTGTAATTCATTCTATGCCACTTGCAGGCTATATTGATTTGTCATTAATTTCCAATTGGTGACAGTGGACTAGCAACTGGATGCTCGCAGTAACCATGAAATATGGTATGAATCGACAATGGTTGCATTTTTATTAACTTGTTTGATGATATTAAGTGATACGATGATCATGCCTGTGTACAGGCCTAGAGAGTTAAGTAGACATAACAGAGGACATTCTGACAAGTCATGCTGTCACCCTTGCTTATTATCGGTCACTCTTTCGATTCCAATTTGAACATTTTTAGCAATGATTTCATTGGCAGACTTTCAAGGATCAATTTCTGGTCAATGTTTTGTAGATATTAATGTTGTTTCTGTATACCATTTATCTGACATTAGTTTGAGATACAATAATTATATATGTACAGGTCAGGAGTTGTGTAATCATTCAACATACATTACATTTGTAGGCTTGCAAAACGATTTTGGAAATGCGATATTTATTGCTTGCATTTGTGCGCATTTTATAGATGTATAGTGATGCTACAACTGACGACCTTCAATGACTAAAAAAACGCTTAGACTGTCATGTACATCAATAATTGTAATTTTTTCACGCTCTGACACTCATTAGGCCCTAGTTGGTCGCATGAAAACTCACATGCTGAGTTAGTCACGAGTAGGCATTTTACTCGTTCTTCGTTATCATACTACCCATGCTGGTCAGCTATCCGGCAACCATGCTTGTAAGCTCGTAAGGCCTACTCCCATCTGATGTTCTCAACGCTAGTCACCCATGAATTGCAATTGACTTCAATGAACAGTCCACTGATAAACAATATTTCATAAAAATTTATATGCTTTCTTGCTAACTCTCCTCTGATGTGGATAAAGCATGAAATTGAGCATGACAACTTCTTATGGCATCGAAATGAAATTGAAATGGCATCTTGATGAAGAGCATAAAACGTTGATGACGAGAATGTGTCCCTGCAATATGAGTGTATTCACTTAGTTAATAATAAAACTGGAAGCATGTGAATGATGTAACAACTATATAATGCAATCCTAAAAGTGTGTGTTAATCATTTCATAGAATTTCATAAGAGGCCTAATAAATTCACTGAATTTCTCTGTATTTAAAATAAATATCTTTTGACCTCTGACGTCGAAAGTGGGATGTTTGATATTTGAAAAATGATCAACATTTTACACCATTATGCATTTGCACGGTAAATTTTTTTGAATAAAGTCGCATTGCTTCATGATGAGAATTGACGAACATGTGTAGGAATTTATGCGATATTTATGGAATTGCCCCACAATGAAATGCTGCTGAGGAAAGAGGATTTAGTGTAAATGCAGTGTAGTCACAAAGAAGAGAAATCGAGTCCAACCGAAACTCTAAACGGTATCCGGCGAGTGAGATCTCACTTGAAAAATATTGATGGATTACAACATTATTCAGTAGATCAGCTCTCATTGACTTAGCTCGAAGCTCATCCCGGCCGATGCGTCCAATCATATGAGCACGATAGTGCTAGCGATGATGAAGAATCATCAACGTAGATTTTTAGACCTTTTTTATTTTATTTTTTCTTTGAATACGGATTTCATTTAGATTGTTTATGCGTGTAGAGGAGAGTGGGGTGATTTGGCACCTGGGGTGAATTTGCACCCACCCCCTACAGCCTATTTCAGGCTCTGTATCAAAAATCCGAAATATACATCTGAAAGCACTATTATAGTGCATACTTGGCATATAATAATTATGTTCATGGCGGACTTCGTTTTTCCTTCACACATAAAAATTACGTTAACCTTAGGTCAAAAAAATTTTTGCATTTCTGCAGTTTTTGTGATATTTTTTTCCTAGCAACTGATATTTACCGGCAATACACGTTTTCTGGTAGCTAGGTCAATGGACTAAAAGGTCACATGAATGAAATTTCCTAAATTTTGGTATTCTCGGTGCGCCAGCTGTTTTCGATAAAAAAGTGAAATGGGGTGATTTGGCACTCGGACAGTGGGGTGATCTGGCACTATATGTTGACAGCTAGTTTTTTTGATCGAATCTAGCTTAATCCTGCTATTAAAACTGAACTAGTAGGACATCCATCAGGCCTAAATCTTAACGCATCATCACTGCAAATTACTGCTAACTATAACCGATTAGGCCTATCTAAAAGGCAAATAACTCATAGCCTATAGCGATATGCGTTTTCCAAGTTGATTTCGATTGCCTACTGCGTCAGTTGGAGGAGCCGGAACCATATATTTCGGCTACCTGCCGAAATATCAGTGTTCAATTTGCCGAGCCCGTAAACGTATTGGAAAAATAGCATGCTTACAGTGTTTCTATTGATAGCATACTCTTGTTTTATGTTGTTCAACTGTGTAATTTTTTCATCGATTTGATATATATAAAGATTTATTTCTACTATGCATACTGTTTTACATGCGTCAAATCAATAAGATTCAAGGGTTGGGGATGATATGATATAATAAAGCCACATTTCAGAATTATCTACATAGACATACAACAAATAAAAATTATAACATAGGTGTAACAAAGTCGAAAGTCGAATGTGTGTAGTTAGTGCCGGTATATAATCCTGATTAGTAAGTCAATTAATTAGTTTTTACGGGTCTGCGTATGTGCTTATTTTATTAAAAACGCAACCTAGACTAACGGCACATACCCTAGTTCACAAAATAGTAACAGCGGTACATCGTAGGGCAAGTTATGGGGGACAAACTAGAGGATTGCCAAATCACCCCCATCGAAGTGCCAATTCACCCCACACATTTCGTGAACTGGCATTTTTGTAACCTTTTTTGAAACGAATATTTGAAGAGGAAGGAGTCCGAATCGAAAAAAATTTTTAATACAAAAAAGTTAGGAATTTCCTTGAATATTAAGGTCATTATGTTTGAATAGTAAAAAAATTCGTTGTTTGGTCATGAGAGCTAATTTAGTGTTAGGGTGCCAGATCACCCCACTCTCCCCTACTTAGCGTGCTATTTGTTGATAATAATTACTTGTCTGATGATACAATCATATAACACTAATTTATGTTCAGATAGATTTGTTTGTCTGATAGCTCAATCATAGATAATCTGATGTGATTCACCCCACACATTTCGTGAACTGGCATTTTTGTAACCTTTTTTGAAACGAATATTTGAAGAGGAAGGAGTCCGAATCGAAATATATTCACTTATCTGATTAATAATCACGCAATCATAGACGCCCTGATGTATTTTTATATAGATTGGTTTTTCTGGTAACGCAATCATAGATACACCGCTGTATTCTTTATAGATTTGCTGATTCAAACGCAATCATAGACGCGCTGAGTATTGCGCCGAGTATTGCCTATATTTGTTAATTGAATTCATTACGGGTTCATGAAAGCTTCGATTTTTCATTTGTAATCATCTGTCATGAATGAATTACGAGGGATAGAGATGATTACTTTTCCCCTTTTAACGTCTTCTTTTTCTCTTCTGTTGAGGGTTGGACGATGTGAGACTTCTCCATCGAGAGCGGTCCTTAGCATTTCTCGCAGATATTCCCAGCTCTATCATGCCATCATCGACGTTTTGGAGCCATGTCTTCCTCGGTCTTCCACGAGGATGGGAACCTTCGACCATCACCTGCCTGATTAGTTCATCTATACTTCGACGCTTGATATGACCGAACCACCTAAGCCTTCGCTCTCTGATTGCTTCGTCTAATGGTGTGAGGCCACACCTGCTTGCCACTCATGAAGCGAAGAATTCTTCTTTCACATGACCGGAGTTGTTGAACCAGATGTTGAGTGATGTTCCAGGATTCAGCACCTGAGTGGAAAGTGGCAGTTTCTGAGCAGAATGGTGATGTCCTTTCATTTGCGCGAAAAGACAAAGCCATTTGAGGGTCATTGAAAAGCCATTTTAGGGGAAGAGATGCGCATAATATTAATGACAACCTTCCGCATAATGATTATTTTTCCATTCACTGTGAAGTATTGAAGACAAATCATGTTTATATTTACCCAGATGATGCAACATTAGAGCGTCCGGATTTTTTCCGGACACGTTTGGCAACCCTGCAGTTTGAGACCAAAAGCATCAAAGTTGATTGTCGTGATCCACGAAGAATTCAAAGATGTCACAAATAGCATATACATGAAATGTTGCAGTAGAATGAAGACACAGTCACTAATTTGTGGCATGCATGCTGATGGATGTAATAGTTACATATTTGAACTATGGAACGGGATTGGAATTTCCATGCAAAATCGGAATGTGTAGTGAGTAAAATATGCATAAAAATGTCACGAATAGATCACTGCATCGGAGTAGCTATGATCGAAACTTCGTTGTTGACCCTATCGACTGTGCGAGTGAAGTATATTCCTCGGCTCGAGAGTTAAGCTTCAAAGCATCGAAAGTGCGCTTATTATTATGTTCAATGAATCCTGACATAGAATCTGGCTCCGATTATTTACGGACGATCACATGGACCAACCCTGAACATTGTCTCAGTGGACCAATTTGGTTTTATTCAAGTGTTTAAGAATAAAGGATCTGCCTATAATGTGGGAACAACAGGCAATGCATTTCTCACGCCCGAATCAAAAGCTCCAAATTAAAGCAGTACAAGGCCAGTTTCATAGCTGCCCGTCCACAATTTAGATCTCCGTTTGCTAACAACTTGCGGCCCAGAATTGTGTGTTAGATCATATTTCATTTTGACTATCATTATAACCCTCACTTGTTTAGATCTCTATATTCTCATGGGCTTTATTGAGAGCAATAGCACTAATGCCTTGAAATTTCTATTTACCAGAGATAGACATGCATTTTTAATGATAACTTGTAACTTAGATGCTCATCATCTTTCTATTTGCGCGGGCTTTAGTGCGGTTATGCAACTGGCATTAAAGCCCGATGGAACCAGATATTCATTCGGATTATAATACCAATAATGCCCATCTGAATCGGGCTTAACAACGTCGGCCCGGAATTGTGTAAGTTTTAGATCATGTTTCATTTTGGCATCATTAGGAAAGTTTTACCGCTTGCGCATGCATAGAAACTTTGTCACGCGACAATTACAAGAAACAGATGTCCACAGTTGCCATGTATAATAGCTGCCTCGGACCTTCGATGAGATATCACACAGCATTATAATGAAGAAAATTTTATATCTGTGATGATGATATTGCGCTGTGTGGTGCTATTCGGTCATCCCAGGCATGCGGTCCGCGTCTTTCTGTGGAAGATGAAATTGAGTGTTGAACTAACAAAGACAAAGTGGCGATCAAAAGACCCTAAACGTCAATTAATATTTGCTCCATGTAATGGAGGATTCTGTGATCTTGATCTCTACTATCGATAGTGACATGTGAGTTACAATCGATATGAAAATGTTGTGAGATTAGCACACAGACTCCATAAGTAGGAAGGCTTCTTCTAAGGTCAATTATCTTCGACAACTCAAACCAATTATGAACAAGGATCAATTGTGCAAAATGTATTGTAGTATAGTTGTATGCGATCTATAACAATATTATTCTCTTTTTATTCGTGGATTTTTCACAGCGTTTCATTCATTTGTTGGATAGAATCCAGAGGAGACAACGCAAAGTAATATCCGGTCCCAGTGAATGTCAGTGAGTAAGTTTTATTTCTTTGAAATTTAGACCCATTATGGGGATGGTCGTTTTGTTCGACACGTTCATTTGTTCGACACACTTCAAGTTATGCTCATATGCTTTGCATTTCTTTGAATTAGCTTCAGTACATTTCCAATGGTATTTGTCATTCCTCTTTCTGTCAATGATGTAGGCACATTCATCACAGACAAATAAGCAGAGGTTCATCATCTGATGTTTTTGTTTCTTGAAACTCCCTCCATCTTATCAAATTACGGAAGCAAACTACGTGTGTAATGAATATCGCAAATTATTTTGTCTAAAACATCCAATTCAAATTGTTATTTGAGCCTCTATATAGATAATGCATACTAGAGATCTTTCTATGCGCATAGATAGATCTCAATGTTCGGGATTTCCATGATTTATGCAGGGTGGCGGCCGCGCCCGGAAGCCCGGGAATCGCCTGAAATTTTGGCCATTTTTCAGTTTTGCCCGGGAATCGCCCGGGAATGATACTTTCACTCAAGTAAAAAAACTAAACAGTCATAATTTAGAACGAAAGTTTTGTCTGTCTCATCCACGGTTCGCAAAACATTTTAGCAAGACGCATCAGTTTCATTCAAATTTACCCCATTAGTGCCGATAATTTTTTTTCTCAAAAAATACAATTATCTTTGCGAGCACTAGTTATATGAAGCACGTGAAGATCCAAAAAAATATTTCAATATATCTGCTTTTTATTACGACATATCCGCCATCGGAAACTTAGCAAACTCAAATTGCCACCACATCTTCGATGAAGATTCCAAGCATTTTGGATAGAAACATCTACAGTCCAAGAAAAAAATTGGTGATACCATTTCTTATGTCTGATGGAACTCAACAACAATTCACATTTTTGTCCATGCGGTTCCGCCCATGAACTTTTTATACATCTTTATGGTATTAGGAATATCTGCGGTAATCTTTGTTTTGCTAGCGCGAGAGAATCGCTGATAAGTTCCTATTGGATTTACGGAATCACATGTTGATATGAAGGAAACTACCTTATTGTCTTTCCAATGTAAAATACAAAGAATTATTTTTCAAATCTGTAGCATAAGCGCATGTACCTCGTTTCTCCTTGGCTACCTCTTTTTTCTTGCTAACTTGAGTCTTTTGATATGTGGTTTTCTGATTTGGTGCCTATGCCATCGTAGCCTCTCCTCTGCGGTTCGAGTAAAAGATCGACATTCGAAAAAGGACTGTCAAAATAGGAGCAGTAACTGAGGTCTGGATGAGGCAAATTATAGAAGAAGTGTAGTGAAGGTGCAGAATGTTTTCCTATCAGACTGCCATAACTGCATGTGTTTTGTCGTGAAAGAAAATACTTGCCTTGATGTATATCAAAACTCCCTAGATGACCTGTTGCAGTGCTAAGACATCATGCTTTATACCCTAACCATATGGGTTTGCCACAAATATATTGTTTACTCCCTTATGAATCCAAAGCACACATTTTATGGATGACGGTTTCCACGCGCCCATTGTTTGTACGCAAACTGATAAAAAAGTGATGACAATTAGGAATTCTTCTGGCGTTAACGGTCTTCGTCCATTGTGGCAGTCTTCCTGGTTTCTCTTGTCGATGCTTCTGGATAAGTTGGTGTCATCTTCCTTTTGTATTAACATGTGGATTTTGATATCCTGGCTTTCTCTCATGGCATAAATACGCTGCACTTCAAAATGTAGCGTTCCAAAATGTTATGTTGCTTCAACTTAACATGTTAGAAAATTGAAGTCTGAAAAATCGGCTTCGTGCAACTTCATAGAATTTATGAATCAGATGATGAAAATGAAGCATTTTTTTGATTGTTGAAAAGTTCAGGAAACGAACTTTTCCATCGATATGAAATCATTTAGATTCCATCCTGTTTATGCCATAAATGATCTATGTGATAGAAAGTAATACACTAATATCCGAAATACACCCAATAGGAAGATAGAATCATTTGCTATTGGGTGCATGTAGAGCAGAGGCTGCTGCCAGGCCTTGAAAGACTCCTTAATACTACTCGAATGAATTATGAGTCACAAACTCATCATCCGTCGATATTCGACTACCATTATGGTGTCGTATGATGTTTGTAAGTGCAATATAAAAAGAGTGATAAAAACATTAATAATGCAATAGTGAGTGTTCCTATAGATTTGGGAAGATGTATAAAGATTTCTCAATTTAGCTAACACTGTTGAATACACCTAACAAAAGCTATATCACATCTTGAAGATTCAATTATGAAACTGAGTTTGTATGAGACTAATAATTTTAGAAGTGTAATTTCAAGTATACTTTCAACAATTTAGCCTATCTTAAGACACATCACTTCACATGGTTCATTAATTAAACTACCTTAACCCGAAATTGGGACCAAGATAGGCCTCTTAAAAAAAGCGGGTACACTTTTAAAGTGAGTTTTCGTGTATTTATGAACGAGGACGTCCTTCTTTTGTCTCCAATCAACCGTAGGACTCGCCTTATCGTCTTAACGTCCATATGTCTTCTATCGAATCTTTCCAGGACACTTAGTTGAAATATGTGCATTTTCATTTTCTTTCATAAAACCTATTATGTTGGCGGTTTTTGACAATAATCTGAATGCTATGTCGTAGAGGTCATGACGCGGTGATAAATCACATCAGGGGCCCTTAACAGGTTTGCATTCAGGGGCCCGAATGGTGGAGTTCCGCAAGCTTTGATCAGGGCCCGTAGCGGTATTTAACCGCGTCCAATTTAAAAAAAGCAGAGTTATTTGTGCTACTCATTATTCATTAAATAGTAATATATTAGAAGTATACCCTTTTTTATTTAGATCCTAAAAATCCTACCCGACAACCGTACGTGATTAGAGTTATGAAAACAGTGCATTCAGATTTTCTTTACATTCTTGAAGAAATCACGTTATATAGATCATCACGCAAGACATCACATATATAAGTCATTCACTGTTGGAATCCAATACACGTGGTCTTTTGACAGGTGGAGTGCCAATATCACTAGATTCCTGTTGCCTCTTTCTCTTTCCACCATACCGATCGCGGGCGTTGTTGAAGAATTTAGACACAGTCAGTTCGACTTCCTTGCAGGTTGTCTCAAATAGATCTGTAGATGACTCTGAAAGAAAAAAATGCCTGTTAAATTCACTGGTAGTAAAAATATATATTTAAGTCATACCTACAGTACAGTAATGCACAAAAAACAGGATTTTATGAAATTAATTAAATCGATTTTCCGAAAACAATGAAAAATAAATACCAAGACACAATAAAATAATTAGGTTGAAAGGTGAATGTCTTACGTAATATAGATACAAATCAATAAATTCAATGTACAATGGACTGAACAATGGAATGTAGCTACAATGGACATGAATGGAACAATACAGCTAGTGAAACTATAACTACTAGTAGCAGCCTAAAAGTGCAGAAATACCAGCAGGAAGAGTTTAGAACAATAACTTGTTAATGGCCTAACGCTAATCACATTAGCACCCTTACACAACTGAACTACAATTTTAAAAAAGACGACAATTATAGAACGACCCATCGAATTTCACTTGTTTGTTGAGTTTAGGACTCAATTTTTTAATGTGGCAGTGGCCATACGGGAAAAATTGGAAAAATATAGTGGCTAATTCAACTTGATGTCTTCACTTGAACTCAACAAATTTCATGTGACGTGGAAAGTAGGTTCCTTGTATGATGTATGAGTTGCTCATGTGCGACGTATCTGACAACTCGACTACATCCTATGTTAGTAGTAATTGTCTAGACATTCCAGCATATTGATTTTATCTTGGACGCCCGCTGTGTGCTTCGTTACTTGTATCTCATGTTAGAATGTGATTGATAAAGACCTGTTATTCCTGAATATCTTGATCCCAATTTGTTCCATTGAAATTATTTGCATGACTGACGCTGCAACTAAGGATAAATAGTCAATATATCAAATCCAAAGACGTGTTTTGTAGTATATTGATGAGGAAAGGCAGCCTGCATAATGATAATACAGTATAATCATCATCACTTTTAATGAATGAGATTCTTCTCTGAATTTCGACATTTCAATTGATAAATGATGCATTCTACATGAAATTTACTTCGGTCACTCGTGTTAGGTCTGTGATGATGAGGAGCGTTGCGTATTCGAGACAGTTCAAGCAAACATTCCTATCAACGTAGAGTGTCCACTCAAACTCTTCATGCGCGTTGCTCCAATCTCTCTCAATTGAGTGTGTCAAGGATGACGTCATCCGGTTGCAACGTCCATGAATTAATTGAAAGCATGTTAGCGAACAGAGATAAGGGATGCGACCAGCATTGATTGAGTGAATAAAAACGATGTGTAAAATTTGCACGAATTACACCTTTAATATTTTATAAGTGAGAATATTTTATAAGTCTTTAACTTGTTATTTTTTTCATTTGTTGTCGCATTGTGCTACCAATATAATTATTTTGTACATTATGTAGCAATGTTTATACATCATAAGCGACATTTCTCGTATTTTAACATCTCATGAAAATATCAATCGTTTGTAAAGTTTTCCCTGATGCGGCTTGAATTGGGGGAAATTCTGGATTAATTTTTTCACTCCTGGTTATATACTCATATATACATACGAGTAGTCTATATAATAAGTAATGTGGCTATGTTGTTCAGACTTCATATCACATTCATTAACATTTTCCATAGATTGTCAACCTCATAGAATGTTTTGCATTGCTTCCAGTGCCTCCAAGAAATTTCTTCGGATCTTGAGCGCTTCGGCGAGAGAATAGTAAATGAATGTGAATCATTGCATAGTGAGTGTGAAATAAATCCACCAGCTCATCAGGCGTTTGATGCTTGGGGTACTCGTGTGGACAAACTCATAACATGTGATGCATGGAAACAAATGAAAAGCATTTCTGCCGAAGAAGGGCTGATTTCCATTGCTTATGAACGAAAATATGGACGTTACAGGTAGTTGAACGAATCGTACCTCATACCCTGTGCATGTATTTAGCATTGATCGCATGTAATTCTTTGTTTAATGATAAACTTTCTATTCTTATTTTATTATTCATATAAGTTTTTTTGTTATTCACTTAAAATAAAAGTCGCACATTGCTCACCGTAAAGCGATTTGTAATTGCTATGCTTGTATATCAGGCTGTGATAGATCTATGCAAATATGGCTGTGATACGTGTAGATGAATGTGATTGCTGCTGACCTATAGATCATTTGTAATAGATGTAGATCATTGTCCCGCGCACCAAAGGCTAGTTAAATCAGATGATACCCTGTTAGATTATTTCAAGTCAGCTAATTAAAGTGACCGACCTATATAAAATATAAAAAATTGCGGATAATTTAGCCACATACGTTCATGTCAATCATTATTTACTTCTTTTCGGATTCAAATAAAGGTCATCATTAAGAATGACCGGTCTATAATTTTTGAAACTATCTCCTTATAATGACTGTTATTACGTCAACATTTTATTGCGGGCATATCTGAGCGTGGGAAACCCTGAAATCGCCCTTGATAATTTTGAACCGGGGAAATGGTACTCCGGAGTTTTTTTCGGTTCACATTTTATTGTTTAAAGTCTAACTCCAACTGCTTGAATCAGTCCACTCAAGCCGTGTCGTGGAAGCGTAAAAGCGATGCAAAGTTCCTGATGACGTCATTGATGATCTTCATTGATGTCATTGACGACCCTAATGTACTACATATCAAATCACGACGTGCTATATTCTTAAATCACTTGTTGACCAATAAGGCTGTAAAAGGGAAAAAGATATTTTGTGTTTCTTGGGACGGTGAAGTTTCACTTCAAAATGTTTGGTGTATTTCAGACTTTTTGGGATATACTTGGATAGCAATTGACTGTCATACTTCACAATTTTGATGTACAATTTCTTACTCAAAGCTTCTCTTCTCTCTTTGATTTCGGGAATCACATTTTTAGATGGATCAATAAATCGCATTGCTCCCCTTTGCAGCCTGCTCATTTTACTCGTCAAACCAATTTGAAGCCAAACAAACATTGGTGCGGCATACTCTATGATAGAACAAATAATGCCGTTATAAATGACTAAGAGTTCATTTGATTTGACAAAACATTATGCTTTTCTTAGTATAAAGAAACTTTGGTCATACTTCGTCATAACTTCACTTACAGATGCTATTTCGGTAGAAGTAAAGAAGATTTAACGTCACTACTACCCTTTTTTGCGGGCTTCGACGGTGCTGACATAGTCAGACTTTTCTGGAGCCTTGTAATACTTTTTTTCCGAAAGCCCTTCCTGCCGACTTTCAATGACACTTTCGGTACTCGACTCCTGGACCAAGAGAATCACTAGGTCAAGCACTTAACCACCGTGCCATTGAGACCACAGCAGACAGCTTGGCAGTAAATGAGTGCGCACCTAGACCGAAAGTCTTTTCCAGAAACACACGCTGAGGTAACTTGCTATCATGTGGCCTTAGAACTAGCACACGCAGTGAGTGGCTCGAAAAGTCTCTTTGTTTTCATGCACAACTTTGGAATAAGCGTCCCCAGATCACTGCAATTTCTTAACTTTCAAGAGGCATGCGAGCAGGTTTCTGATGGAAGCAACTTGATGAGCTGAGAAGAATTTTCCGTTTCTGATGCAATAATTTACTAATCTAATAAATCTATTTCTATTTAACAGTTCTTAGTTTTTGTAATGTCCCTTTGCTGTGGTAGGGCTGAAAATTGAGCCCAAAAATTGCTTGCAATTGACAATGGCTGTTTGCATAAAAATGGATGATATGTGTCTTAACCATCGTGCGATTCAGAATATTTTTTGATCCTATGATTAGAAGTTTGCAGTTAATCTAGCCTGCATTATTTTTCATTAGATATTTTGATAATTTCCAATAAAATTGAGAGCATGTGACACTTCTATAGTCTATTTAGACTCAATATTATAACTATCCTAATATAACTAATGCGATGCTGTATTTGCAAATGTTTGGGAAAACATCATTATAAACATCAAGGCAAGTTTAGATCAGTGAATCTCACATCACATGCCATGCTTTAAAGAATCTATTAACGAAAATCATACTTTTGAATTCGACTTAAATCTGGCCATTTCTTAAACCCTGGTCACCAACGTGGTGAAAATATGAAATCATTTAGAAACCACATGTATGTCTGTGAGCTTGCGTCGTCTGCAGATTGTCTCAAAATAACCATGACCAAGAGAAATTCCGTGCAAAATGTTGATGGTGTGTTCTGTGTCACATTGAAGTATATGTTAACCGCCGACAATGATGGAATAGATATGAATGTGATAGCCTAGTATCGAGTTTACAGAAATCCAAATTCTGGAAAGAAGACATCAATTGTTCGGATTTTTGCTAAATAAGCGAAAGGCGATGGAAACGTAAATTTGCTCGGATTAGAATTAACTTGAAATAGCATCATAGGAAATATATTGATGACATACCTAGGAGGAAGAATGTAACCATTGAAGTGTTTCATACATGTAGATGTTGAAGAGCTTCACTTAACGAATCTTTTGAAATATCCTGCATTTGCTTTCAGTCGAATGTACCAGATGATAAAGTTGTATCTATTCGGACCTTCTAGCGGCTTGTACAGCTGTCCACTCGCAATGACGGACGGCGCAGCCAAAACCATTGAGGTGAGGAAATTTTCAAGGAGTCAAGTTAATGAAACATTGCTGTATAAGTCTTTGAAGTATAAGTTTCTTCTTTTTTTGTCTATACGAATGCTGCTACGAAATGTAACATAATTTTCCTGCTCGACTGGTGAAAGTAAAACGCACTTATTTAATTGTTAGTAGTACCTAATTAGCATGATCTCATACAAAGTCGACTTTTAATTCACAGAAGCTCTTTCAAGAGGCATCACTTCCTCAGTTCGATGACTTGGCAAAAACGATCGTGTGACTTGAAAAATCGATTTTGCTAAGGAAATCTTTATTAAATTGAGAGACCATGCGAAAGATGTATTCTGAAAGTGATGAAAACAAATGATGTATGAAAAAAATTTCATCAACGCCACAATGATTTGGTAGATGTAAACTAATCAGCAAAATTGATTTTAAAATGTAAATGTAATTGAAAATATGATAAGTAAAAATTAAATTTGAAAACAAAAAATATGATTTACTTTCAGATAATAATTTAGTTTCTAGTCTAAAAATGATGGCACTCAGATGATTATATAGTCAGTGGTAAGTCCTCTACATCTTAGCTGGTTACTCTACTTACATCAGAAGCATGAAATATGAATTTAAGATTGAATCTACACCCTGTTACGACCGTTTGAAAATAGGACGTCATTTTGCATCACCCTGCATATTGTTCACATTGTAGAAATTAAATCTTCACGATGTGACGGGCGATGCTTTCTCTCACCTCACTTCACGAAATAGAAGCACTTTCTGGACTTGTGGTCAGTGGATGTCTGAAAGGAGAGGAGGCTCAGACGTCGGTAAGCTTTACCACACATTCCCTAAGTAGACATAGGACTGCAGTATGTGCAGATAGAATAGACTACTTTTGTCATTGTCATCGCGCAGTCATTGCCAATCAATAATATTGTGTACACTCATCTCTATATTATCATGGTATCAGAGCTGGAAGCCGGGGGCGGACCGGACAGGCCCCGGCCTTATCACTGCTTCCATGCCGACCAGGCCTTCATTTATATGAACTGCTGTCTGAATACTATTAAAATATATTATATATAAAGCCCTGTCAAAGCGCGTATAATTAAGTCAACTATGAGTGCATAAATTGAGAGAGTTGGCATGTATCAGACAATGCTTTTGTAGTTAAACATGAAATATTCTAATAGGGCCATATCCACTAGAAAGGCATGTATGCCTAGTATAAGTAAAATGTCAAATGAATTGTTTAATAAACTGTTGGATTAACATTCAAAGGAAAGTGTCTTATCAAAAGTCATAGACATACCTGCATGTCGCATTTATTTATTATTAATTTCATATCAAACAACAAAATTTCACGCAATGAAGCCCTCTTTTATCAAACAATCATCATTCTCATCTTATATCATTTTGCTATCGATGACAACCACAGAACTTGGGAACTGGCTGACTTACCCCTATTGTTATACCGAATTCAACACATGAACTATCCTATACACAGGGTTTATAAATTAATTGGTCGGCATTTATTGATTGCTGTCAGCCTATAATTCGAATAAGTTGATTGATTGATATGTTTTGAGGAAGTTTTAATATGGCTGCTTAGTTTTGCTGCCGACACCACTCACCATCGCAGGAAAAATGATCGAGCTCCCTTTTTTGAGATAATACTAGAAATAATCCTTTGGTGTAGGCTGACTTCCATAATGTACTGAAAAGCCGGAAGCTCAAACAATTACTCTTTATTCCCTGCGCACGCTGTCTCTTTGAGGGTAAACGATAGAATGAAAGCTACAATGATCACAACGGACGAATTACGCTTACGAACACAAATCAAAATGGCATGATCAGTCTATCTGACGCAAACAGGAATACTTGAAGGTCACAATAAATAAAGGTATAGTAAACTCTCTACTGAAAACACATGTCAAAAGTAATGATAAAATATACAAGAGGGTAAACAAAGGCCAAGATCCAAGCAAGTGCCTTCATCGACAATAACCCAGCATCACCTGATCTGCAGCCAAATGCCATCAAGAGCCTCATTCAAGGTACTGAGGCAATGCCGTAGCCAGTTGGAGCTCCGCATCTCTGACGCAGTGTGCATAAGACTCGAGAATCCTTCTCTTTGTGCACACAAAGAATTTGTTTATTGCTGTGACCTGATACCTTGACTCAACCTCTATTTTTCTTTTTACTTTATTTTATCATTACTTTTGACCTGTGCTTTCAGTAGAGAGTTTGCTATACCGCTATTTATTGTGACCTTCAAGTTCTATTCCTGTTTGCGTCAGATAGACTGATCATGCCATTTTGATTTGTGTTCGTAAGCGTAATTCGTCCGTTGCGATCATTGTAGCTTTCATTCTGTCGTTTGCCCTCAAAGAGACAGCGTGCGCAGGGAATAAAGAGTAATTGTATGAGCTTCCGGCTTTTCAGTACAATACTAGAAATGCTGACAATCTGATAGTCTTCAAGATTCTACAGCACTAATTATCTTGTGAATAACCTATTTGGCATCGCTCTCTTGTAACACGCAATACTTCTATGATAACATTAAAGCTTTTCTTTTATCGAGTCTTCACGTGTGATTATTCATTTATATATTTCAATTATTGATTATCACCATAATGATGATGTATGAATGTTAGTCCGGCAGCCAGAACGAGTTTCTGCGGGGAACGAGGCCGAAAATGAGACTTTCACAGAATGATGTACACCCTATGCCTACTACGATTCGGCACGTCTACCGAGTTCTAGTGAGTTCCTCTTCTTGTCAGACAGGATCAAAGAAGAACATATGTAAATCCAATGGGACGCAGATTGCAGTTTTTGACTAAAATGAAATGTTCTATATTTTCTCTGATTAAGCGGAAAGTACTAAGCCCCGAGTCATAATCTTTGACATAGAATGTCTTCAGGTCATTTCCTATGATGTGCATGTACTTTTATCATGCATCTGATCGGCAATGTATGTGAGAATGTGGTTGAAGGTGGATAAAGTTGCTCAAAATCTTTGTGCTGCCGACAATAAGAGGCTAGATCTTAACCAAATCTAGATGTGTTTAGCTTTATAGAAAGGAGTCCATATAAATGAAAGGAAATGACCTGAAGACATTCCATACCAAGAAATGACTCTGGACTTAGTACGTTCCGTTTAATCAGAGAAAATATAGAAAGAACACTTCATTTTAGCCAAAAACTGCAATCTGCGTCCCATTGGATTTTCATGTGTTTTTCTTTGATCTTCACTGATAAGAAGAGGAGCTCACTAGAACTCGGCAGACGTGCCGATGCGTAGTAGGCATAGGGTGTACATCATTTTGTGAAGGCCTCGTTCCCTGCAGAAACTTGTTCTGGCTGCCGAACCATATAGTCTAATTAAATTAATTAATATTCACATCTAATTAAGAATATAGCCATATTTTCCATCTACTATGTCTGGTTTGTCTATTCACTTCCGAAATTGATAATAAGCAAGTATGCGACTTGCAAAGTACGAGTAAGTAGTCCATTTCCCTAAATTGAAATATCAAAGTGAAATTTAGTCTAATTCAGTGATCCTAGTAAATTACCACAATTAATTTTTGATAACCCCTGCTTGCACACAAGTATAGAAAGTTTGCGCGCAAATCATGTGTCGATTTACGAAAGCTGGTCAACTTTCTGGTAAGCCTGGTCCGGCCCGAAAATCTCGGCCAGCTTCTAACGCTGCTCTATCTTGTGCTTTATTCTGCCTATTTGTCTCGAATGATATTCCAAATGTCCCGTAACATGTCCTCAGCGTCAAATGATTCGCCTGGAATTCACTACAATTGCCTTGACTTGTAGTGGTTATGCAACAGTGCTAATAATCACTTTCATATAAGATGGTAGAGCAGATCCATGATTGAGAAAACGACACGCAAACCTCTCCCGAAATATATATATTGCCGGATCAAAAATTTTAGTAAATAGAAAATGCAAAATAAAAATCGGCAGACGTTTCGCGTTCAGACGCTTGGTCACTGCCAGTGGCGTCTTCTCCGTACCTGCGAGGCCTTCGGCGCATACTCAAAAATAATTTACCAACAATTATAAAAATGACAAGTGCCATCATTCATTTAAATTCGATAGCTTCTCGTGATAGCTGTACACAGCTTTCCGTCTCAAAATCAGACGCTCGACCTCATTGAACAGTTTTGCAGCACGTGCTTGAATCACAGCTGTTTTCTTCGAACAATCAGACACACAAGCTAGTCGTGTGTTCAGACGGAGCATTGATGTTCAGACAGCGAAAGAGAGTTGTGTGCGTGTGAGGCAGTAAGCGCACGCGCCCGCGCCAATATTGGCTTTCCCAATAGACATAATGTTTTGCCTTCTCCAATTTTTGCACTGAAATTCTACGCAATTCTTGATCGAGGCGTGGTACCTAAATATACAGGGTGTCCGAAAAATCTGGACACATAGAAAGCAAGTGAAAATTATGTCCCAGATTATGTATGAAAAGTAAAAATATGGATGTCTTATTACAAAAATTTACAAAATATCTACAAGGCTAAAATATGGAATATTTAGTACAAAAGAAGACTTACAAAACATGATCCACATTCTCCCCATTACTGGCGCACACAATCGACAACATTTAAGAAAATTAGCTTCAACTCTGTGAAGCACTTCAACGTCACCATTGATCGCACACTCTTCACTGATTCTCTTTTTGAGATGATCAATGTCTCGAATCTTCACTCGGTAGACACAGGCTTTCAGGTAACTCCGGAGGAAATTCTAACGGGTTTAGATCGGGGGAGCGTGGTGCCCATTCCACGTCACCTCTTCTGCCAATCCATTTAGGAAATGTACCGTGCAGCCACTGCCGAACACTTGTGGCATGATGTGGCAGTGCCCGTCTTGCTGGGACCATTGTGGAAACTTTTCAAGGTCATTTTGTTCAGGTAGTAAATTCATCTGCAAGCACTCCACATAGGATGTACCTGTTCTATCAAAGAAGAAAGGACCCAACAATACAGTGTCAAAGATTCCACACCATACCATTAATTTTCGGCCACCTTTGCTTATCTACCTCGCTATTAACATATAACATGGCCTCATTGGAAAACAAGATGTTGAACAAGAGAAGCTTGTCTCCTTCACATTTCTGAATAAACCAGTCACACAACCAGTAAAACATTTGGCAATCAAGAGAAGGATCTTGATGCAATTATAATCCAATAGAATTTATGAACCAATAGCTAGCCAAGGTCACCCACGCATTAATCACGCCATAATCAAGCATCAAAACGAGTGAGCCATCTCGAATTAATTTTCGCTTATTTCCTATGTGTCCAGACTTTTCGGACACCCAATTGTTCCTGGCTTCGCTTCATGTGTGAGAGGACAGTACGTCAACAGCAGCAGATGGCTGACGTTAAGACAAGACTGCGATCAGATGATGAGCGCTCTCCAATGAATGCAGAGTAATGCATCTGACTGGAACACCCATAGATTCGGTAGAATCCCATAATTTGTTTTTACGTGATTGATGTGACACTATGTTTAGTACTGCAGACAGATCACAGCCACGCCTTTCGTCCGAAGGGAATATACTGAAAAGATGACAGTCGTCAAGTAAAGTAGGCCAACACCTGATATAAAAATTGAAAGTACTCACAGAGAAAGAAATAAGAAATACACAAGACATTTTAATGCATCAAAATTTCAAACATGTGAGTGTCTGACCTGCCATAAGAAACGCAAGAAACTGTTGGCCTTGCCTCCTTTTTCTGAGAAAATGTGGTCTGGACAGAGAGGGGATATAGTAATCAGTTCCTTGAGTAAGGCGGTTAAGCGACATGAGCAATCACTTCTCGTGCACATTCACATGGCCTTAAAAATGTTCGGGAAATTCTTTTTAAAAATTCATCTTTTATGAAAATTAATACTGTAACATAAAAAAATGTCTGGTATAGAAATAGCATTCCAATGCCGAGTGAAGGCCTATGGTCTGGGAGCACGCGACGCCACTGGTCACTGCCTTTCAAACTATTAAGGTGTAGTTCGGTCAATTTCAGAAACGAATTTTTCCTCTGAAAATCAAAGTATTCAACCACTTCGACAATTTCCTCTTAGTTTGTCTGGAAATTCATGTCAAAGACTCATAATGACGTCACAGCTGCCAATTCACCTTTACGCAAGGCAAAATGCGCAAACTGATTGTACTATAAGACCTGAGTTCGTGGTTTATTAACTGTCAGATTCGAAAATGTACTTTTTCTGTGACTACAAGTATCAGAAGCATACAATAACAGTTACTACTACAAAATTGCCGGTGCTGTAATTGAACTCAAAAAAGTGTTTCGATTATTTGGAAAGTCAAAAGTTGGACAAACTAGAGCAGCTGAGTTAGTCATGCATCACATAGAGCATATCTGGCAGAAAATCAAGCTCGACTCGCGAATTAGTTGGTAGTTCCACCTCTAAATTGGTTCAACTTTCATTCAGTTTTCCTCGAACACTCGTTTTTTGCGAAAGAAAATTTTTGATCAATTTCCGGCCCATTTTCAATTATTGGTTCAGATTCCTTAATCAAGCAGAAGCTGTCTGATTTTGCGCTGTTCTTTTAACATGGTGTATCTTGGAGTTTCTATTTTATCTTTTTCTTTTAAATGTTCAAAACATGCGACACTGTGATTCGTCGATTTAAAATGAGCTTGTCCAATGCAATTGTGTGACATTTTTCAGTCTTCTGTCTTTATGAAAGTCGTAAAAGGCCAGTTCTTTAGGATCGTCCGTTTTGTTTGTACACTTGTACATTGCAGCATTGTACTATTTTGGTGATTTTGTATTTATATTTAGAGAACATAAACAAGTGACTTCCTTTTCCACGTGCGGTGATCGTCTTGCGTATATCTGATTCGTCACGAAACGTGATAGCGGTGACGTATCAGATCATTGGCAGATATGATGTAACTACGTCCCTTTAAGTTGATTATTGCGGTTAACTAGGGCATCAAATGTGCGTCTAAGTCATCAAGATTGACTAGGCATGCAATGAAGCAGCCATTGACACAAAGTTGAAAATTATACCGAACTATAAAATGCTTGAAAAATGGCATCTAGTCGGTGACTGTGTATATCAGCCTATGAATACTCATATCCTTCAATTCTGAACATGAAAACGTCCTGAATGAATGTTAGAATATGACAGTAATTGCTCAAGCACAGCTTACAGTTGTACTCAAAAATCAACTGAATTAAAAGAAAGTGGGTCAAGGCCGGAAACTCCCCTCAGTTCCCACTCTGCTGATAGTTGATAGAGTTCATCGCAAAAGACATTCATTGAAGTAATTGATTATGAAAATTTAATTTGCCACTAAAACTTTGTTCAAGATTAAATTCCATCTTGCAGCAAATGGAACAGAAACTATCGCAGTACCTCAAAGTGATGGATCTTATAAGCTTCATGGATATAAGTGGTTTTCCTCGGCTACGGATGCTGATATGGCTTTGACGTTGGCCAGAATCGTAGATAAAAATGGCCAAGTCATACAGGTAATTGCGCTATTACAATTCACCTTTATTGCACATTTATTATTTTCTTCACATTTATGAAGTATAACTCTGATAGAAAATTGAAGGGCTGTGTGCCGGTTCCATTATCAAAAAATCTCTGTTCTCAGCACGAAATTCTTTATTGCCCGATATTTCGCCAACCAGTTCGGTAGGCATCCTCAGAGGCAGTGGCTATCATTAACATTGAACACTTTTAAGAGAAGATAAGAACAATAGAAATAATCATTAAGACAAAAAGACAAAAAGGAAGTCACCGTAGATAATCACTGGCGCTGAGTGGAGCTCCACGCTCTAACCACGTCCTCGTAGCAAGCAGGAATAGGTTCCGTTCGATATTGTTACTCGCTTGAATGTGCCAGCTTTCTAAAAATAGCCTCTCTCGATAGCGAGATTCCTGCACAATAACCTGGGAATTCCACCAGTCAATGCGATGACTCTCTTCATACGCATGCGATGCAATGGCTGACTTTTCAATTTGTAGATTTCTCCACGCTGCTTCGTGCTGTTTTATTCTTGTGATCAATGCATTGTTCGTCTGGCCAATATAGTGTTTATCACAGTCGGCACAGTTGATCTTGTAAACAACGCCTTTCTTTTTATCTTCTGGAGGGCGGTCTTTTGGAACATTTAAAATGTCTGAAGGTCTTGTAGGAGGTCGAAAGAACACTTTAAAATTAAAGTCGTTTAACACTCGACCGATTCTGTCCGTCACATTCTGCACATAAGGTAGGGTTACAGGTTTAGGTGCAGAATGTGACGGACAGAATCGGTCGAGTGTTAAACGACTTTAATTTTAAAGTGTTCTTTCGACCTCCTACAAGACCTTCAGACATTTTAAATGTTCTAAAAGACCGCCCTCCAGAAGATAAAAAGAAAGGCGTTGTTTACAAGATCAGCTGTGCCGACTGTGATAAACACTATATTGGCCAGACGAACAATGCATTGATCACAAGAATAAAACAGCACGAAGCAGCGTGGAGAAATCTACAAATTGAAAAGTCAGCCATTGCATCGCATGCGTATGAAGAGAGTCATCGCATTGACTGGTGGAATTCCCAGGTTATTGTGCAGGAATCTCGCTATCGAGAGAGGCTATTTTTAGAAAGCTGGCCCTATTCCTGCTTGCTACGAGGACGTTGTTAGAGCGTGGAGCTCCACTCAGCGCCAGTGATTATCTACGGCAGCGGTTCTCAAACTCTGGGTAAATACCCAAAGTTGGGTAAAATTAGAATATTTTTTGGGTAAGGAATGAATTTTTAAATAAAGTGAGATTAAGTAAGGTCAATTTCTTTATTCCATTGCCTTACCAGATAGACTAAGGGCGTAGATCGACTGAGGGAGCTCCATTCTCTCATTGTTAGCGCGCGCGGCATACATGATACGATACTATTGTAGCTGCCTAACTTACGACACTGATTCACGAACATTTTCAAGAGCTTCAAGCAGTGCTAGAACATTACTGTCCAAAAGCACAGCGTAACACAGATGTCTGGGTTAAGCAGCCATTTGCTTCTTGTGAATCATGTATCGACGACAGTGATGGTATAGAAGACGAATTCGTCCAACTACGAGCCGATGAGGAAAGTAAGGAGGAGTTTTCGAGTCAAGAACTTCCGGCGCTTTGGTTGTCAATAAGTGAAGTTTATCCACAACTGTTCCAAAGAGCTCTGAAAGTTTTGCTGCCTTTCGCGACCACATATCTGTGTGAGTCTGGTTTTTCAGCTTTCTTTCATATGAAAGATAAATATCGAGTGCGCCTACCAGCAATTTCTGACCTGAGGCTGGATCTATCAAAGACATCAGTATTGATCATCTGATCTCCAAGAAACAATTACACTCTTCTCACTGACAGGATTCAATGGAACAATTTTTGATTAGTTGAACTTTGATAGTCTAGTTTTGTGTTTACATATGCTGTATATACTCGTATGTATTATTCTGATAGCTTATTTTGCATGTTTCAGATTGCATTGTGTAAAATAAGATAAAGATTATTGTAAAATATTGTTTTATAGTTCAGTTCTGGCTCCTGAATACATTGTAGAAAATAGCGGGTAATTGGTAGTCTCGGTGTACAAAATGGGTAATCTCGATAAAAAGTTTGAGAACCGCTGATCTACGGTGACTTCCTTTTTGTCTTTTTGTCTTAATGATTATTTCTATTGTTCTTATCTTCTCTTAAAAGTGTTCAATGTTAATGATAGCCACTGCCTCTGAGGATGCCTACCGAACTGGTTGGCGAAATATCGGGCAATAAAGAATTTCGTGCTGAGAACAGAGATTTTTTGATAACTCTCTGATACTACATTATGTACATCAGCTATCGACCACAGTAGATCTAGGTGCTCCGGAAATCTCTGATTTTAGTTTACTTACAATTCTATGCTTTCGATTGAAGAATTTCGGGTGGCATTTTATTTTCCTATCTTGCGATTTTCTTGTGTCATGCGATAGCAAATATAGCGTTGGACCATTTTGTTTCCAACAGCCTTTTGTAAGTTGGGGTGGATGAACTCAACTGGACCGTGACCACAGAGACAACAATTGCATTTAGGCAGTGTTTGCCAAAAAGGCATCAACGTAGATGGTAAAAACACTTGAATCATCTACGCTTCGCTGACGATATCGTGTTGATCGCATCAACACCCGACGACATCCAACACATGATCAATGACCTAAATCAATAAAGTAAAGAAGTAGGGCTGCGTATTAACATCCAAAAGACTAAAGTTATGGCGAGGAATCCAGTTAGCCTCGGTAGTCAAACAGTCCAACAAGTCGATCAATATATTTACCTTGGCCAACTGTTTTAGTATAAAAGATCCGACTCAAATCGAGGAAGTCAGCAGACGAATTCGAGCAGGATGAGCTGCATATGGACGCTGCAGAGAAATACTCGCTGGTAACTTTTCCATCTCATAAAAACGTCAAGTTTTCAACCAGTGTATTCTTCCTGCCCTGACCTACGGCGCTGAAACGTGGACATTCCACAAAGGAATAATGGACAGAATGCAAACAGCCCAAAGAAAAATGGAGAGACGAATGCTCGGCATTTCCTATCTAGAACGACGAAGGAACACTGAAATAAGATCAATCAGTAAAGTGAAAGATGTGGCAGAGCAAATGAGGATACAGAAATGGAGATGGGCTGGCCATGTTAGTCGCTACGTAGTCTAAAAGATTGACCGAGTGGAGCCCTCGAAGACAAAGGCGTGCTGTTGGATGCAGGAGAAGAAGATGGATGCGCAGTCTTGGCAGAAGCCATTGCGTCGCGTCCCACCGAAAAGTCTGTCGCCAGGTAGTGGGGGGGGGGACCCCACACTTTGGGAAACCCTGATTTGATGTGTCGTTAGAACGTAATTATCCAGTAGATTTGAGTATGAATCTCATCCATCATTATCTTCGGAAATATCAAGTTAAGAGGATGTGAACTCAGTGCGAACTCGCGGAAATCAGCTGGTATCCCAATATGTCGACTTGATCTACGTATTCTTATGTTCATCAGTTTTCAGTTCTGAGTTCCTCAAAGATGTGAAATTAAGGGTGGGACCGCGGCATTCATTAGTAGGCATGCTCTACAGAAGTGGATGCATCAACCGTCCATGCGATGTACTTGTCATTATATATACGAATTTGATGCGTCCAATTTCACTGAATCCTTTTTTTCATTTGTAATATCCCAATGTATTTACGCAAATGAACTAATAATGTTGAACGGAGGGCCATGCGAGTCATTGGTGAAGATCATTGACAGGTCAAGTTATTTGATACAGGTGACAATATATGCAAGAGACTAAGTGTCAAAACACTCTAAGCATCCTCTAGGACAGTTCTTTGAGCTTCGTGAACCTACAAGAAATACGAGAAAAATTCACAGAAACATACGTAGACCGAGGACGAAGACAAGGAGATATTCTTCTTCATTGGTAAAATATTGTTCCTGATCTATGTATCTTCGACTATGTACATGTTGATATTTGTGATGTGATCGCCGCATTCCGCAAAGCAAATAAAGCATTTCTTATCTTATCATGAATCATCAGCATGTAATATAATATAATATAATATGCTAACTGAATTTCCATAGAAATTCAGTTGAAGGTTTGTTTAGCTATAATGCATGATTTTGTAAGGCTTTCTATGTCCACAGGTTAATAAGTTCCACGAAGCAGGTAATTATTTTCCTGATTGGAAATTATTAACTTGGTGCGGACTTCTATGGAAAAAGTCATGCATTATAACCATAGAAATGGATAATAGGACTTTCTATGGTATTACTAATTTCTATGATTATAACAGATAATGCATAGATTTCTTCGGTAATTATTTGTCATAATAACCTCGAGCCTTCGGCTCTCGGTAATTATACAGGAAATAATGACGTCAAATCTGTGCATTATATAAGAGATATTGCATGATTATTCGAAGGAAAAATATCATATTAACCGAAGGCCGCAGGCCTGAGGTTAATATCTATTTTTCCTGAGAATAATCATGCAATATCTGTTATAATACATACTAGTTCAATGATAGACATCCGTCTACTTATTAACCTTTTCCCTACTTATTAACCTCTTTTCTACTTATTAACTGGTATCATAGAAAGTGTAGGCTATCTGTGTCCAAAAGTTGGTCAGAATTAGATATCTCATGAATATTCATGCGTCATGCTATATAGGATGGGAATTTAATGCATAGACTTGGATACAAATATTGAAATATTACAAATATTAGCCATATTAAGATGGACCTGCTAGACCAAGCGCCTACCGCAATACTAGATTTTTCTGTCATTCCAGGCAGAATGATTTCAGGATTAAGTGGAGCTGAAATAGACAAATTAATGAAGCAATATGAAACACCGCCAGACTGTGCAACAACATCATGATTTTCAATGCCGCAATCGGACGCAGCAATTCAAACATTGAAAAAAGACAGCATACCATTAGCGACTGTCAGTAGAAATAAATGGAGTGTCAACATATTCACTGAGTGGCAAAGCCAACGCATAACAAAACTGCTGCCACAAGAACATTTCGCAAATGAATTAGAAAAGCAAATAAGTGAGATCAAGCAGCCAGATGCTCTTGATTCTTGGTTCAGTAAATTCGCACTTGAAGTAAGGAAACGCGATAGCACAAGATATACGCGTGACAGTTTGGTTTCTATTATGGCGGGTTTGAATGCGACAATCAAAGACTACATCGGTCCGGTGAACATCTTCAAGGACGCAGCATTTACCAGAACGCAGGAGTCATTAGATCTATCGATGAAGCTGTCAACCGCAGAAGGTGCTGGGATAAGCAAAAAGCAAGCTGAAGTCATCAGTGTAGAAGATGAAGAAAAGTTGTGCACTCATTCTTTTGGAGATACTGATCCGCAGAAACTGCAAGATACACTTTTCTACCTAAATGGACTGCACTTCGCAATGCGCAGTGGACAAGAACATCGTTGCTTATCAACGAGCCAATTAGAAATAAAGCATGATCCTCCTTCGCTTATCTATTCAGAAAAGTGTAGCAAAACGTACAATGGCGGACTTAAACAGAGAAGAATCGAACCAAAAAAGTAGTTCACATTGACAACTTTTACTACAATAATCCTCAGCGCTCTCATGTCAGACTTTATGAAAAGTATCTATCAGTTCGACCGAAGACAACTGAAGTATTTTACCTCAGACCACTGAAAAACTATTCGACTTTTTGGTACAGCGCGGTACCGATTGGGAACAATACCCTGAGAAGCTTTATGAAACGAATTTGCAAAGCATCTGGTGTTGAAGGACATAAAACAAACCACAGCTGCAGGGCAACATGCACAACCAGACTGTACGAATCCGGCTGCGATGACCACGGAATAATGAGAAGAACTGGTCATAGATCAAGTGATGGACTGAAACCTTATAAAAGAATGGGTGAAATTCATGATTTCAACAGCAGCGCTCAAATTGACAACAGGCCGGGATCACTTAATCTCAGTGTAAACAACTCAAAAAAAGAACTCATATCGACAGCGTCAAACATGTTCAACTTCAATGCAGGTTGTATCGTGCATTTTTATCAATGCACAAAATAGTGTTTTCTGTGCTTTCGTATTTTTGCGAGTATATGAAGTTTGTAAAGTTTTCAGTATTTTTCAATTATTTCATTATTGTGGTTGCGATTTCATAGCGGTAGTCATAGTGGTAACTACCACTATGTTAGTAACCATAGTGGTCACTAACATTGATATCTGATTTTACTAAAATCAGTCATGAGCTCCTAGGAGTACTTCTATATCTCAACTACTTATTAACCGCAATTATAGAATTATATAATACTCCTACGAATTTAAATTTACTACTTATTAACTGGTATAACCGCACCAAGTATGTATTATCTATTACATAAAATTATCTGTTTCCTCTGTATTATTGATTATTTGCCATTATTTGGTACAGTGTTTGAACAGAGTGTAAATTGAAGTAAAATGAATGAGACTTTTCATTTTCAGGGAACTCGGGGATTATCAATGTTTTACGTGAATTTGCTTGACGATGCAACGAAACAACTAAATGGCATTCAAATAAAGAAGTTGAAGAACAAATTAGGAACGCGGCAACTTCCAACTGCTGAGTTACTTCTATCTGGTACGAAGGCAACTTGTGTAAGCATTGCGTGTTCATATAATGGGCTGACTGGTCGAACTCACAACCAAGGATGTTACTTATAGTTTATCTCCCCCCCCCTCACGTTTCCAAATCTGTCTAAAATCTGCAAAAATGAATCAATCGTAACCAGACTTAAGGTAAACGTACTTCAGCATATTTTCTACCGACAAACAAAAATTTATGGACAAGTAATTTTTGCATAATTAAGAAATTATTGGACAAGTACTTTTTGCATTACAGACGATAACGTGAAATTTAGCGATGTCATCAGCTTGATCTGACTGCGCCGTTCGACGCATTATTGTCACTCGTGTGAGCATTGCTCTCTCTTCCTCGTCTTCTCATTCACTGCTATTTGAAATCTTTTCACGACCACTACCTTGCCACACCTCCTTTCAGTTAAAAATGTTAGTGCAAGGGATGTGTCCTGGTCATCATCACCTCACTTCACGAGTTATCGGGAAATTACTTGGTTGACCTCAAGTACCTTCTGCTCAGACGATGAGGTCAGGCGAAGTCAGATCAAGCTGCTGACATCGCTACACTTCACGTTATCGTTTTTAAATCAAAATGCACTTGTCCGATTTGCATGAATTTTTGCATGTAGGAAGAAAATATACTCAAATGCGTGTATCCGAAGTTTTGTGACGATTGATTCATTTTTACAAATTTTAGACAGATTTGAAAACGTGGTGTGGGAGATAATCCATAATTACCCTAAGGATATCAACCAAAACTATCGATAATTGTTTTTTTAGATTTCAGAGCCTGGTCGTGGTGTCCCCGGAATGGCAAACATGTTGCTGGTGTGCAGAATTCACACAGCTCTGCATGGAATTGCTAACATGCGTCGAATTATCATGCTGGCCCGAGATTATAGTCACAAGAGAGAAGCATTTGGAAATCCACTCAGTCAATATCCCCTCCATGTCCAAACTCTTGCCAGGATGGAAGTAAGCGGTTCTGAAAGAAGATATGTACCGTAGAACCTGTAATATTTTCAATCCTCTCCCTTAGGGTGGTGGTCTATTTTTCAACATATCCTTGTCAGAAATAGCGACATTCGAAATATCGTTTCAATAAAGGTTGTATTTACGTGCATGCTCCACCACAGAATTAGAATGCTCGTTCCCTAGTCGTTGTTTCCCAGAAGTGCAGCGTCATATCTCGCATGCGATAATGAAATGGTACACACCACACACGATCTGCGGTTGAACAATAAGTCGTCACTGAATAAGCAGTGAGTTACAGACAGCAGCCAGTGGCGCGCGTGTCATACACATCGAGTTCTTTGTTCGGTCACACTTCGTTGTCACCGTGCCATTCATTGATAAATCCTACGAAGAGATGGAGTGGACTGAATTTCTCACGCCTGCCAACTTCTAAACAAAGAATCTGACGGACCAACATTAACGAGAAAACTTGTGCTCAATGATCTGAATTCTTCGAATCTGAAGGGATCGTGGCAATCGAAGCATTTTGGAGGAATTCACAGCAATCCGCTTTCGACGCACGACTGTTCTTCCTATCTCCCGTAGTTATTTGGAATTCCTTTTTTCCTACTTGCTAAGTTCCAACATGTGCCATCGTTTTGAAATAGTCTGCACTTCTAAGTAAACTGAAACATTTAATTCTGTGGCTCCACCTACAAATCTCTCAAATAGCTAAATGCTTTATTAAATACCTGATAGTATTATGAAATTATCTACATTTTGGCTTATTAACATAACTTTTTATTTTGTAATTGAAACTTAATAGGTACATGCTTGACTGGCATTCAATGAATATTTGATAGAAATATTCAATACATAATGGATCGACATTGAATAATTCATTCACAGAAATTGTCGACAATAATAATTTAGTGCCTAATTTCAGTCTCAACAGTAAACAATAAGGTATACTGAATCCATCTAGTATTTTAATCACGTAAGAGCACTGACTACAAAAAACTAGATGAGCAGCTACACAATTTGTAATTAACATTACAAGCACTTAGTGATCAATTTAATGTAATTGTTAATGATGAAGACGTCATAGACACAATGACACACATTTAAAGAAGCGCCATTACCACATCACATGTCGGACAGGCTTTACACAAACAAATATCTTAGTACTCACTACTTATATAGCCGAAAGTTAGGAAGTTGCGATCTATTACATGTTTTACGGTATAGTTCCTTTCACACAAGTTTGCTTAGCCATCATTAAAATGAACGTTAACGCAGTGGTGTGCTTGGGGCGCGAGTTTGACGCGAATAATTTAAGTGTGACAGGAGGAATTTGACATTTGTGTCGCGAAAATTACCGGTCGTTTTTTTAAATAGGATGTTTCATGTTTCAAATTTGTGCTCAACGAGCGCGATCACTTGCGCAGCATTGCGATAACCTTTTTCGAAATGAAGAAACTCGCTTGGGAACTCCTTGTCTCCTTAGTGCCCACTCAATTACCGTCCTCGGTGTACCCTGTCGAAAGCTTTTTTGAGGTCGACGAATACATGGTAGAGTTTTTCTTCTTCTGATCGAACTTTTCCGGCAACTGCCTGAGGATGAAAACGGCGTCTGTTGCCTTTCATGAAACCAAACTGGCGGTGATCGATGTCGATGATCTTCCTCAGCCTTTTCTCCAATAACTTTTCGAATAACTTTATTCCATGCTCGAGCAGTCGAATACCTCTAGTTACCACTGTTAAGACTGTCACCCTTACCCACAGAATTAAATATTTTGTTTATCTACTGCGGTTTCTAGAATTGTGATTAATTCGAAATTGACGGCACATCGAGGAGCTTAGTAAGTGGGCAAAAAGGAATTCCTAATAACTTACAGAGATAGGAAAAAAGTCGTGCGTCGCATGCGGATTAATGTGAATTCCAGCAAAGTGTTTCGATTGCCAAAATTCCTTCAGATTCAGAGAATTCAGATCATTGCGCACATGTTTTTTCCATAATGTTAGTCCTTCCGATCATCTTTAAAAAAGTAGCAGGCGTACGAAAATTAGTTCACTCGATGTTTTCACATCCTCTCCTCGGCATTGCTCCCTGTATAGTGCATACACTGAATCGAATGTTACCAGACGATGTGTGTTTTTGGTGTGTGCGAAGTGATATCACAGCACGCACGCCTCTCTCACTGACTCTGGTGTCCACTGCTGACAGCTTATTGTTTGCCATTTCCAATAGCAAGTGATACACAAATTATCCATTCGAGAAGGAGCAAGTTGTCTAATTCTGTGATGTGTCATTTCGATGTTAAGGTTAGATACGATTCTTCCATTCTAGGAAACCGAAGCGTGCGTATATGAATCTAATTCTGTGTTTTAAACAATCGAACAGCTGTCGGAAATTACTAGTAATTTTTCTCATGTGAGCATCATTCCATCCAGGAGAATTTTCTTCATCATTCTTTCCTCTTTTGCGTTCGTATCGGAAGGATAACATAGACTTTTGTTTTTCAGGTTCACTGTCGCGCCGCATTTCTATTCCTAATGGAAGTCAGTCATCTCCTCGGCAAAGATGATGCCAATGAAATCAATGAGCAAGAAGCGAGCATGCTGAGACTATTATGTCCATTGATAAAACTTTACACTTGCAAGCAGACTATGCATGTGGTATCCGAAGGATTAGAGTCTTTCGGTGGTCAAGGATACATCGAAGATACAGGCCTTCCAAGCATAATGAGAGATTCTCAGGTAATCAATTTGATAAATAATGACGGTAGATGCACGGCTACGTTTCTAGATCTGAAAAGAGAAAGTGTAGAACATCATATCACTAGAAATACTTGGCATTATGAGACTTGTCGCTCCAATATCACTCTAGGAAAATATTCCTTCGCCCGGGATATGTTAAAAGTAACATTATTACAAATAAGATATTACGCATTAAAAAGCGTAATGATGAACTCAAGACATTTTAACAGCATTCTCTTTGATGCTTAGATAAAGTGCTTGCAAAGACATTGATGCTAAGTCAAACAATGATAAGAAAAAGGGACATTAGAAAAAATAATAATGCTAATATGAGCACAGTAAATGTGCCATATATGAGCGATAAATACAGCATATTAATGAATAACTTCATTGTTCGATGTGCATTACCTTTTATTGTTGAGTATCTAAAGAGAATGACAATTATTAAGTCAATAAAAGACACCAACACCCTTGAACCCTCAGCGTGGCCTAGTGAAGAAGATGCGAGCTCGTCTCCACCGCATGCTTCGGTTCGATTCATGAGTCAATATAGTGTCGTCGGGGAATCAAGGGTGTTGGTGTCTTTTATTGACTTAATAGTTGTCATTCTCTTTAAATATTCACAGGCCTCCCAGCGTCATAAAAGGTCATAAAAAGTAATAAAATATAGCACCTGTCATAGAAAGTCGTAAAATTTTTGCAATTTTTTGACCATTTCGATTTAAATTTCACTTCTCTGTATGTTTTTTACAGAATTAAATTATAGGCTACTACAGGGTTTTTTAAGGCGATATACGCGCCCGATTTGGGCGGGTAAAAATTTCAAATGGGCGGGTAAAATTTCCACTGTCCATGTCAGTCACTGTTGTTTTTCACATAAGGCGAATAATTCGAATTATTCGCATAATTCGAATTTAAAGATTATTAAACCCAACCCTATTTCAGGTGTGGATAATCTATACGAAACCTATTTATGTTCGATTATGCGATTCGCAACCATCGTCAAGTTAACAAGTACAAAAACTTTCCTTCAGTCACACGCATTTAAAAGTAGGAAGTTATCAAAACGGAAATACTATATAGTCATGTAGTCGACCATGCCAAAATAAATTTTACTGGTTGCGAATGAAGAAATACATTTGCAGTGGTGCTTTCTTGTCTCACATAGCTTACTTCATTTATAGAATTTGCATCACTGAAAGTTATGGAGGTGTACAACTGTATCCAGCAATTGTTGCTGTGCACATTTTAGTGCATGTACGTCATGCAGGCATATATTGTACCACCACCTCTAATTTGCTGAATATTCAAAAGATGCAAATTTGTTTCCGCTTTCTGTTTACAGCTGGAAAGGAAATTGAAAGAAAGATCTACAAGCCTTGTTTTGCTTTGTTTTAGATTGGCGGGTAGAATTCGGGAGTGGGCGGGTAAACGAAACCTTAAAAAAAGCCTGGGCTACTATCCATTTTATTGTAACTCAGGTAGACACAGTAGACTCAAGTTTCTGCTTAGCCTTCAGTATTTTTATGGCATGTTCCATTTTGTGAAAGATGGTTGTTCTTCCATTGATCTTCGGTGAAATTCTTTTACGATTGTTGAACGTTTGCTGTGGATTATTTTGTTAAAATTGTTGTTAGACTTTTGCTCCGATCTTTATCAGAAACGCGCACCTGCCTGACATTGATAAATTGTCATCCATCAAGTTAATGATTATTTTGTTATATTTTTAAAATTTTTATGCAACTACTGGTCAGAAAGTTGTTTTTTATAGATTTATGTTACCAATTGGTTATAGATAATTTTTGTTCCTTTAAATTGTTAGTTTTTAGAGTGTCATAATATGATACGAGTCCTGTAGATTTTGACTCATGTGTATTTTTGCAGGAATATGTGGTTAGATGTGCGTTAAACGTCCATGTACCATTCCGTATGGTCATGACATTTTCTAAAATTGGTCATAAAATCATAGAATTTTTGATCCGTAATCGCTGGGAGGCCTGTATTCAATAATGATCTTTCGAAATATATATTTTATTTTAACCGATTGATTCTATGATAGACGCATGGTGAAACTGCAATTATAGATTTGTTGTTGATTTCGAGATGTCAAAAGAGAAATGCCAGTATACTCGTATAAATTAAATCCTCATCAAAATGACTTCAAGTAAGAGAAGATGAATCAACAAACATCTAAAATTGTACAAATCAGTGAGACCTCAGACTTCAACTCTCAGAAAAGTTGAAATGCATTCCACTCAAAATTTCCGTTAATACCTCGACAATTATATTCTCAATAAAAGCTTTTACATTAAAAACACGGGCTTTCAGATTTTCTAAGTCCGTCGTCAGGTGATGAATAAGAGAGAGAGTCCTTTGGAGATACAAGGTCTAGTAACGCTCGCGACATTATCTAAGAAACTACGGATAACATAAATTTTGCCACTGAATTTGTCACCACAGGAGATAGTAATAATGAAGATTACAAGATTGAACGATTAGTTTAGAAACAGCACACCAAACATTTATTTGTACCGGAATCGCAACACGGAAGTTAAGCATAATGCAAGATGAACGTCAACATCGGAGAACTTACTATATCTTGGGTAGCCATAGCCATGAATCATGAACAAGCTTTAGTCACTTGAGGAAGAAACTTTCCTTACCTCACCGGGTTTTTCTCTGACTTAGGACATAAAATGGAACTTCTTTTGTCGCTGTACATATACTTACCCGTCCCCGATTTTGTCATTGTACATAGGCCTACAAGGCCAGGCCTCGCTTTGATGTAGGCACATGAATCAATTTTGCCTGTGTTGTAGGTTAAACAACTTCAATAAAGGATTGGGCGCATTAATGAATGCCAAATATAGTCCAGATTGGCATTGTTATATTAATTTCAATAACAAATAGAGCCAGATAATTGCCATTAGGCAAACAATTAGACTATTGTACAGCAATTTACAGTTGTCTGTAATTAATTACACTTTCTGAATAGTAGGCACAATCTGATATAGGCCTTCTTGTAATATCGAATCAGAGATCTCGGTATTTGATAAATATTGATTCTCGAGATTGAGATTTGAGCTCGAGATTAAATTCACTAGATGTATGTCATGGTAGTGCTCGCGACAGACATTAAATTAATTTTCTACTAGGAAGTAGACTTAGAATAACTTTGTTGATTATCACACTGATTAACATTCATAGAAAGTCGATAATCTTTGGTAGCATAAACTGGCTAATCATTCTTGTCTCCGAGGGAAAAAACTTTTTCAATATTTTGGGTAACGCTCGCGACATTCTAATATAGAAATTTAATATTTCCTAAAGAGTCATAACTAACTTTGACAGAAAGTTGTCTTTCAGATGCATTCACTAACGTGAAATGTTCTAACATCACAAACGATTTTTCAACTTGATATTCACATTTTCATGTACAAAATGAATTGAAGCACACAGCTCATAAAATAGGGTCATAATTGAAACTTATATAATAGTTTTTAGACTACCCTTTGTCATTTATGCTGACATATTTCAGCTCTTTAGCTAGCATAGGTCTGAACTTTAGACTATATAGTATATCCTGGTCATCGGCATAATTCGTCAAAAACTGGTTTGAAATTTTGCGTCGGTGCAACCAACTCAAGCAAGTTGGAGTTTAAGTATTACGGTGCATGCTGGTTTGCAGTTTGCAACTCTTATCTTCCAAAACATGACATTCATTCCGTGATGGAACCACATGATATGTTTTTATAACGAACGACAAACGATGTTGTCTTTCTTTACGATTTCTCTGCCTTTTTCTTGTGATTTAAGAACAAATGTAGACTTCAGCACCATTTTGGCACTTTGGTTCATGTAACAGAAGTTGTTGATACTCGCAGAATTATCATCAAATGAATGAAAAAATGAAAATAAATATATGAATATAACTGGTTTATACATAAAACTAAATTAAGCAAACCACTTTCTTCATATGGACGAACTTCAATAATCCCACTGTCATTCTTCTGTGTTGAGTGTTCAGCAAGAATGTAGAGTGTATTTTAATAGTATCTTGCGTTTCATCAGAATTAGATTCGAACCCAGGTCTCATGAACGCAGAGAAAACACTCTATCAAAAAGTCTCTGCACCGGAAAATGTCACCTCCCAAATCAAGCAATGTGCAAACAGTCACTTAGAATGCATTTCTACTTTTTTAGAAATATACTAATGCTTGTGACTGTAGCAGGAAATCATGATTTGTAAGAACACATAATAATTGAATAACATAGTTCGCACCAGCAATCTTGATAAAGTGAGGTATAGTGTATGTCTGAACAGCTTCAGTTACAATCTCAACAAAAGAACATGTCCAGTAAGCTGTAAAATTGATCTTGTTAATGGAATCTCAAAGCGACAAACAATTTTGACATTATTGTGATATACAAGTTTGTTTACAGTTCATGAAATTTCCATATTTTGAGCTCAAATCAAAACTTTCCTTTCGGTTTTAAATTCATTTAACATAACCTTATCCTCTAAATATGTGAGGGTAAATTACCATGTCATGAAAAATGTTGAGGGGCAAAATTTTTAATCTAGTCCTTCTGGGAATGCAGGATACATTTCATAGTAATATTCGTGTAATCACAATGGGTATGGGACATTTGCCACAGACTTAGAAGACAGGCTATTCTATGAGATCAGCAGGGAGGTTAATCGTAGAAATCCGAGGCCAGATTTCTACCTTTTCCTACCCTTCTAGCTTCATGGAATGCCTGTTTTCATTCTTTGATATAGAGCCAAGTGATTTCCTTCCAGCATGGACGTCTGTTGCATCTTACAATGAATAAAATTCGTAAAGCAACAGAATGCGTGCACACTTAGAAGAACAATGCTCAACAGCATTATAAAAATATTTTTTATAATAATTCATATTCTTACACCTATACTTGGAACATATTCTTGATTGAAATACGATATTGATAGGTTTGAATTGTGAAACTACAGGCCTAAATGTTTATCGAATGATGAAAAAGCAAAGTGAACTTATTGTGACTAACGTTCATCAATAAAGTAAGGAGTGACGATGATTCCTTATATTGTATGTACCCAAAAAACGTAAGTAGTAATGCTGGAAAAATTGTTTTAGCCAGTTTTAGCCGAAAAATGGTGACAAAAGCTGATGGTTTTTACCAGGTGGTCAAAACCAGGGTGGTTTTTACCGACCAACCCTGGTCTAAATGTCTTTGAATACGGAGTCCTGTGGGCCAACTGGATGGATTCAAAATATGAGAACTGGCCAGTTCATCGGTTTCAAAAACATAGGATTTCTCAATGTCTGAAACCCTGTCAACTCTGTAAAAATCGAGTAGATTTTAGACAACATCATAAACCAATGATCGGACGTCTTTATCTGTATTACTGAGGTGTACACCTTCTAGCAAAAACTTTGCTGGAGCTGATCATCGAGTTTCTCGAGGTATAACAACAAAGCCATTGATGGGTGACTCTATACGGACGACAGAGGATGGTAACGGGAAGTCATCAATTGACGAAGGATGTCTATCTTCCACACGAAAGTCATTGTCACTGTTATCGTGATGCGGCGATGTGAGGGCTGATGCAATGATGCAGCCGAGTCGATCAATGTCAATATCAATGCCATGTGTCGCAATCTCATTGTGTCGAGAAAACGCTGATCTATCAACCTGTACAGAAATATCCTTAGTTGCACTGGGGGCTCGAACGACCTTTATATTTCCTCAAATTTTCTGACATAATTAATAATAGTAATAATAATTTATTCGTCAGTTACAAAGGGCGGTAATGACAGAGGCGGGGTGACAACATCATGAGTACATCGAAAATTTCACAAAACTGTTATTATACAAAGCAAGTCGCCTATTCAAAGGTCGTAAAGCAATTAATGAATTGCTATTAGTAGACAAAACGTCTACTTGAGATTCAAGATACTTGACTTTGCCATCGTGAGCTGTTAATAATAATGCATGATATTGTAAGGCTTTCTATGTCCGCACGTTAATAAGTCCCACGAAGCAGGTAATTATTTTCGTGGATGGAAATTATTCACCTGGTGCGGACTTCTATGAAAAATGTCATGCATTATAACAGATAAAGCATAGATTCATTCGGTCATTATCTATCACTGAACGATATCTAGATGCGCATCTGTGAAGTACAGTACAAATCATGTCTATAAATATGTAATAGATAATGGATGATTTTGAGGTCATTATAGAATTTATTAACCGAAGGCCGCTAGGCCTTATAACGGTTAATAAGTTCTATATGACCGAAATAAATCATCCATTATCTGTTATAATGCATGCTATAGATATGTTTCAGAAGAGGTTAATAATTTGCATAGTTACCTCTATACACGGATATCTTGAAGTCTTATCTTGTTATTTTACAAGTTTTTGATTAACATTTTTCCATTATGAAACATGACAGGTCACCATGCTATGGTGAATTTTACATGATTATTGAGATTCAAATTTCTCGAGATAGAAAGCATTCAATTTCTAGTAGCACCTTGATAAGGATGTGTCAGTTTGCAGGCTGCATAATAGCAATAGTCGGTCGGTGAACAAAAAAACTGAAGATTTTATTTATCTCATGGAAAATTAACAAAAGCAAACGGTGGCCTAATTGAATGCGCATGTACTGAATAGCTTAATTTTGCAAGCCTATTCCTACTATGCATTGCATCAAACGCAGTTATCTGCAAAATATTATATTTCAGCATCTCGCATTTGAGGTGGAAGGTCAATACGCCACATCGACAAGATTGCTATTTTGATGCCCTTATAAATGGCATGACTTTTGGACCTTGATATATTTTGGAATAGTGAATGGTTGTCTCAACATTATAACGCCCTGTCAAATTTTCAAAAAATTCTGATCAACATTGCAGAAGGTTAATGTATTTTAACACAACCAAAGTGATGTTTGACGGATTGTGATAGAATATTTATACAATGGAAAGGTTGCAGTAAAAAAAGAGGCTGAATATCTAGTGAAATTTTGTGAAGGAATGCAGTGTTTTTGGTTGATCACGCTCAACGTAATAATGACGGAAGCAACAAGAGGAAGGTTCTGTTTATCATCCAAAGAAACGCTCTAGCTCAACACCGATAGTGACTTGGACGTGGTATGTTGATTTGTATCACTACAAAATATATGTTGGGCCGTCACATTGCGCAGTTAAAATGTTCTTTTTGCAAGCATCATCCACGGTAGAACTGTAGCTGCACCTGGTAGAATGACCACTATCAAAGCTGGGATCGTTCAGCAAAATGGCTTCTCTCAATGAGCGCACTAACAGACATTGCCGCAGCAAAAGTAAAGTGAGCGATTGCAAGTCCATCAGAACACTCTTCAAACCTGAAGGCGAAATCTGGAGATGCTTTTTCTAATTCTGTTATACCTAGTCACCATCGCCTAAATCGTTGCAAAGTAGGTAAATCTATGTAAATATCTAGGTAATTATGGTGCTATATAATGACTTGATTGTGGAAATTATTAACCTGTATACATAGAAAGCTGCACAATAGCATGCATTATAAAGAGGTAATGATTCCTGTTGTATCTAGATAGAAATTTGAATTCAGGTTTCCGTGCATTAATTGGAAATTCAAATGGCGCATGATCCAACTGGGAGATTTCATTTGAATCATCGATGAGAGGTGGAACGGTCGGCCGAGAGTGAGTTGCAAAAGGTTTGAGAATGCATCCGGGATACTGCTTTATTGGTGCTCTCATAATTGCTGATGTTGTTGTCAAATGAACAGCTGCTTGCAGATACTTTCAGTAATACTTACTGCAGATATACTTACTTGCAGAAAGTTAGTGCAGCTGCTTGCAGTAAAAAGAGAGGCTGAATATCTAGTGAAATTTTGTGAAGGAATGCAGTGTTTTTGGTTGATCACACTCAACGTAATAATGACGGAAGCAACAAGAGGAAGGGTTCTGTTTATCATCCAAAGAAACGCTCTAGCTCAACACCGATAGTGACTTGGACGTGGTATGTTGATTTGTATCACTACAAAATGTATGTTGGGCCGTCACATTGCGCAGTCAAAATGTTCTTTTTGCAAGCATCATCCACGGTAGAACTGTAGCTGCACCTGGTAGAATGACCACTATCAAAGCTGGGATCGTTCAGCAAAATGGCTTCTCTCAATGAGTGCACTAACAGACATTGCCGCAGCAAAAGGAAAGTGAGCGATTGCAAGTCCATTAGAACACTCTTCAAACCTAAAGGCGAAATCCGGAGATGATTTTTCTAATTCTATTATGCCTAGTCACTGTCACCTATATCGTTGCAAAGTAGGTAAATGTATGTAAATATCTAGGTAATTATGGTGCTATATAACGACTTGATTGTGGAAATTATTAACCTGTATACATAGAAAGCTGCACAATAGCATGCATCATAAAGAGGTAATGATTCCTGTTGTATCTAGATAGAAATTTGAATTCAGGTTTCCGTGCATTAATTGGAAATTCAAATGGCGCATGATCCAACTGGGAGATTTCATTTGAATCATCGATGAGAGGTGGGACGGTCGGCCGAGAGTGAGTTGCAAAAGGTTTGAGAATGCATCCGGGATACTGCTTTATTGGTGCTCTCATAATTGCTGATGTTGTTGTCAAATGAACAACAGCTTGCAGATACTTGCAGTAATACTTACTGCAGATATACTTACTTGCAGAAAGTTAGTGCAGCTGCTTGCAGTAAAAAGAGAGGCTGAATATCTAGTGAAATTTTGTGAAGGAATGCAGTGTTTTTGGTTGATCACACTCAACGTAATAATGACGGAAGCAACAAGAGGAAGAGTTCTGTTTATCATCCAAAGAAACGCTCTAGCTCAACACCGATAGTGACTTGGACGTGGTATGTTGATTTGTGTCACTACAAAATATATGTTGGGCCGTCACATTGCGCAATCAAAACGTTCTTTTTGCAAGCATCATCCACGGTAGAACTGTAGCTACACCTGGTAGAATGACCACTATCAAAGCTGGGATCGTTCAGCAAAATGGCTTCTCTCAATGAGCGCACTAACAGACATTGCCGTAGCAAAAGGAAAGTGAGCGATTGCAAGTCCATTAGAACACTCTTCAAACCTGAAGGCGAAATCCGGAGATGCTGTTTCTAATTCTATTATGCCTAGTCACCGTCACCTATATCGTTGCAAAGTAGGTAAATCTATGTAAATATCTAGGTAATTATGGTGCTATCTATATAGCGACTTGATTGTGGAAATTATTAACCTGTATACATAGAAAGCTGCACAATAGCATGCATTATAAAGAGGTAATGATTCCTGTTGTATCTAGATAGAAATTTGAATTCAGGTTTCCGTGCATTAATTGGAAATTCAAATGGCGCATGATCCAACTGGGAGATTTCATTTGAATCATCGATGAGAGGTGGAACGGTCGGCCGAGAGTGAGTTGCAAAAGGTTTGAGAATGCATCCGGGATACTGCTTTATTGGTGCTCTCATAATTGCTGATGTTGTTGTCAAATGAACAGCAGTTTGCAGATACTTCAGTTTCCGAGCAATTTGTGGATGGCAAGGTCTGACGAATGTTCCTTCCAAAGAAAGAAATAAAAACATGAGTGGTTTAACCCTTTATGTCAATAGCAACAACATTGAGACTCTCAACAGAAATTCCTTTGTAAGTTGGACAGAAATTAAATCATTAACTGCTTCAGACAATAGGATTCGGCCAATTCATCCAGAGGCCTTCGTCCCACTAAGAATTTTAGAAGTTTTGGATTTAGATAAAAACAGGCTCAGGATTGGAAATGGCTTCATGATAAACACGCTGCAAAAGTTGCCAAATCTGAAAAGGTTACATGCATCAAGAAATCCATTGGGAACAATTCCAAACCATTTCTTTCGAGGAATGGGAAAACTGAAGACTATTTACATAACAGACACAGTTGGCGGCCTAAAGCTTCAGGATTACTCGTTCGGAGGACTGAACTCGATTCAGCACCTTATTTTGTCTAGAAATTCTATTCGTAAACTACCACAAGCAATGGAGGAAATAGTCCAAGGGCTTAGTGCTTTAAAGATTGGTGGCAATTCGTTCGAATGCGATTGTGCTTTGAAATGGCTGACTTCATACAAGGGAAAGATATTGAACTTTGTATGCATTTCCCCACGTACGCTTAGGGGTCACAACATCGACCTATTTGACGCTGCCGTAACAAGCTGTCAGTAAAATGGCTTGTTAAGATCTTTGAGGGAGCATGTGATTTTATAAACCAAAAGAGTTTTGAAGAAATTAAGTTGCTTTTTAACATCATATCACTGATTATAGTTGGGTGTTTAGTTCAAAGATCTTATGATAGAAATTAGGACTAATGAAAAAAGTACTCGATATAACGAGCTTATATTAATATTAAACGGTGCCCTTGAAGGCGAAAAATTATGACCAAAATTCTCTAGAAAAACTGTTGACATTTTCTGATTTGGCTATGTGTAGGAAGTTGTAAAACGTAAAATTTAAAATCATCCATCGAGCAATTCTCGAGAAAATTCAAAATTTGAATTTTAGTAGTAGTATGATAGGTTGAAATATTATAAATACCAAAATCAAAATTCTCCAGAGAAACTGTTGTGACTTTCTGATTTGTCTATGTATATGGAGTTGCAAACAGCAAATCTTAAAACAATCCATCGAGCTATTTACGAGAAAATTCAAAATTTGAATTCTATGACGAGTACAATAGTTATGATAAATTCTGTTTTTTTGGTTTCATGAAATAGATGACTACATGCAATGCTGCTATTAAACCAGATGATGTTTTGCATGTACGACTTACATACAATGTTTGCTTGACTAGTGTGACTTCTTTGCGTATTCTTGTAGGTCCTGACATGTAGAGTGCATTATTTACCATATACATATGACATGTATTTTCTTTTTTTATTTGAAATATGCATGCAATTAGCCATTTTTATTTAAATGAATTTACCTTTAAGCTACGCAAGCTGCGTTATGATAGCAACTTCATCAATTTGCATCCTATGTACGAGGACTTACGTAGTATTTCTGTAAGACATAGATTTCTTTTCTACTTATGCCTATTTTACTGGTTTTAAGCTTTAGCTGTTCCTTCAAATTCAAAGCGTGTTTTTCCTTACAGGAAATTTGAATCTGAATCTGTCATTTGTCTTCAAAGCCCTTTACCTAAATCCTTGTATCCTTGCATCCTTCTCATCATTGAAGAGAAAACAATAATGCTAGAATAATATAATTATAATTTGCCCAAACCATTAAAAAAAGATTACTCTCAACTCAAATGTTCTCAAATATGTCTGCTGTTGTAGACTGATACTGCGGAAAGAAGACGATTGCCAAAACTTGGATGCGATTCATTGATTTTGTACCGATTCCAAGTCTCAGAAAAGTCATAATGAGCTACTTCAACCGACTGCTCACTCCACGGTCCTAAACCTGTTTTTTTTCAATTTGCAAAAATCCGCAACATGGTGAAAAATACAATGAATTTTAGGCGTTACCGGGAGTTTCAGGCGCAGAAATGCTGCCTTGAATTCTCCAATTGACTTTTCATAGTCAGACGATAAATGTTGTCCGAAGCAAGATTCAACGCAACGATTCAAATGCATGAATATAAATGTTTTGTTGGGACGGGCATAATGTACGAAGCTTCGAAATATTGTTCAGCAGTTTGCGACATCCGTTTCCGGTAAAACTTCCACCGTGATATCCTTCACGCTCAACACAACATTGCGCCGTCCATTCCGCAACGCCAGGCCAAACGTTTTCAAGTCCAACATACAATAAATTTACGCATCCAATTAACAAATGCAAACCTGGAGGTGAAATTACTTCCAAGAGTATCATATCTTCATGAAAGCCCTGAAGAATAGGCGGATGTGATGCATTGTCAAATTTCTTTGCTTGCGATCGATTACGGCCATCGTCAACATATCTCCAAAAGTTGCTGTTCAAAGATCCAAACGTGCGATCTTCACCTCTTTCATGAAGCGGATTCTTGTGTGCATTGCACCATGAGCACGGGTGGCAGCTACCATGGGCCAATATTCCGAGCAAAATATTCAACAATTTTATATCAGTAGCGATGCAGAAGTTCGAAGGATTGCTTTCTATCAAAAGTCTCATATTCAAGGATGTCCACAAGCGTAAAACATATTCGTAGTTTTCTTGGATGTTCGAAACCAATGCAATAATGAAGAGTTTCTTTACTCCGGAGTGCTTGAACTTGTTTGCTATTCCTTCACTGTATGTCATGCGAGCTTTTGTTTCAGAATTTCTTGGATCAAAAATTGATAATGTGATTTTGAAAATACCACCTCCATGGAGCCCAATTTTGTGGATCAACTTACCGATTCGATGTCTTCGATCAGATTATCCAATGAATTACATATTACTGCCGGCTTTTTTTCTTTACCCGTAATGGCATCTTTTGATTTGGAAATGAAACATGGCTCAGTTATTAAAAGAAATTGTCATACTTGCTGTGTATCAGTTTCAAGTTAGAGTCCAGATTGCTTTCGATAGATGAACGTGATGAGCAAGCGGACCGTATGTGCGTCGCTAGTTTTCTGGTCTGTCTTCCGCTCAAATTCATTGACACTTGCATATCGGAAAGGCTCTGAGAACTACACTGCGTCATTCTTGCATTGCTTTCTGTTGTCGGTGATAGGCAAAGCTTCACAGAACTTCCCGACGTATTGTTTAGATCTAGCAATACTTCATCGTTGTCAGAAGCTCTCCTCTTCTCTCTAATGACTTTTGAGGCAAACCATTCAGCAGTCTTTGGTGAACATTGGGATGTTAAAGCAAATAAATTGTCATATATATCAGCTTCGCCACATCGATGGGATATCCCTCTTCCGATATAACCCAAGCAGAGAGGACACAGTACAATCGGTGTTGGTTTGACTGGACGTTGATCAGTTGATGTTGACGGCCTGCCAACATGGCTTTTCTTCAACCCGAAATTGTTTACTGAATTGATATTGCTTCTTGCTACTTCGCAAACGGTGCATGAACAATAATCTGGCTCATATGTGCGAGTGGCATACGTTCTGGATAGGGAGGGGAGCCGAAGTTTTGCTTTGCATACTGTTCCAATTTCAATCTACACGTTGAACAAATCGCTGTGGGAAGCCGATCATCATTTAGTTCGTTGCCAGTCGTATTTCTTTAGCTTTGTTCATACACAAGATGCAAACGACTCGACAACATTCCTCGTGTGACATACGTTTTGTTCGATGGGCCATGATTGTTCAGTTCAATATGCAGATACGGTCGTCGTACAATGTCCTCCAGGAGTCAGAACAAAATGGTCAGGAAAGATAATGACAGCAACCTGACAGAGGCACTGCGCTTCTTCAATCAATTAGTGAACAATCGATCAATGGCGTGAACTCTATGCCGCAACAATGGAAGGACCAAGTTACATGTATTTGCTCAGCTGTTGATGAATCATGCCGTGAACACTCTTTTGCCATTTTCAATACAAAGAATGATCAGAGGTAATTTGATATAAACAAACTTGAACAATAACACGATCGCAAAGATGAAAATGTTTTGATTGAATCTAACTAAATTCTACATGATCAATTTACAAGCAATGAATTATGATGTCGTTCATGATGATGAAGCACAGAGCTAGGATGCATACATACCGGCAAATGCAGGTCAAGTAAATTGTGAACATATCTCCACTCTTGGATCGCTTTGAGACAAGCAAAATTGTATCGCACATGTGCCATTTGAATTCACAATGTCATTTCAGCTTGTAAAAATTGATATCCCAATACTAGACATTACATCACTATATACTAGATATCGACGAGTTCATGCATAACTTAGCTTTAATCGAAATTTCGTGAATAGTATTCCTACAATTTGCAATATTGAAATGTGTTATACTACTTGGAGATTTGAATTTTCTCGTGAATAGCTCGATGGATTGTATTGGAATTATTTGCTTACAACTCCATACACATGGACAAATCAGAAAGTCAAAACAGTTTCTATGAAGAATTTTGTTTTGTATATTTTTGATATTTTAACTTATCATACTACTAAAATTCAAATTTTGAATTTTCTCGGAAATAGCTCGATGGATTGCTTTAAGATTTGCTGTTTGCAACTCCATATACATAGACAAATCAGAAAGTCACAACAGTTTCTCTGGAGAATTTTGATTTTGGTATTTATAATATTTCAACCTATCATACTACTACTAAAATTCAAATTTTGAATTTTCGCGAGAATAGCTCGATGGATGATTTTAAATTTTACGTTTTGCAACTTCCTACACATAGCCAAATCAGAAAATGTCAACAGTTTTTCTGGAGAATTTTGGTCATAATTTTTCGCCTTCAAGGGCACCGTGATTAGGACTAATGAAAAAAGTACTCGATATAACGAGATTAACTTAATTTAAACTTATAGAAGAGAAATTGAGGTTGTCTCATGGCCTCGTCTGTTCTCTACGATGAGATACATCAGTACTATACAAACATGCATTATTATACATTACTTTTGTTGGGTTGGTTGGACGGCGTGTCTCACGCGGTTGGTATGGGGGTTTTTTTTCGTTTTTGGTTTTGGTTGGCAACTTTGGGTGTGTGCATGGGTTCCATTTGGTAATTCTGTTTGTGTTTATGTTGTGTGGGTTGGGGTGTCCGGAGTGGGGCTGGGGGGGCTTTGGGGGTGCGACGGATGGCGTGGGACGATGACGATGCATTAGGCGTACCGTGGATCACCTTGGGTCAATCAAGTGGGGAAGTGGACTTGGCGTCTTGGTATTTGGTTGAATGTTGTATTTGCATCTAGGTGTCAGGGCTGGTGCGGTGATTGGCCCTACGTGGTAGGACGATTTTGTTCGCGCGGCAGCACGGAAGGCAGGTGGGGGGTGTTCTGTTTTGGGCGGCGTGCGGTAGGTGGGGTTTTGCGGAGACATAGCGTGTGTTCGTAGATTTGGCGGTGGATACATTTGAGGGCGGGTGGGTGATGTTGCAGTTATTTGGTGTGGGTGGGTCTGTGTTTTGCGGCAGTTGGTGCTTTTGTTTTTGTTGGCTGTGGTTGAGCGCTTTGTTGAGGGCAGGGTGGGGTGATAATACTGTGGCTTGTATTTCGGGTCCTGTGGTATGGGTGGGCAGTGGATTAGTTTGGATAAATCGTTCAGATATGAGCGATCTTTGCGGTTTTTTATTTCAGATACATGAATGTTGGTAACGTGGCCGTGTTGTTTCGTGATTGCATATTTGAGCAGGCTGGTATGTCGATTAATTTAATTGAAAGGTGGTTACTCGGGGGGTGCATAGTTACCTGCGGTGGAGGCTTCGGGTGTTCGGGTCTGAGGGCGGGGTTTTTGGGAGAGGCACCATCGCCCCGGGAGAAGCAGCGGGGGCGGGATATGGGGTTCAAATCTGGGGTGATGTGATGCGTATTGTGGTTGCGAGGTGGTGGGCACTTGGTAGATGGGCCCGAGTCGGGTCGCTCAAATAGTATCTGCCAACTTCTTGCCCAAGTATTTTCTGACGAGCGACCCTGGTATGATTTGCTTACGGGCTTCACGTGTTGATGAGAGCAGGTGATCTTCCCTAATCCTAGATCTGTGCTCACGAGACGCGGCATTCACTGAATATAAAACAATCACTCAGCTTCTAAGCCAATAGGAAACATGGACTACCACAGTGCAACCTGTCTTCACACTTCAATCATCTCAAATTTGATACGCAACACACTGCTTAATATCATCTATCCCTCCTCACCGGCTGTAGTTTATCTCTGTACACCTGTTTTTAGAAGGCGCTAGACTGATTATGATATATAACATATCTTTGCATGATTACAAAGATGCTTATTCGCATGACGATGATTAAATTTTTTCGTAGAGTTTCCTGTCGGTGAAGTAGTAGAGAACACTCGTATATTCTATGGTGTCATGATACTTGACATACGAAATTCGTTCCAAGGACTGTAGTGCAATTTTCAGTAAATTCCTTAATTTGCGTAAATCAGCCGAAAATCAGCAAGTATAAAATGGAAAGATTGTTATGTCTCACAATAATTTTGATGCATTTGTTACTTGTGTATGTGCAACTGCTGTATTTTTCTTCTCAATGCATGACTAAGAAAGTATCAGAATATTTATAATTTACATGCATTTTCTAAAATTTCTGTTTAAGGTGCATTCAGCACTGTTTGTCTATTCCCAATATTGTATTTAGACTTTTTCATGCGATAGCTGGTCAAATCTTGTCGTTTATCAAAATCATCTACTATCAATTTCCAATGGATTCTCAAAAAAATCATAAATATCGTCGGGAGAAAGATGTCTATGCCATGTTCGTTGACCTCAAAAGGCTTTTGACAGGGTCCCAAGGCGTGTCTTAAGGTGGTCGATGCGCAAGCTATGCTATGAGTTGACGAGTGGATTGTAAACGATATACGAGCACTCAAAGTCTGCAGTGTGCTGTGACAAAGCAAAGAGTGCACGTTGGACTGCATCAAGGTTCATTTCTGAGCCCACTCCTATTAATCATATTCATGGAGGCCATTTCACAGAACTTTCGACGAGGATGTCCCTAAGAAATTCTCTACACAGATGACCTTGTCATATTATCCGACTCTGTTGAAGATCTAAAAGCCTGCTGCTCATGCTGGAAAACAAATCAGGAGGCTAAAGGCATGAGAATCAACGTCGGAAAGACCAAAGTGCTTGTTAGTCGAGATACCTAAGCCCCACAAAAGGACGAGGGGAAGTTCACATAGGCTGCATGTGGAAAGGAGTTAGATGGAACGTGATGAAGTATTCAGGTTGTAAGTAGTGGGCTCACAAGAGCTACACGAATTAGGCCGTTCTACGTAATGACCCAAATATCAAGTGTCGACGAGTTAAGGAGATATTCTCGCTCGTGTCTCAAGCAAAGATCATTGAGATTAAATAAATAAATATCGTTGTTTATACTCGGAAGCACATTAGTCACGGGGCCTTTCTTCCATTTGGCCGAGTTGTATAAAAGGAGATCAAAATAGGCTAAGACTACATTGAAATGGCCGATGACTTCTGCGTTCTTGGTGATAGAGTAGGTAATTCTGGATGTTGTCGTGAGGCTATAACAGCTCGTCTGCGAGGCGCCTGGAAGAACTTCCACGACCTACTGCCTGTCCTTACCACCAAGAGTATCTCGCTAAAGCGCAGGGATCAGGTGTACAATGCCTGTATCAGGAGTGTGTTGTTGCATGCGTCGAAGACATGACCCATTAAAGTTGATGACGTTACTCTCGTGGTGAGAAATGAGAAGACTATGATCCGATGGATGTGAATGCCGATACTTGGTTGAACTGAGAGGCATGCTCCAGCTACATGACCTAGAATCACTACTACCCCAAAATCGCTGGCACTGTGTTGGTCACTTGCAACGGATGCCGGACTGGAAGTGGCTGGACCGAACATCACAGGTGACACAACATAGATCTTGAGCTCCTGCATCTGGACCCCCAATTATCGCAAGATCGAGCAGAATGGAGATAGCGCATCCATCCCAGCGACAACCGACTCAACCAAGCGTCCACCCTCAAACCTGGGGAAGAAGAGACGAAGAGTAGGAGTAGGTAAGTATCATGATATTCGAAATTTAAGCTGCTATCTACAGTAACAAGATGACCGAGCTGAAAAAACCTGATGCCACCAGTGAAATGAGCGTTCTTCAAAACCTTTGCACCGTAGTTTTGGGAACGATTGAATCGTAGGAACATAAAAATCAGATGAGAATATCGGGGAGTATGCTGAATTATTTGTTTGGAAGCTCTCCATGCCAGCTCTTAGCGAAAGCCACTAGTCTCGCGCGAGCGCTTTCGACGACCGTCGGCCGCCTTACTCATGAGCAAGTGAATTTATTCGAAACGCCCATTGCCTGCAATCACTCCAGCCTCAGTATACCATATCCCATACTCTGAGTCGGAGTGTAACTTCTCCTATGTCGGCGAGAGTGGTCGGTCATTGGACGAAAGAAAGAAGGAACACAGAAGTGCTCTCCAAACTCTCGACGTCGATCGATCGGAGCTGGCCAAACATCTGTGCGACGCTAGTCATATGGTTGCTTTAGATCGGATAGAGTGTATCGACACGGATGAAAACTGGCGGCGTCGCGTCACCAAAGAGGCCTTATGGACTCGAAGACTGAAGTCTTGTAATAAGACAAAGTCTGTGTGGGGACGCGATATGACTTTGTTTTGTGACTGTCCCTCATTTTTACTTCTTTTTGCTTTACTTAGTTTTTTATTTTATCAGTAGTTTGTAATTTCTTGAATTGTCATAATTTCCTCTCCGTCTGTGATAATGAAGATCAAATAAACTCACTTGCTTATGACTATGGCGGCCGACGGTCGTCAAAAGGGCTCGCGCGGGACTGGTGGTTTTCACTAAGAACTGACATGTCTTAGATTTGACATGGGGAGCTTCCAAGCAAATAATAAAAACCAGAGGAAAGACTCCTACATGTTTTCAAAGCTCAAAGTCGCTCGGTTAAATGAGCAAAAATGAAATCACAATAAATTGATTGCAATTTTCGTTACTAACACAACAGTTTTCAATGATTTTCACTCATAATTCTTTTCAAAATCAAGTGAATCAATTTCATCTTCAGGTTCTACCAATCTGGGAAGGCACGACCAATATACTGAGTTTGGATGTTCTGCGATCAATTTCCAAGTCTAAAGGGGAAAATTTGAAGGCATTTCAAAATGAAGTCGTTTCTCGTACCGAACGGATAGCCGAATTAAATGCGAAATTTGCACCTCATTGTGAATATGTCAGCGATTCCGCTAAAGCCATCATCGACTTTGTCCACAAGGATCCTCGAATTCTTGAACCTGCTGCAAGAGATTTGGCCTATTCTTTGTCTCGCACTTACATGGGTAAGTTCAGCGGAAACTCGCAGCTACGCGGATTCGCGCGAACATGGGCAGTTTTTTAATTGCTGCGCGGAATTTTCAACTACTAATTTGAGTCAATTTTTTTCATTTTCTTTTGTGATGTTTTGATCCTTAATTCAGTATTATCAAGTCCTGGAAAGCTTGGAAAAATCATGGAAAATGAAAGCGGCACCTGGAAAGTCTTGAAACATCTGGCAAGTAGGAGTTTTTAAAAATATAACTCAATTGTAAAAGTTAATTGAAAGTCAAATTATACGACTTGTCTTGTCCAAAGTAAGTATCTTGTCAGTGGACCTTTTCCTGTAAGCATTGTACTACCAACGCCTTCCGTAAGATAATATCCAAAATTATGTTCTGAAGAATTTTCTTTTCAATCATTCCCAACTTTTTTTATATGTGCATTGTTTGTCAGACACAGCACCTGTTAGAAACATGTTTTTGTACTCTCCATGTTGCTAGTGACGCTTTAAAGCTGGACACAAAGTTTCAGATTGCAGAGTGGGTATTTTTTTAGGACTGTCTCAGAATTCAGGCAACTAAATCCAGCATTAAGAGGGAAATATGCAAACAGTCCTGGTTCGAATACCTTCCCAAAGAAATTTCGCACCACTCGGATCGTGAATTGCCAAAGGCTTCTAAATCTGACAAAATTTTGCACACATGTAAATCGGAAACCAAACATTCATTTACTTGATAGTGTTCAAAAAGCAGTCTCTGACTCCTTCACGGAAGCGAAGCTTCACTTTCTTCGCACAATAACAGAAGAATTCGAACCATGCGTTCTCGAATTTCAAAATGATATGCCATGCTCACTTTATTGCATTCATTCTTACTTTTGTTGCTGAATGGCTTCCTGCATATTTTGTTTCATTGATGAAAACATAATTTTTCCGTTTACCCTGCTTATAAATCTTTGTGTATTTTGTCCGTTTGATGCTGTTATTGATTGTGCTTGCTGCTGTTATTTGTTGTTGAGGACTCTGCCAGTGAGGAAAATAAACTACGTGTACTTAGATCAGTCAAAAGTCGTTGCGAATCATTTATGAAGTCTTATCAATTTTTGATCCGTCAGCTCCACGAAAGGTACCTCGAAAAGAAGAGAAGCATGTACCTGGCCTTTGTCGACCTCGAGAAGGCCTTCGATGGTGTCCCTCGCCCTGTTGTGAGTTTAGCTTTACGGAGTTTGCGAATAGTTGGTGAGAGTGATCATGACTACATTTGACGGCGCAAAGCCGGTGGTGAGATGGAATTCCCGTGACATCAAATAGTTCGATGTGAGTGCAGGCGTTCACCAATGATCGGTCCTAAGCCTCCTTCTGTTCGCGTGTGTGTTAGAAGCTGTTGCAAAGAACGTGAGAACTGGTCTACCTTGGGAAGCTCACTTTCCTGATGATCTCCTAGTGGCAGATAGTGAGGAAAAGCTTGCGGGCAAACTGTCAGCCTGGAGAAGTGCTCTTCACAGAAAAGGCCTGATAGTGAACTCCAGTAAGACAAAGGTCATGCTATCACACTCTGGTAAAGGCGAGGCAGAACCTTCTGGCCATGATCCATGTGCAATGTGCCGCAAAGGTGTGGATTCAAATTCTATCAAATGCACAAGATGCCAATTTTGGGCTCACAAGCGTTGCAGTTGCATTGTGGACCGCCTGTCATCCGCGGCAGCAATGATTTATGTAACATGAAATTGGTCAACATTATTGATCGAGATAGTAATAACTCCAATCTCAGACTACGGGAAGCCATGGATGGCTATGAATGTGGCGCTCTGGTTCGCCCTGCTTGGCAGTAGGCCGAAGAGTTGCTGAATACTGCAATTCCAGTTGATGTTTTATCATTCCTTAACATCAGCGAATTGCGAAATTTACAATGAGAATTAGAAGCACTCAACAGTTCCGCCGTGCTTCTAGATGCAAGGAATTCAGCCAGAAAAATGCAGATGAGCTGTTTGCGCGCATTCTATCTGTAAAGTTTACGAAATACGACCGAAATAGAAATGCTATTTGCTTTGAGTTTATTGACATTGTATTGGCAGATATTGACATAGTTGGAAGTGGGTCACAAAATCGTGTGGGTCATTAGTTATTTGACTTATTTCATCTATACAAGTTTGAAATAAATAGATATCTTTCCTACTTACTTCACTATGACCGTTTCATTAAGATGGCGTATAGTTTCGAAAAGCATGTACAAGATCTGCATTGGTCATTGAAAATTGGTCTCAAAGAATTGAGACTTGAACGTCATTGTGATCCCCACTGGGACCTAGACGATGTTGACATGGTCATACTTTTCGGGAGAGTTGCGATTTTTTTATCTCTCCCTGCCGACTTCCATTGATTGTTTTGGGGTTTGACCTCTTGACCAAAAGACCGCCAGGTCAACCACTTAATCATTCTGCTACAGAGAGAATTGCTAATAGTCATTGAGGTATTGTAATGTCGTACACAGTAAAATCAATACCTTTGTTTTCAGGAATGCTGCTTTTGGAGTTTGCAAGTCATCCAGGTGCTCATCACACTGATATTGCAGCGGCTGAAAGGTAGAGTGGTTGATGCTGTGTTTATGATGCTATCTGCAATAACATGCGAAAATTATTTGAAAATACTTCATGCAATTCTCTTTTTTGATTTAGAGCCAAATTACGAATTCCTAATAGAATTTTGCCCTAGTCTATTGTGATAGCGGGTTCACACAGGTTGAACCACATTGGCCGTGGGAAGTAGCAACTCCAATGGTTCCGCCCCACACCTTCACTACGAAGAGACCATCACTGAGGGGAATTTAGACAAGACATAGCCATATATGCTACAGGGGAGGAATCTCAAGGAGCTCTGTTGCATATCCCAACAGCTAAGATTTAAGTAAGACATCCCGCGAGGAAATAAGTGGGTATGAATCATACTATGATTTGAGTATGAAAAATTCAGTAAAATCATGCTATGAAATTTTCATACTATGATTTGAGTATGAATTTTTCATACATATGAAAAATGAAATTATCATACTAAAATCAAGTATGAAAATTTCATAGCATGATTTTACTGAATTTTTCATACTCAAATCATAGTATGAAAATTTCATACTATTGCTAAAAATTTAGGTTTTTACACTTTTTTGCTTATAGAGCTAGCTGTTTACTTGCGAGAGAACAATTGTACAATCGCTGCCGTGAACCGCGTCGCAAGACAGGTGAATCAAGAAACTAAAAATCAGTGGCGGAACCGCAAAGAACAGGCAGATGATATCGATGAACAGACGAACGATGAAGACGAAGAAGAGAGTATTGTGAATGAGCTTGTTGATTCATCAGCTAAAGAAACTATTTCATTATTTGACGATCGAAAGTCATTTTTCTTGTAGATGGTTTACTGTGAAGGCTGTATGGATTATATTTTGCAGTTGGTGTGAACTAAGAATAGTCAAACTGTTTTTGGAAATGCGTACTATTCTAATTCTAGTAATAATTAGTCATGAACCATCACAATGCATGATCTTAATTTTAAACGAAAATGATATGCAGCGGTTCTCATTTGTAGCATACATACACGTATGAGCCATTTATTTAAGCCCCATATACTTTAAGCCATATACAATGCCCATATATTTAAGCTTGAAGATTGGCAGAATGACCTCAGATTTTAACAGCTGAAGCACTATTTCCTTTGCAACTGCAAACATTGCATTTCGCCGTCAAGAGCCTATCACTACGGTTGGAAATGGTTCAAACTAGCCTATGATATCTAAATGGTTGATCAAGATAAAGAACGGCAGAACAGATTGATCTCCGTTTATTTATCATGGTTTTGCCATGCGGCTGATAAATGAGATATCAGTGTCAATGCTTTTGGCTGTGCATGATAGGGGATATGTCCAGATTTAAAAAATTAAGCTCTAAATAACTTAAGTCACCGGCACTGCTTTCTCCCAAAGTATTCCACATCTTGATTTTTATCAAGTATATGCACAGTCTCCCCTATCTATATGCCCAGCCAGGAGCATTGACACTGGGATCTTTCAATCAGCCGCACGTCAAGGACAGGATAAATAAACGCAGATCAACCTGTTCGACCACTTGGATATTACACGCTATTTTGGGCCTCTCAATCTATACTGATGAGCTCTTGTTGTGCGAAAAACGGTGTCTGCGCATTCTAGGGAAACAAGTGTTTCAGCTGTTTTAGGGATGTGGTTATTCTTCTATTCTACATGACCAACACTATGATAAACATTATGTAAATAACTTATTCATCATATTCCGCCTATATCGTCATTCTCAGACCTGATAACTTCCCCAGTTGACTTGTGGGATGTACTATATTATTTTGTGTTTATACCTTTATATTGTAAAAGATTCTCTCTAATTTCTCTTGCTATAGAAAGCCTTCACAGTATTTTGATCTCTAGCATTATTCTCTGGACTGGATGAATGTACAGATTTATACTATGTAATTTTGGGAAACATGAATTATCTAAGTCAAACGTATTTTCATTTTAAGTGTTATTCTTGGAATAATAGATTAAATTATCATTTGAAGATCAGGATCTCCTTGGAAGAAGATCTGTTGGAACAGATCAACTGATCTGTTGTATAGCTAGCATCGATGGTTATTTGATGGGAGAAGTGTCGTTATTGAGAGGTTTGGATTCAGCAGTAAACTATTCAAAGTCTGACTTTTTGCATTTAACGTGCAGACTTAAAAATTATTTATAAAAAATTATAATTCCTAGAATAAAGAATTTATTATTATTATTATAAACTCTATCTCTTCGTAATCATAAACGTAAAAATTTCAATGATCAGCATAGGAAGAAAGGGTAGAATGATTTAATACGATTTAATATAGATGATTACACTACGAAAATTCGCCCAGAATTTAGGCATGGAACAAACCCTTGCGCGGATGACAAATAGCAGTATGAAATTTTCATAGTATGATTTGCGTATGCAATTTTCATACTATGAACTGCGTATGAAATCTTCATACTATGATTTGTGTACAAAAAATATTTCACTTTCATACTATGATCATAGTATGAAACATACGTGTGATCATACCCACTTATTTCCTCGCGGGATCAAACGGCCAACACCAGAGCTACAGTGACAAAAGGCCCCTATTCTAGTCAGTCCCGGGAACCGCAGGGTGCTGACAAGAGTAATATGTTGATATTTACGGGTAATAAACCTTCTCATGGAAAGAAATAAGTACTTAACTGCAGTTGACATATTTATTGACTTGGAGTAAGTGTTCAGCATCTTTGTTCAACTAAACAAAGCTAGCATGCATGGATAACTGATAACCACAGTTATCAGTTACTTCAAAGGCAGTTCAAGGGAACAGTCATTAAGCATTACACATCTTGAAGAACAGATAATTCATTACCTTTCAGATGTTATTTCATATGTGCGTAGGTGAATATTAGCTTGTTTGGCGTCAATGTTTGACCGAATGTCCCAACAAATAGTTCATTGAAGCACTATTTTTCACTTGTTTGTAGCCTACAATAGGATATCTACATGCGAATAGTCGAGATCTCGGGACTGTAATCCCGAGATCTCGAACGCCTAAAAAGTGGTCGAGATCTCGAGATTCGAGAGCTTGTTATTGATCAAAGGATGTGAAATATGAACGTCATTCGCAATGTATTGTAATCTTTTCTACTGTAAGCTTTTGCGTCACTACTCCCCATACTTGGGGCTTGGACGGTGCTGACATAGTCAGACTTATGGAGCGTTGTAGTACTTTTAGTCCGGCTGCCCTTTCTGCCGACTTCCAATGACACCTTCGGGGCTCGACCTGTGGACCGAAAGATTACTAGGCCAAGCACTTAACCACTGTGCCACGGAGACCAATCTTTCCTATTGTAAGAATCCTAATAAAGTAATTGTTTTGAAAGAACTTGCAATTTAGAAAGTAACATGCAGTTAGTGTCGACAATTTTGTATTGGGAGTGCTGCATGTAAATTGAACAAATGAATAACAGAGCACATAAATCATCAACAATCATCCATGTACATGTGCAAGCATTTAGATCAGTGTGGTGGAGATAATAAAGCATAGCTATGGATATCACTGTCGTTTTCGTTAATCTGAGGCTCTGAGAGGCTACCTGTGATTGATATTCTACATCAGACCTAGAACCGGTCTGAAAAATCGGAGACCGGACCGGAAATCAAAATTTCATACAGGACCGGTTATTTACGAACCCTAAACCGGACCAGACCGGAATGATCAAAGCTGTTCCGTACCGAACGGGACCGGTTCTGACCGGAAATTTAATTGTGCTTATTTTATGCTTCCAATGAGTATTCGGTGTACTTTAGAAATTGATTAGGGGCTTATTGTTTTATGAAATGATTGAAATGGCGCTCATTTAAACGTAATGCAGGGTGTATAACGTGGGAAAATCGGGGAAACCGGAAAAATTGATTTCTGGAAGAAAAATCAGGGAATTTTGAAATTGGGAGCAGTAAAGATTAAATATGTCTATGACCGATAACAACATTAACAATACTGTCCACTGTATAAACAGAGAAAAAGTAGAAATTCCATATTTTCCATGTTTTTGATATTAGCATCGCTTTTTATATAGTTTGAATATTCGATCAACAAGTGCAAATTCGCAAGAAAAGTGTGGTCTAGCATTTATAATCCTAATTTTAAAACATTGTACGTCTGCTTTATTGATTTTCAGTAATTTGTGCTGTTTTCAGACAATGAGGCCAGTTGCTTTAATGTGCTTTCTTAGTTTGCCGCTGCGCTTTTCTACGAAGCTGCGTCAAGATCCACTCTGCTGGGTGGAGAAAGCTGCTCTGAAAATGTCCGGACGGAATGTGTATACTCAGCCGAGGAAATATGGATCCTTGGCATTAGGACGGGTGCTTCGTTTTCTCATCTGACTCACGCCGTTGATGTGAGCTTGATCAGGTTGATCGGTCTTCGCCTGCCTCAATGGGCGAGTTGCCTCTGGAGATTATTCAGCAGGTTCAGAACTCCCACTCCTTGTGCGTTCATATGCAGTGCATGGCTGATTAGGACTCCTATGACACGGTCTGAGATATGAAATGCTACGTGACTCATGTAAATACATCGCGGAAAATGGATGTTCACGGTAGATATTGGATTGAAGACAGGGAGATGACAAGATGCTTGACTTCTAAATTTCTTGGACATGCTGCTACATTTGAGTTGCACAAAGCTCTTGAGGTAGTTGTCGATGGACAATTCTAATAAACTCCTGCAGGTGGTAATGAATGGTCCAAATGTCAATATTGCAACACATCATCTGTTTGAAGATTCTCGTGAACATGATGATACACAGACTTTGGACATTGGAAGCTGCTCCCTACACATCATCTCCTCTACGAGCTGAAGACAAATACATTAAGCTGATAAAATTCCTGGAAAGTTGTTGGGAAGTTTTTAAAGATCGCAATGACCCACACGTACCACCCAAGTATTGTGCGACTCGATGGGCGGAGAACGCAACAGTTGCGGAAGTGATCATCGAACGATTGCCAAACTTTCGAGCATATGTCGAACAATATCAAGAAGCAACATGACTCGTCGTCCTACAAGAACATGAAGGAAATGCTGAATGATCCTCTGATCAAAGTCAAATTGTGTCTTTTCGTCACGATAACCAAGGAAATTGCGATTTTCCTGAAGAAATTTCAATACGACAAGCCCATTGTTCCATTCCTGTTTGAAGCCCTAGAGAATATCATAAATTCGCTGTCGAAACGGCTTATCAAGTGATGTGTTATGAAATCCTGTCAACAGTTGTAAAATTGAAGCTTCCATGGCTGAGAAATTTTCGTGCAACTGAAATCAATTGACATCGGTTTTGCAGCAATATCAATCAGCCTTAAGATCGGCAGGCGGAACGGACATGCAAAAGAAAGAATTTTCTTCTAAGTGTCTGGAATTCTTGAATGCTATTTTGATGCCTTCCAAATATCCATTGTCCGAGGGGTAATCTTGCTTGGATCCGTTGATTGTGGCCTCAGATTCCTAATGGAAATTGATGTCATTAGATAAAACTTTGGATGAACTGGTGGGGAAAAAAGTAGATCACTGGATTCGAGGCATGTCGCATCAAGAATCAGTGCATATTTCTGACATCAAACAATCCCATGAAGTCTTACTTACAGATGTTCGACCAAAGAAGAGAATGACGTGATGACTACTTACTCCATTGCTTTCAAAAAGGTAATCCTTCTCCTGAGCTTGAACGATTCGTGCGAATCTCTGTTTGACGTATGGACAGGCTTCGGTGGAAAGGTCGTTCCTCAGTCAATAAAGACATGATCGTAGAAAATCAAAAAGAAAATTCATTCTCTTACTGCTCAAAGAATAGTCAAAGAGCATACATGCGCTTTGTATGACGGGAATGGTCGTAATTTTGACGTATCCAAGAAACTGATTTTGTCCTTCCGAAATTCTGCTGCGCGATATCGAGAAGCTAGAAAGTAAGAGGCGCGGAACCAAAAGGTCAAAGCAGGCATCGTGAATAAAGAGAGAGAGAGAGGTACGTTTATTCAAACCATAAATTGGAATCTGAATAGCATTCATGCTACAAAATTCAAAGTTTAGATCTGATAATTTAAGACAAAGTCATGTTTTATGAGAAATGTTAAGTCTAAAACAGGCTATGCATTAAGTTGAACTATTCGGAGAAAGTATTTGATTGTAAGATGCACATAGATGGTATGAAAGCACTGCGACGCAAACTTGTCCTACAAAAAGGGACAAAAATACGACCAGACGGAAGGAAGAAAGGACTAAACTGCAAAATAAAGATATGTTTACTCCATAAATTGATAAAAAATTCACTGCCATTTACTTTCGTCTTGATTACAAATGAACTGCAGAAATATTCCCTTTGATCCTGAGACATCGATCTTGAATGCGCTGTTATCTCCTTGAGTCTTCTGAGTAAGTCCAATAAATGCGGGACACGCATATTCCATCAGGTTTCGTATTAGAACAGCATATATTGTCGTAAATTGATGCTCGTTTGTTATGGCTCTCATCCTTCGTAAAATATAAAATCTTACTGGTTTTACAAGAGAATTCGAATTCAACCAAGTTTCTGTACAAATGATCACACCTGGATTTTTGATAGCAATTTGAACTCGCAAATCGTCAAACTTATTGCAAATCTCAAGTTCGTCAGATATAAACTCGGCATCTCTGTGCTTTTAAAATCGCATTCTAAAAATTTTGCGGTATTGTAGCAACGATTACAACATTGATAAACAGTTTCCTGCTTTTAACAGACGCTTCGTCTCCGTGATTATTAGAGCGGTAAACAAACGCTTTTTTCTGCAGCTCGATCAGTTTTTTTTACTAGCTTCGAATGATGCGTTCTCTTGAGTAAATACTTAATGGAGTGGGTTGTCAGCAGGTTTGAGAACCCGGGATCTGCTCAAAAAAGGTTTTGGGGGTTTCTCAGTGGATTTAACTAAAATGAGTTTGGGTTTCCCATCCAAACGAGGCTTGCCAATTCTATGCACCTGTCTCACATTACCAAGCTCGTTCTCAGTTCAATGGCTGAGCAACTGCTTGCAATACATTTTCCATCGACTCGTACCTATCACATCGCTCAGGAAAATTCCTTACAATGAAATTCTTCTGTTTTTGCAAGTCTATTGACATCATCTGATTCTTAATAGAATTACAATGTGAATAGTAGTCTGGCTGTATCTATCGTGCAGATATTTACTTTTAGTCTCAAGGCCTTGTAGCTGGCGCTCTTTCTCCTCTATTAATTCATGAAATGTCTCAAAAGATGTTTGATATCTAAGCTCTAGAAATATCAGTTTCACATCAAAGACCTTTGACAATTTCTCCAATCATTGTTAGTATCATCCTTTAATGCATTGATTTCTGTCTGAAATGCTTCATGTATAGTCTTTTCAAAAGCTTCAAGTTTTGTGTCCATCTCAGCAATAATTGATTTTCATTTTCGCGCAATCTCGGGACCATAGTTGAGATACGCTTCATATCGAAGGCAAATAAAAAAACAAGCTCGATAGCTTCTCAGTCTGAAATTTTGGCCTTCCCAATACATACAACGTGAAATGATTTATTGCATCCCGCATTACTGCAGAAAATCATACGTCTATCTTGTTCAATTGACATGGTTCGGCACGGCATGCGTCAGATAACTTGGATTTCCCTTCCATAGTCACTGTCGTCACAAAAGTGTGTTACTGATAACGAATTGATATTGTTGTCAACATTGATATTGATGCAACGTCAGGCAAGTCGTCACGGATCACGTGCAAAAATCATTACTTCAGGAAAAAAAATTTGCGAGAGATCCGCCTTTATCAGCCACAGATGACAGCTGATTTCAATGAAAAGCTGACAATACCAGCTCCGACAGTCAATATTCAACTTTGCATCACAGCGACGAATAATGCCACAGATAGCGAGAATAAGGTAGCTTCCACAATACAGAGCAGCTTCAACACTGTAGATATCTATGCTTGCAAGACACAATGATCACAAAAGAAGCTATAAATAGATGCCGTGGGACTCAAGGTAAATCCAAATCAATTGCCTGCAACGAAGAAAGATCGACAAGTCAATGCGATGAGCGCCACTCAACGAATGCCACAGAAAATTGGGAAAACCAGTCCCCATAGGACTCAGACCAAAAAATAAACACTTCCACAGGAATCTCCGCAGCAAGGCAACTCCAATGATACGAAAGCCACCACTCAAGGTTGCAAAGAGTCACCAAATTGTCAAAGAATCACCTTGTGACCGCGACAAGACAGCGCACACGTCAAGTTCGCAAAGAGATCGATGAGTTGGAAAAATTGAGGAAGGCGTCAGAAATCAAAGATGGAGGATATGAAGAAGAAACTTTTGTTGCAGATTGATCGTAATGACCAAGATATCCACTCTTTTATGAAATAGGCTTTTGCGTTTATATTTTGCAATGATCTTGTCCGCAATCACGGTATTGCTCTTAATGTATTTTTATTTAACAATTTTTGCAATATTTTGTTACTACCCAAAAATTAGTAGCATGTATATCAGGATGGTAATCTGTAGATGCCTTTCGAGATACCATAGATTTAACATGAATTCCAGATGGCATGAATCATAGTAGAGAATGTATACCTAGTGACCTTTTTTTAGCATATTCATATCTGCGCATATTATCCAATCAAACAACATATTTATCCGTTCATATCAAGATATCCGCCACTAACTTTTAAACTTATAATCCAATAATAATCAGGTAGTGAAAAAATTTACGTTATACATATTTTGTCAAATGTACTTATGGAATATAAAATTTTTCTGTTAATAGATAAGATCAAAAATATTTTCATAAAATTTTGATGTTTTTGGTAATGTCAGCAATCAAATTGTTCCGATAAATATAAAATGTCAGATAAAAAGATTAAGGAATGAATGCAATTATAAATAGAGGGAGAGAGTCTATCGGTGAAAACGTATTCAACTGAAGTTTTTGTTATAGGAAGCTGAAATGGATTGTTGTCGTGGGCAACCGTTTTCAGTGTTATATGCGTTAACATAAGGAATGAAGTGTACATGGGATTCTTTAAAAAAGACCGGGAAAATCAACGAAATTGAAAATCCAAAAGCGTTATTCACCCTGGTGTAAATCGCTAGAAATTTTAGTTAAGTTAGTGTAATAGCAAGTTTGATAGGACCTAAGTTTTTAATCTAATGCGCCAATTCGATTAACATTCACTCACTTTGCTAGGTATATTCTAAACCACATTCTTTTGTAGCAGAAGATACACATCAACCATTTCTCTGAGGATAACAAGCATTGTTAAATTTCTTCGTTCATTCTCAAGATTTTCTAGTACTACCGTCTACCTTAGCCTGAGAAAAGTAAAAGGGTAACTCCCCGTCGTTTTGCAGTCGAATTTCTGTTAAAATTAGTTTCTAAATCACGGCAAGTGCTCCGGCGTCCCGCGCCTTCTAAGGTCGATAGAAGTACAGGATGTGGCATAAAAATTTTATGTACATGTTAATATGTTTAAAGATGCAAAAAATTGTTTATAAGATATTTAATTATATAGTGGTGCTGGAACCCGTCTGAAATTTTAGACTGGACTGGACCGGAAAATAAATTTACTGACCGGAGCACCGAAAATCTGGACCGACTCCAGGTCTGTCTACATTCTTCGATCAATAACAAAGATGAATGACCGACAACCAATATTTTCTAATGACATTTGACTTTTTTGTTCTTTTTTCAAATCTTTTTTATCTTACGTGTAGGCCTACTTTGCATTCTTTTTGTGTTCCTGATGAGGGGCACAGCCACGAAATATCAAAATTAGATTTATTAAATAACAGCAAGAGTCTTTATATTTACCTATTCAATAACATTATCAAATATGCTGCTCTATGGATAATATCAATTTATCATTTGTAGATTGTGCAGGCGAAAAGTCATGACAGAAGAGGCAAGCAAAATGTGTGCGCGAACAAGATGAACATTAGCGCATCTCAGCCACAAACACTCATAGCACCGTCAGTCATTTGTTCTCTAAGCGCCATCAAATAATCTCAAGCATGACATCTCGGTTTAATGCCATTTTGCTTGTTTTAGAGATTGATACTTACGCTACTGTTGGCAAATGATTGCCTCAATGACATTTATGAATAACAATGATATCTGTCTACATATTGTTTCTTTCAGGTGGTGCAACAATCGCAACTTCACAACTGTTGTCACACGTGAAAAAGAGGGTGCCTATTCTTCATCTGACATATCTATGGATTATGATCTGGTTATGTGAATTATACATATCAAAACTAACTCGAACTTGTTGAAGCTCACAAACTCTTCTACTTCATAGACGATCATCTTGCCGCCTCAAGTATCCGGTTGATTCTTTGGTCTCAAACATTTACATCATAGAGGCGTAATTTTTTACTGACTTCATTTCACTGACTATTTTGAGACAAAAGTTGAGATGTACCAGGATATAGCTAATCGATGCTTGGTGAACAACGAATAATTCAAATGAATCTGCACGCGGTAACCATGTGTAAATTTGAAGCAATAATCATAAAACATACACAATACGCCGCCGTTCAACGGTTTTAATGTTTTCATATTTTCAATCTCATGTATCCATGTCAATAAATTCTACACAACTGATTTCGTTTCCTTTTCAATTTCATCACTCAGTTTAATAACAAAACATATGTGAAAGTAATTCCAGCTGCTAAATTGTTTTTAAGAATTGAATTGATTTTCTTTTGTTAAACGATTAAATAAAAAATCTTAGTCATGAAATGTTAAACCAGAACGCCATTTCATTAACCCATTCACCTCTGATGTCGAGCGCCGCTCGACATGAAGTTTTATCTCTATTTCACGAATATTTCAATTTGAAAATCTCGCTCAATGAGCTAATAGATATCTAGATAAGACTGCCTGCAGAGCGAATGATTTTTTTAAAAGACTTCCGATTATGCCGTTCATTGAAACTTGTCTACAACCGCACGCATTTTGTTTTTATCGTATTCAAATTATCTTAACTTTGACTTTTATGATGAGTCAATGACCGGAAATGATAGTAATTTAAGTTTAATCTACATGCGATATCTAAAATTGACACTTTCCAATTAGCAAGCAACTTTCCATTTTCTATATGCAGTGCATTCGCCCATAGAAATCAATAATACCATAGAAAGTCCGGCACTACTGCAGTTTAGTGCACCCTCTATGAAAGAGACGGAAACGCGCCTACTGCAGTTTAGTGCACCCTAAAACAACGGCGCATTCTTCCGCAAACGATGACTACGCACATTACACCGAAGCGCGCGCTCGGTGTAATGTGCGAAGACACAAAGACACTCATTTATAACTATAGGGAAGAACGAACGGCATTCATTCTGTTGATTAAATCATGTTGTTCTCACATGCATTTTAGGGTGCACTAAACTGCAGTAGGGGTAAAAGAGGGTGCACTAAACTGCAGTAGTGCCGAAAGTCCTAGAATGGAAATTGCATGGAAATTATGGCACACCGGGGGAACTTAGTTGGGGCAAAAAGCAAATTTTTCGAGCTGGCTCTCTTGTTTTCGGGTTGGCATTTTTAATTGTCAAGTCAATCTGTGATCTGGATTGCTGCCCCTAGTCCAGAGATCATGTACACAAAAACAATAGTGAAATTACAAAATACTGCAGCAACAGGACGACAAAGTAGGAAATCCTGTAAAACGTTCTGGGTGTTCATCATTTTGAAATATCTCTCCTATAATCTATCAAGAGTATAATCAGACACATACGCAACTTGTAATGTCGATTTACAGAGCATCCATTGCTCCAGCTTGAAATCAGGAGCCAAAAAATCTCAGAGCATTCATTTTACTTAAAGGGGTTCCCCTATTCAATATATTTGAGCAATTTTCAAAACCTTTGCATGCTTTCGAATATAAGGTTCCAAAATATCATCACACTATATCACATAAGTCATTTAGTGATTAATTGAAAGGATCCAGCGACATTTCATTTAATTATCTGAGAAATGACTGTTGATAAAGAAGCTTTCAATGTGTATATTCCAGAAAGCGCTAGGTTTCTTAACCGCTAGAAGGAGAAATTATCCAATAATTAGAATTTTTATCTTTGAATTCTTGAGGTATTATTACAACCAGCACACCAACCACTTTCGATTATGAGAAATGACTGTTGATAAAGAAGCTTTCAATGTGTATATTCCAGAAAGCGCTAGGTTTCTTAACCGCTAGAAGGAGAAATTATCCAATAATTAGAATTTTTATCTTTGAATTCTTGAGGTATTATTACAACCAGCACACCAACCACTTTCGATTATGACTCAACCAATTTTTGATTCGCATTCCAGCATTGAAAAATTGGAAAATATTGGTCAATGACTGCTACAAATAAACACAGTATATTAATCTATGGAATAGTAGGCTAATTCACATGAAACAATGCTGCCAGCTCACTTGCAATTCTCTTCATGAAAATCCTGCAATTTGCTGCCAACGACTTCTACAACCAACTTGGCAAATAGTTTGACTACGATATAATGTTTTAGATCGAAGCAGATCTACAAACCATAGATTTTTCCATGTGCCATCATTACACATAGGCAAGATATCAAACTTCCATTCTAGTGCACTATTATCCACTTCTATGCATTCGCCAGATGTTTTAAATTTTCAAATCGTGGAATAGGCCTATATAGCTATGAATTTTCAAATTGTGAAGAACCGTAGAGATCAAAATCTATGAGCTTTACCATGGATGTGGTTGTGCATTTAGAAATCGCAGTTTTTCAAATTCTTAGTTCTCTCGCTTACAGGCTACAGCTATGTTCACTGCCTGCCATATGTCCATTTAGAAGTACAATAGAAATCTTTTTTAGATCTCTAGTTCTCTGACTTATACGATCAATGTTTTAATGCCTTGCTTCGATCATCTTATCTGCAGCTACAGTAAAATAACTACAGAGGAATGATTTTTCAAAAAACTCCGATGCTAATTAGAATTAGTCAATGAATAAGGCTACCGGGTCTAAATCAATAAAAATATGCAAAACACATAGACTGTTTCAAACGGGGAAAATGCTCGTCGAGTGATCTGCGTTAAAAATGAGAAGTTATGTACGATTTTGCCTTTGACATTCGATGCACGTGTGTAGCAAACGTGTGTCGCCCTGTTGAATAACATTATGGACACATCAAAAAGCAGACTAAAAAGAAGTTTTGCGTTCGTAATACAACTCAATCATGATATCAGAAAGAAAGTGTGATAGAGCTCGATACGTTTGGACTTTTTCCTTATGTATTCTGGAAAAAAAATCACTTGATGAAATGATGAAATTAACTGCTCATTGAAGAAGTCGAACAAGGTGTGGTTACAACATTTTTGATTTGGGATATCACATTTTTCGCGACTAGAGGTTTCTTTCATGTTGGCTCTCGCCGTATTTCGATTGGAATTTGAGTCGGGAATTATATGGGTAACATGCAGGAAGATTCAAAGAGGAAATCCGCGAGCTTGGTAGCACATGCAGAATCAGGGGATTGAGACTGATAGGGGAGGGGGTGAGAGATTGGTGGTGATGACAAAAAAAGCAAGCGGAAAAAACTGATCTACATGATAGATTCTTTTTATCTCAAACAAGCAAACAACTCTGTGAGCGCGAATGTCGCTTGCAAATAGCAGGAGCTTGTTTGGGAAAAGATTCCAGCTACAGATTTGATCTCAAAGCCAGAAGTGATGCAGAATCTGTTTTAAAAATGGGTCTTAGAAAGATTCACGGTTTCCAATGCACTGCCTGTGCGGGAAAAACCTGGACTGTGCTCAACTGGAAAGTGCTTCCAACTTTTAAATCGTCTAGCTTGTGATTGTGATTAACTGCTACCATCAATGAATATGAGTTTTAGTTTGTTGATGATTATGTTAAGATCGAGTTTGTTCTAATATTTTTAGAAGGATTTTCCTTAAATTGCAGTTTTTTATTCACTAACTTAACATCATGTTTGTGTTTAGTTATTCTAAACCAAAACATACCGAGAAAGCGCTAAATTAACCGTATTATAGAGCAATGACTTCGTTGTCAGTTCAATAGACAATCGTAAAATGCGTGCGTGATGGGGAAAACCTTGCCGCTGCTGGCGGAATGATTTGCATGGCATACCTGGTATGCCAGCCGTAGTGAAAAGGTTAAACTGCGATGTCAAGCGACATCTGCTTCTGGGAGAGCATTTCAGATGTCGAGCGCCGTTCGCATTCGCTCCTTAGAAAGTATACCATAGGCTATTCGAGTTGAACGGGTAAATCTCATTTGGGTCACTCCCACAATGTAGCTACCGCATGAAAGGCGTATTTACACGCCGAGGAACATCTAGTCGAGTCTTAACCCTTTGATGCACAAATTATTTTCAAAATTAAATAATAAAATTTTAATATATTTAACAAAAATTCAAATAAGTTTTTTTGAAAAATAAAAATTTTCTTGAAATGCAATTTGCGGCCGTTCTGGGATTGTACGAAGTCAAGAGAGATGCCATCAGAAGCACATCGATCTCCTTAGTTACAAATTTTTTGCCGCTTTGGGGTCATCCAGCATCATTGCTGCGCAAAAGATGTGGGTCAAAATGTCCTGAAGAGAGTACAATATTCATGAAAGGGACGATGCAATTAAACTGTGGGATCAAACCACTCTTTGGTTTCCTGTGAGCCGGCCACGTACGATCCTGGTCTGGAAAAGTTAACGAATATAAAATATTGGCGTTGATACAACAATTATGTCTAACAAATTGCAAAAGACGACAACGGGCCATCTTCTTGTTTTGAACTTGACTGAATAAGAGGATACCATTGATCCATTTTATCGGTTCCACATTTGGTTTTGTTATAATCGTCGATAACATTTGGTTTCTTGTTGGCGGTATCAGAAATCGATGGAAAATCATGTTGGCTCGATAGAACGAGCACCATTAATTGTTCCGTTTAGCTTTATACGAAACGAATTGCACATCATCTTCTACTGCTTAGGCAAATTTACTTGAGTGAAGTTCTCGGCCACGATGTTCCCGTAATTCCTTGGGAATTTCCCGACGATGATGACGCATACTTCCTAGAAGAGTCATATTTCGAGATGATAAAGATCGTGCAAGACTCAACGAGCAAAAATAATTGTCAACAGTCCCCTCAAACAAAATTCCCAAATTTAGTCGAGAAAATAACGTGTCGATTTGCGTCTAAAAGAGTCGGCTAATTTGAGGTTTAATATGTCTGGTCGTAGTCGCTTTTTTTCCCATTGAAAAAGACGACAATTAGTCGATTTTTGTTCCATTAGAAGAGACGACAACTAGTCCAGTTTCTGTGTGCACGTAGACAACCTTAATGACTCACTCACGCACTTATATATCCCCTTGGTTCCAGAGACACAAAACAGTGCAAGTGCATGTAAAATGTATAATTCATATCAGCAACCAAATCGGATGCAAAATTAGTACAATAGGTAGGAAAAACTGACACACATAAAATCGAATATGAGTAACAGAATTCGGCCAGAAAAATGATCCATCTTCAAATACAATAAGTTCGAAGAGCTGCACTGGTGATGATGACATTTTGATGCAACTTCTATAGCGCCAATGTATTCTATTCAGCAAAGAAATCAGGAAAGGGATTTACGTTGGTCATCGTCACTGACAAAATAATAATAATAATGTACATTTGATATCTTAAATGATACAATGAACATGGTACTCACTCTAATAGACATGTATGCTGGCATCAATTGTACCGAAATACACTGCCTGTCATATCTTGACATAAACATATTTGACAGATTGTTCACAACTCCTTAAATTTGGTGATACACATATTACGTTGGGATTTACGTTGGTCATCGTCACTGACAAAATAATGATAATTAATAATGTACATTTCATTTCAAATGATACATGAGCAGAAATCGTTTTCATGCTTAGTGCAATCAAGGTCGCCAATTGTCGGCAAAGGTGAATTTGATTACACTAGGCACAAAAACAATGATGCTCTGTTGAATTTGTTAGCATTATCGTGAAAATACTTGCAATGTTGGCCATTGCAATTCCTGTAAATCACCAGCTTTTAGGAGATGTAAACGAACAGTGAAACATGTGTGAGGCAAAACTTTTGGCAGGTGAGGTAGTGCGTGCGAACAAGTGAACTAAATACTACGTGAAATGACTAGTAGATTGGACACTCATTCCAAGAGAGGATATCAGATGGACAATTATTCTAAGAGAAAATGAATTAAAATGCAAAGGAAATTCCTCAGTGAAATGCAAAAACATCTCAGAAAATATCGAGACAACAAAAAAATCTATGAAATATTCATATATTAGAAATTGAGTTTCAGATAGTGCACTAGTTCTGCTCACTGTTTTGAAAACGTTCTGCTTACCGGGAAAACACAAACTATTCATCATCGTCGTCTTCGACAGCGCAAGGGATATCTCTAGAAGTTCCCATATTGAGAATGTTTGTTAAAGTCTTCCTCTTCTCCATTTGTGGCATGCGTTATTCCAATCCCGGATCCATCGAGGTCTTTAGATAAATCAAGGACAACATGCTCACCCAACTGAGTAGCTGCATTCCGAAGTTTGAGAATCATTCAATGCCCAAAATTTCAATCCGTATTTTGAAGGCTTTGTCGGAATATATTGAATGAACCGGCATCTCCCACGATATGGATACAAACTGTTCGTCTACGATGACACCATATTCATCTGGAACAAAAAAAGCGTCTACTGTTTTCAGTGAAGCCATCCAGAATCAATCTCACAGCAGCCAGCTCATCTGTTCGTAATCGTGCTGCGCGAGTCTCTGGATTGTCAAATCTCAAGCAACGCTGAATTTCTTTAAATCTGCTGAGTGACATAGTGTTACGGAATATTTGTCTTCCATGGACAACACTCCATCACTCCACCTTTCGCCGATAAAGTCCACGTAAGATGCATAATCCATAAAACGAATATGAGTCCTCTTTGTTTAGTTCTCTCCAGGCAGTCAATTTCTTTCTGCCGTATCTGTTGGTTTCATATATCACAGTCTCTGTCATTTCACTATCAAACATCAATTCAAACGCATCAGATAGTCTTGTAGTAGCGTAAGCTGTTACTCCTGGTCGTAAAACGCAGTATATTTTTTGAGATCGTTGTCCACCAGAACGAGGAGGAATTGTACTCCATTGTTGACCATTAGGTGATGTTAGATTTTCAGTAGTATTTACGTCTACAGCAATTCGTCGTCGCAGCAGCGGAGGTGGTTCATCATCATTACCGTACTAAAATCGGTCGATTCGTCGTCAACAGAAGCAAGATTGTCATGTAAAATGTCGTCGTCTTGATCGTCACTTGAGTGCGACGAATTAGATATGCCAATGCCAATTTCACTACACTAGACGAAATGCTTGCTAAGTCTTACCAAGTCTGATCAGATTCTTGCAAAGTCTGCTAAGAACTTATATTATTTAAGCACTTACATTTCCTGACCAGAAAGTACCAGACATACTAAGTCTTATATTTTGCAAAATAAGATCTTTCCAGATCTTTCCAGCTGATAATTGAAATTAAGAAAAGTGAACTGAAATTTAAAACTTGAAGTCCGATTACAGTGCGAAGATCGGACGATATCAATGGTTTTAGTTCACTGGAACATCAGTGCACTAGATATATGTAGAGAAACGCAAAATATAAGACTTTTTTCTACTCAAACGATTTCTAAAAATCACAAATAAGATCGTATCAGATCTGATCAGATTTGCTAATAAGACTTAGCACGACTGGTACTTTCTGGTCAGAACTTGTAAGATTTCCTTAATAAGATTAAGTAAGTCATTTCGTCTAGTGCCGTTTCAATATCATCAACAAGGTTGGAATTTCGCTGAAACACTTCGGCAATTGCAACAGATTTTGCAGCACGAGAAGTTGTCATTTTGACGTGTGTGCAGACGAAGAAGACTGAAGACTAATACGAACAAACTGGTGAATAATGTGGTAATTGAAATCAATATGCGTGCGCGCTGAACGTACGTAAAAGATACACATCTCTGAGGTACACATATAGAACAAATAAGACATCACAAGACGTGTGACGATATTAGACTCACTAACTTGAATTCAGAAGTATTTGTACTACTTCCGGTTAGTATAGCATCATATGAAGCAATTATCTCACATTGGAATTAAATAAAGATCAAGTTTATAATAATAAAAATTGAATGCAGATCTTATTTATAATGATTCTACTTACAAATCAGGTGGGTCCATATGGACCCCAGAAATACAAAAATGACAAACTTATGATTTCACGTACGGCCGACTTAGCGCGATGTCATTTTATTATCTTATGTGATCAAAATTTATTAAAAGATAATAGTCTCATAGAAACTTAGGCTCTTAGGCACTATAGAAAATCCAAAAAAAAATCATCGAAAATCGCTTGGGGTCCACATGGATCCCACGAGTGTTAAATGCGGACACGTACAAAGAGGCAGGAGGTCATTTATTTAATTAAATCAATGAATTTCAGTAATAGTTGATGAGCGTGCTGTCAGACCATCTCAACACAATGGATTCGATGCACCAGACAACTCAGGTACTCAAAAATGCCTATTATAGGACACATGGTACATTTTCATTTTAATAAATTTATCAATGCGTACATGTAGTTTCAGTGTCCGCTTACAATCCTTATTATTCAATTCAACTCTCAAGCTTTCCCGAACATTCTAAGCGCCAAATGAATGAGAATGAAGATGCGATATCTAAATGCATAACGAACTGTGGGACACTTACTGCTCAAAATGAGCTGCAAGACTAATGAAATTTTATTACATGATCCTAATAGAGCACCGCTCGAGGAAAGCATTTGACGAATGTAGAATAGTTTGTTTTGTACATGGCAGCCTGTTAATAACTTTCGATTCATCTCTAGACCTGTCAAAAATGCCTTGTGTGCCGAAAATACCACGATCTTTGTGGAGAAATATACATAACATTCATGTATAATAAACGATTCATAGGAAGAAATGTAAAATTGATTTTTCTTCATATGTTTTTTTGCCCATTATATTATTTTTGAAGCATACCTGATTATATTTTGATATTTTTTTTTCTGATGTTTTACTGTATATAAATTTTCTATGCACTCTTATCATTATTTTGTAATTTGTTTCGCTTGATGATTGCATGCTTTTGGCCAGGGTTACCATGGTTGTATCAGCGATGAGATTTACTACTAACAGTTTCAGCTACAGATAGTAGATTGTCTTACATTTTTCCAGTATTAGCACCTGATGACGTTTTGCTGGAGCGTTATTTGGTGTTGTCATGATTGTTAAGCATGGTCGCATGGGACGTTTATCCTCCTATCTTTTGAAAAGATCCTTAAGCATTCGACACATAGAAGCCAAATCTAAAAATAGATTAAAGGCAAGCATCAATTATCAGGAAACGTTGAGTAGGACTGAATGATTTCTTAATTGTTGTGACTATACTTCTATTTCTTCATGTTACTTCATGTTACTCTGTCAGGAATTCCCAGCTGCAGAAGCAGTAAATTCCCAAACAGTTTTAGGACAGTATTAAGGGACATTATTTTACTATGTTGAAGCCATGACGCTCGGATACATTCAACTCAAAGTGATTGAGGAACACTCACTCATGAGACCTAACTGTAATTCAAATTCTTCGCTACGTGTCGAACCCTAATGATAGCCTGTAATGTCTTGCATTTCCTTTCCATTAAGGCACCGGTGTAGACTTGATTTTTTTCAATGTGATGGCCAGGATCCTCTTGTAGGCCCATCTTGATAGTGATTTGTTCTGAAATGTGTGCATGTTTAAAATGACCTATGAAGAAATATCTAAATAATATCTAGTAATATACATATAAATGTTTGTGAGTATGTGAAGAAAAACTGGAAGAGATATCTCGATGATTGCTTCATCATATGGATGTTTGACAATGAAAAATTGAGAATCTTTAATCAAATAATCACCTGAACTGCAATTTACAATGGAAAAGAACGAAGAACAAATTTCATTTTTGGACATTTTGATAATGAAGAAAAATGCCAAAGTTGTGACAGATGTTTTTTATAAAACTACAGACACTCAAACAATACCTCCATTTCAACTCCAATCATCCCAGGCATACCAAAAGAGACATCCGATATAATGCCCGAAGAATCTGCACTATTGTGAATGATGAATCTCGAAAAGAGTCCCGTCTTTCAAAATAAAAAACGTTTCTTCAAAAGCAAGCATTTCCTGACGAACTTATCTCAGATGGTATTAAGCGAGCTATTGAATTAAATAGAACTGAACTTCTAAACGCTAATTCGAAAAGTAACAATGCACTTGCCATACCCTATATATCTACACACAATCCTAGAAACACAAACATATCCAATGATTGATTCTATCAATATACACTAGGTGACATGCCACGCGTGTTTCACACGTAATTACGGAACACCCCAAACATCCGTGGTTAAGAACATTCTATTCTTCTACCCGCGTTACACGCGCTGCACTAAGAGTCAGAATAACTTGCTCTGATGTTGTTAAAACATGGGAAATGTTTATGAATACGCGCGGGCGAGCGTTTATAGTTTGCGCGTCGTCTACGGTTGTCTGCGCTGCCTCTTGAACCACGGATGAACCGCTAAGCATGTTCTGTCTTCCCTGAGCATAAAATTGAGGTCCTATCACATTGTTTAGCCTCTGATACATGCATACACATGAGACGCAAAGTCTATATAACAGGACTGCCAACTCTACTAACTTATATTGTAGCAGTTATATTATACAACAGATATTGCAGCAATGTCCCGCATAGCCACGGATGTTTAGGGTCATGTGTAATTACGCGTGATTGAGCGTGGCATGTCACCTAGTGTAGCATTGAAAAGTGATCAACAAACTAAATGTATATTTGAAAACAAAAAATTCATTAATAGCAAGCGACAACCATCGAATTTAAAACGCATATTGTGTAAATCGAAATTTTGTACAGAGAATGATTTCGTGGTAAAGAAATGTAATGATGCAAGATGTGGAACATGCGATTATTTGAGAGAAGGCAACACATACAACTTCAATGATAAACAATTTCAAATCAAAAATAACATGAATTGTTCGACTCAAAACGTCATTTATGTAATTAATTGTACCACTTGTAATGAGTTTTTTATTGCCGAAACAGGTAACACAATAAGAGAACGTTGTAGAATCAACAAGGAGCAAATTAATATTCCAGAATACTGCAAAATGTGTTATAAGTATAAGTAAACATTTAGATGAATGCAGTCATGGACGTTTTACCATCTTCCCTCTTTACAGAATGCATAATGCCACAGATATTTTTAGAAAAGCCAAAGAAAGATATTTTATTGACCTATTCCATCCCAAGTTGAACGCCAAGTAACATGAATTTCTATGAGCTTTTTTGAAATTTTCTATGAGCATTCTATGTATATACTGATATGAATTTTAAAAAAGATTTTGATGTCACTTTTATGCACCTGAAGATTGTATGCACAATACATGAAAGCGCTCGTGCTGAAAAATCAAGTTTTTTTGAAATTTTCATTCGTTTGGTTGTTTTGCATTCAAACTTTATATATATATATATTCGTAAACATATATATATACATACATACATACATTTATGGGACCTACCCACCTTTTGATGTGTCGGTGACACGAAGCGCCGTCGTTTTTGCCTACTCAATTTTACTGTACATAACTTTACGAAGGCAGATAAAGAGGAGTGACCCGCTTGTTTTTAGGACAATGCCAGGAAAATTGAATTGCCTTCTGTTCCTAACCTTCAACATTATCGAAATTGTAATATCCTGTTTTCTCACATAATTTACTTAAATTCTTCATTTAGTCATTGATGACTGCTTCGTCGTACCTGTATCATTCAAATTATCAGTGACCAGTTTCGGAGTATGAAAATAGCATTGTTTTCACTGCACATGAGTGATATTGATTTCATGAGCTCACGAGTGATTTTGTGATTTACATGGCCAATTATTGATGTGGCCAAAACGAAAGTTATGAGAACGGCAGTAGGGGAAGGAAAGACTCCAGTAACCTGCAAATACCCGTGTAGTGTTTGTTTGGGTAGTGTGGGCTGCAATTCGATACAGTGTACCAGTTGCCGATCATGGATTCACGGACGTTGTAGTGGCGTAAAAGGCAGTCTGGCAAGAGCGTCGTCGAACTTTGTGTGTGGGAGATGCTCAGGTGATAGGCCCGTTGAGAGAAACAGAAGCCCCATGAAAGCGATCAGCTTGGAGAATGACAAGTGCGACAATGTTACTCGTTTTTGCTACTTGGGAGACATGTTGGATTCCGGTGGTGGAGCGGAGGCAGCTGTGACTGCGCGCATTCAATCGGGCTGGAAGAAATTCCGAGAACTATCGCCTATCCTGACCAGCCGTGCTACTCCATATTGGATGAAAGGGAAGATCTTTGACTCATGCGTCAGAGCCTGCATGACTTATGGCAGTGAGACATGGGCAGTGACAGTAGTGGAGAAGAGGAGAATGGAAGTAGCGGACAGACGGATGATCAGGTGGATGTGTGGAGTATCTCTTGAAGATAGAGTGGCCAGCGAAGACCTTCTGGCGTGCCTGAACCTGCAGTCGATTGATGAAGCCTTGCGTGTGTGCAGATTACGATGGTACGGCCATGTGGTAAGGAAAGATTAAAGTGATTGGGTGAAGAGAATATGGAAGATGAAGATCAACGGACCAACACCAAGAGGCCGCCCGAAGAAGACCTGGGAGGAAACTGTGTCCGCAGACTGTCGGCAATTGGGCCTCAAAGAAGCCGACGCCCTCGAACGAAACACCTGGAGGCATTCCATGAGGATCAATCGTCCAACCCAACGGAGATGGAGAAGAGGACGTTAAACGGATAAAGTAAGTAAAGTAATGGCATGACAACACAAATGCTACTGCTTTGCTGCTGCATCTGGTCGACGCTTCTCCATGGTTGTTAGACCTGGACCATCAATTTACCTATTGAGAGTAGATTAAAGGCTGCTGAGACACGTTTCGCGAGCAGAATCAACTGTCAAATAAAGAAGTGTTTCCTACCAAAATTTCTGAAAATGACATGTACATGATAATTGATGAATAGGGGGATCGAGTGCGAGTTCTATAGCAACTAACCTTCCGTGAATGGTTGTAGAAGCACACAAGGGTGAAGCTTATCGACGTTGCGCGATGCTGCAAAGGCGGAGAAGAAAAATTGATAGTCATCAGCTTCCGAAAAAGTATTGAATGTATGAATAAACATCATTGCTTCTATCCTTCCTCAATTCAGTGTAAAGGCTCCCCCTTTACTGAATTTACTGTTTTTGCTGCTCTTATGCATCGATGCATAGAGGCACGGTCGTGCAGCAATTCATGAATTTATTGTAGATCTAAATATGGTCGTCAGTGGGAGCCTACATGCGCGGATTTATCAATAGGCCTAAACTGCCGATATTTCAAAAATTTCTAAATATTAGAGAATGGGTGTGATTCATTGGATAACTTGAAAGTCGCAATGACTGACAGCGCAAGCGTAATGTGAGCGGAGAAGGGAGAAGTTATTTCATTGTTAAAAAAGGATGCAACACATGTCATCGATATTGCAGGATGTTTCGTGCACCATGCTCATAATTCGACAGAAAATATGTGCATTTGATAGCAAGTAAACGTCAGTACATTTGATAGCGTAGTCGAAGACCTGTTCGAGGATGTTTTCTGCTATCTACGTAATTCAAGAGCGGCAACAGAATTTGCGAATCTGCGAGCATTCATGGATGTTGAACCATTGAAATTCCTCAGCCTTGTGTCCAGTCGGTGGCTTCAAATGCATGACGCTGTTTTACGTTCCCGTTAATTGCAACCAATGGTGTAGGTCTTTTTATCAACTGCTTGTGAATGAAAAGAAGAAAGGCGCAGGTCAGCTCATTATTCGACTTCTAGATCAGCATGATCTTCAGGCTTAGGGTCTATTTGCATTATTTGGCTTTTGCTCTGAACCCTATAAAAAGAATCTGAATTGAGTTTTCAGTCAGCCTAGCCTATTATTCATAAGCCATATAGCTCACTAATTGAGTTGCTTACAACTGTCATCACCAGGTTTACTCGTCCTGAGTTCGTTGACAGGTTTTATGAATATGAAACAGCCGAGCGATGTTCCACCAGAGCAAGAGCGATCTGATAAACAACTCCTTGTTGGGAATGGAGCTAGACAGCAATTGCAGAACGATCATATTACTAAACGACATGGGGAAATGTATTTTGATCGCGTCCGAACTTTTTACTTCAAACTCCTGAAACGTTTGATCCACTATATGTCCATTGGACGATGCCTACCAAGATAAATTCAGTTTTTGGATCATGCAAAAGGGAGCGAGATAGAAAAGATGATATCGTTGTCGCAGCAAAGCGGCTGACAGAAACTAGACATTCAGATTCGGGTGCAATTAGAATGCGGTGGTGCGCTCTCATAATTGACAATGATTCAATGATTTAACTTTGAAAGATCTCGACATTATTGAATTTTAGACCAGAGAGCAAGTCAGCAAAGTATGGATAACTCTCCAAATCATTTAGAGTGCTCTGGTACTCCTTCATGGAAATGCAGACAATGAGCGTATATGAGCCGGCTCCTCAGAATTCTAGCAAAAGATCGAAGCAGATTGCAAGACCCGACACTGAATGGGCTTTAGTCCTCCTAGTCCTTCACGATTTTGATCCTGTCAGGTCAATTTATTTTTGCTATTGGTAAAGATATGTAATCCAGTACAACCTGTTCATATCTACATTCCTTCATATCATATCATTATAAATCATCATGTCATCTCATTGTAAATATCATTTTCAAATTCTTTATAGTTTATACTTCTACTAACCCTAATCTTTTGTACCTGAAGATGATTATTGGATGGTGATCGAAAAATTTTGTACATAAGAAAAGTAATAATAATAATTAACATCTTTAAAAACCTGTCAGGTCAATTTATTTTTGCTGCTGGTAAAGATACGTTATCCAGTGCAACATGTTCATATCTATATTCCTTCATATCATATCATTGTAAATCATCATATCTCATTGTAAATATCATTTTCAAATTCTTTATAGTTTAAACTTCTACTAACCCTAATCTTTTGATGTGGACGTAGGGTAAGTGTAATGTTTGTAAAGAATTGAATGTATCGCATGGAGGCTAGCTGCTAGGCATTGGTGGGTGCGTTGGTGTGGAGAAGGAACAGTTGCAAAACAAGAAGAAGCTGCAAGACAAAAAAAACAAAGAGAGTCACATACCGAAAGCTGATGATTGCAGAGAAGGGAGATGATGGTTTCAGAGAGTTTCGCATAACAATGGCTGGAAATCTGCCTGGGTGTCAACTGTTGGGGAACTGCATTTCGATGTTTGATAGAAGCAGGATTTCAATCTTAAATACATGCTGTGCGCTACGCATATCCCTCAATAACTTATTGAATTTTATTGAATCTATACGATCGCTTTCCCGCATGAATGAACATTTTACAGGTCTCGAACACAAACTAAATTAATAGGAATGGTGTGAGTGGAATTATAAAGGGAGCGCAGAGCACACCAATATGCAGTTGCACAGAGCACACCAAACATGTGATAACAGCTCAGCAATTGAGTAACTCTCTCACTCCTGATCTTTCACCAATCGGCGTGGGAAGACCTTAGTAAAAGGGTGAACTCCTACCAATTTCGAGCCACTTATCGAAAGGTTGGTTGAAGAGCAATGAGAACTCATTTAGCAAGAGAGATCTGATGAGCTCTATGAACTATAGATTTTCACTCACTCACTCACTCCACGGTTTTCCGTCTTCTTTTGAGCTTACATTAATGCTAGGAGGGTCATGCAGGTTGCTAGATACGTGTGAAATAAATTCATATCATTTAAAGTCATGGTTTTCACGCTTACTTCATTAATGACAGCAGTGTTCCCTATAATTCTAAATGTTAAGATTTCTTGTCTCGCAGTAAATATTCAGCACTGCGGATGTTATCGAGGCGGGATTCTCAGCCTCAAGCAATTCATTGGTCCCCTCTGCTTTGGGTCGACTGACCATTGATGTAATCATCATTACATGGAAGACAGACATGGAACAGGCATGGAAGATAGATTAACTGAGAAAATCTTCTCAATTGCTTCAGTGCGTCGAATGATATTATCTTTTAACTTTCACAGCTGAATTTTCAACGTTTATGATATTCGTTTTATGTATCGGGTCGGATTGAAGCTGTGGAATCCATTTCACGGCTGTCATATGCTACATCTGATCACCCACTGGCGATGATGAGAATTGCAGGTGTCTGTATGCCCTTCAGGTAAATTCCCGTAAGGAATGGGACCTCATGCCAGCCAGCATCCTAAATTAGCAGCGTTGTATCATGTCGTCCAAATGGAATTTAAGAAATAGTAAGTTGTACAACGAAAATCATTAGATAATCAGTAATTGCCTTCAGCACTAATAGCTCAAATTGGGAGCGTATGAGTTAATATAGCATTCAGACAGGGTTGGTCAAAACCCACCCGGTCAGAAAAAAACCCGATTTCACCCGCCCGGCGGGCGAAATCGGGTGGGTGAAATCGGGCGAAATCGGGTGAAATAGATTTTTCCATATTATGTCATTTTTTCGATGCTTCTAATTAAAATACAGTAACGCCAATTCATTTTTCTGATTTATTGACTCTACCTCTTCTCAAAAATCATCGTATGGAATGTATACAATTCCGTAATCTACATGTTTCTTACAACAACACCCAATATTGAAAAGGAAAACCGAATAATATGTCAACGTCCGATGTTTTCATTGCGCAAGAAACTTAACGCCTATGCTGATATGATGCCCATTGTCCATCCCTGACTCGCCGGACATCAGCCAGCCTGGATCTGTCAACAGCGGACTGTATTGATGCATTCGTGAGATGATGGGGAATTCGAGAGAGCGCACGCATATTGGTTGACGCTGCTGGTCACATGTCCTTGGGTACCTGGTGCAGTCGAAAGTGCGTAAGATAAGATCGATATTGGCAAACAATGATTTAAAGCCACTGCCCACAAGTCTGGTCATTAATGTTATTATCGCATACAAAAGACACTCGGAAATGATGGGGAGTTCGGGGTGGCGCGTGCGTGGTACGCGCGGGTTATTACTGATACCGCAGCAGGCTGCAAGTCTGCGACGGACACTTCGGACCATAAGAAAGAGCGTGCGTCCTCGATTTAACATATTAGGACGAGGTCTTTCGACCACACCAAACGACCATCCTCAGGTAATCAAAAAATAAAATAAAATAAAATGAATCGAAATTATGATATGAAAGTTCGACGAAACGATCTGCGTATTATTTAGCTTTAGTATCAGTAATTCTGCTAACAGTTGGGCCTATATTTTTGTCTAGGCCTATATTTTCTTACTTTTTGAATACCGGTTTAACAAACAGATATTTGGTGATCGATGTTTAGATGACTCATTAGATCTTCCCCGTTTTGACAATATTTTTTATATAAATTTCAATTTATAGACCTCTACACATGTGTTTTCTCTCTGATAATACAATAATAGAAAAAACTTATACATTTTAGGTAACAGCCAATCTTGTGTAAAGTATATTATTCGTAAATGTAGGTGAGAGAATAACTTCATATGATTCCTTATTTAGATAGCCTGTAATTATCTGAATATTTAGTACGGCTAAAATACAGTAACCTATACTAAGTACTCACCGATATTTTCTCATGACATTGTATTTTAATCATGGTTTACATTACACTGATGTGTGCAATGTAGTTTGATTTTTCAATAAAATGACAATTTTAAAATAAGAGATCACCTCTTAATTTCAAGAAAATCGAAATAACTAGATTAAACCTGATTAAACCCGAAAAAACCCGGTATAAAAAACCCGCCCGGATATAACCCGATAAAACCCCGGGTGAGTTTTTTTTTGCCGACCAACCCTGCATTCAGATCACCACATGGAAATATCCTTATACTCATGATCCACAAAATCTCAGCCCCACTGTTCTACAATTCAACTGATTTTGGGAGGGGGATGCCATCACATCATCCCCCTTGCCAACGCCACTGGACAGTGTAAAGTAGGACTTTCATGTTTGATTTACCTGGCACAATTCCATGGCGCTTGTAGGTTTCATTGTTTTGAAAAGCACTCGAACCTTAATCACATTGTGTCATTCTCAAAAAGAATTTTTAAATATTCCATGACATTAACTGCATTAGTGATTCATTTTCAGGACGCTGTCGCCGTTGTTCTCGATGTGGGGGAGCATATGGAAAATGCACCCGCTGGGTACACTACTCCTATAGAATCTTCTGTTGAATGTCTGAAAATGTTGATCCAACGAAAGGTAGGTGCGACGAGTGTTAATTACGCATGTAATGTCATCAATGCCACCCTACCAGATGCGAGGCATGTAAGCTGCATGGTTTTCAAGGATAGTCTGTGTGGTCTCTGTGGCACAGGGGTTAAATGTTTGGCCTAGCGATCTTTCGGTCGAGAGGGCGAGCCCCGAAAGCGTCATTGGAAGTCGTCAGGAAGGGCATGCAGATTAAAAGATAAGAATGTCCCAGATTAAAGTCAGCACCGTCCAAGCCCTCAGCATGGGGGAGTAGTGACGTTAAACCATCATATATTGAATAGGAATTCCTTGGGGGGATGGGGAATGACTATAATTTCAAATAGGCTTCATCATTAAATCAAATTCTTGCACAAGTGATTTGGAATTACAATTATGTTTTACTTATTGTGGAAATTTCACACTTCATCAGATATCAGAACTTTTTTCTTAACTGAATCGCTTTCCATGCCAACAGCAACACCATTGAACACTCTCAAAGCACTGAATTTAGTAATTAGCCGTATCAAAATTTTAAGTATTGCAAATTAGTCCCAAGCTCGAGGGAACCCGGATGGCTAGGCAGAAAGCTTTCACTTTATGATTTAATTTTTATCATGCGAGACCCTTCTAATTGGTGTTCATTATCAGGCACAAAACACTGAACTCACATTCTTCCGGAGGAAAACCAACTGTTCAGGAGTGAAGTGTGCATTGATTTCTTCATGAATTGTGTATCTTTTGAAGTTGTACCTCGTTCTTTATGACTCAGTCTTCCGGAAAAATTTAAGTTCCACTGAACTTCGAGGAGGATCATCGACTGCAAGATGCTACATAAAGAAATCGATCGTTTGAAACCATTTTCTGTTGGATTAAGTGCTGTTCTGAATTTAGGAAAGCGGTGTTTATCTGACAATGGATGATACTTTTCTTCTGCGAGTGGTTGATTCTCTTTCATATACTGAATCATTTTCGAGATCGTTTAGCAATGCTTCGTGAATTGGTTTTATAAAGTCACGGCCTTCGACGATGTGGAGTGTATTTATAATTTATGTGAACGCAGTGTAGACGACGAAATGAGTGTTTTGCGTCGGGGTTTAAATTTCTCGGTAACTCTAAAATGCGCTATTCATTCACTTTATTAAAAATTTAAGCAATTAAAAATTTGCTCGCCTTATTTAATATTGGCCTATCTTAGCCATAATTTTGGGTTGAGGTAGGCCCCAATCTCTAATTAATGAGCCATGTTGTGACAGGCGCCTATATCACTAAAGGACAGGCTAAATTATTGAAACTTACATCAAATTGAAACGCGATAAAATATCAGAGATTAAAATCTCATAAAATATGTCATTAGTTTTTATAAATGATATCTCAAAGATATGATGTAACTTCCCATAGGACTTCAGCTTCTCATCCTAAAAGTTAAAGAAATCATGCTTAAACGAAAATCGTCGATAACTTATTAGACAATCTGACATCCCATATTTTTTGTCGGATGGAAATCTATAGAAACACACATTATTGATATCGTCATCACTTATTATTGCATCTAGAAACACAACACCGCACCATGATGGTGGTGCGATATCTACCAACGATGAGGATGTGACTTTTACTTCCGATGCGTAGTCTTAAGGCTCATTTCAGCGACTAGCTGTTAGGGCGGGAGCTATCTACACTTTCTAAATTCGCGCACAAAGGGCTTAATGGTATGGATTTGTAGATCTTGAAGCGCTGAATACACAAGTGTCACCGCTAGTCGCTTTCGGTTATAGGTAAGGTTAAAGGAATCCAATTGGAATCCAATGGTAAAATTCAAGAAATATGTATGGATTGTGAAACACCTGGCAATGTTCGTACATTTTCTTTCGCAGAAAAGAAACTAGTAATCAGAATGCAATGAAATTTGAAACATGATTGAGTTCAGAACATCAATTTTGATCTAAAAGTTGAAATGAGTCACATGATTCCGCATTTGATGTCTGAGAGCTTCTACAAAATGAGTAAATTTCATGTTTTGACTGAACTTTCGTAATTTTACTCATTTTGTAGAAGCTCTCAGACATCAAATGCTGAATCATGTGACTCACTTCAACTTTTAGATGAAAGTTGATGCTCTGAACTCAACCATGTTTCAAATTTCAATCATGTCAAGCTCCCGGACTATGTAGCCTCTATCGATGCACCCAGTAGCGAATTAATCTCCGTCTTCCCTACGCCTGTCCGTGAAGACATCAGGGTGACCACCTGGTCCGAATTTTCGGAGCAGTCCGAATTGGTCCAAGTTAGTCAGAATTTTGGGGGGAAGGTCCGAAATGGTCCGAAATTGCCAATTATGTAATTCATGGTTTTTTTCTTACTACTTACCCTAAAATAAAAATTGAGCAGCTCATTGAATTAATTTATTCTGTAATTAACAGAAATATTTCAATCTGATGTTGAATGTGTATAATGAATACACCATTTTATAAATTCATTTCAGTTTTCGTTTTTATCCAACAATTTCAGACTTAGACAAAAATTCAGTGTGCTCATCAACTGAGCGGAAAGTAGATATTGCATAAAATATGCGCTAAAACAGAAAGTTTCTCCTTTCAGATGACGCCAATTATCGCTTCGTATGATCGTTTCTTCACAGATTGCACAATGCTCTATAGTGCCATTTTTTCTTTTATTGATATGAAAACTTCGTTTGTCGTAATCCCTGCATATCGGTAAATTGCGATATCAATTATATCAATTATTGATTATTATTTATATCAATTTATACCTAGCTATTGAATCTGCCGCTCAATAGTTTCCGGTTTTGGAAAAGCTCTGTGCTTTGGAGAGTGAAAATTGCATATTGAAATAATGTTTGGCAGATAATGATCTTCTGATAAATTTGGATCAGTTCTTTATTCATATGAAGCCCGTTTATGAATTCACAAAGAAAATGCAATCCTTGAATGGAAATATTCAACAGTTGTTGCTGATGCGGTTGGAGTTGCTCTCCAAGCTGCTGATTCGACTGGGACACAACGTCACCTTGTCAATGGATAACTATTTCAAAAAGCTTTTCGAAAATGACAAAACGCCTCTGCAATTCACTAGCAAATCAGATGACTTCAAATATTCGAAGGACATGCCAGCTGTGTATTCACATTCGTGCAAATCAGACAATGCGAATCTGGAACGTATCGAAGAGGAGTGGAAACTGTTGAATGAAGCTATTTTTCGCAGCATTTTGTACCGTTTCATGCCATTTCTTAGCTCCATGATTTCCAGAAAGTGTTATGTTCTATTCAAGAACATCAAAAGCTTCAGTGACACTACAGTCAAGAAGTTGAAAATTCTCTCTGGCGAGATAAAGCTATCTTCAGTTAATGTAGGAGATGAATATGCCCGATTGACCGTTGTACACGGGAAAGACGATGAATCCCTAATCGATCTTCAAGGAAAAGTCAATCTTTCCAAATATCCTCTTCTGACAAAAATGGCTACTACTTTTATGGTGATTTGTCCGCACAACATGATGGTAGAAGCCGGTTTCAGCAAAATGAAGTTTTTTGAAGACGAGTATCAGTCAAACTTAAGGAAATGTACAACACATTTCGCTCTGTGGGAGACCATTTTCATCGTGACTCATCGAACCAACAGCCTCTTTATTGAACAGCATAAGTTTTGCTAGTAAGGAATACAAATTATTTTGTGAGGAAAACAAAACAGCGAACGGGAATCGAACTGCGATCGCTGAATCCCTCAGGAGAGAGATTGGGGTTTTTAAAAGAAAGACCAACAAAGATCTTCAATCGGAAATGGTGGCAGCGGATCAAGATATTCGTGACGCTGAAGCTGCTCTTGTAGCAGCAAATCGCCGCAAAATCCAACTTGAGCAACAGAGAAACAGTGACTCAGAGCGCCAAGACTGAATTTCGGATGCTATTATTTCTAACATGTTTGGAAATTGAATTGTGAGTGAAGAAAAGTCGTATGAAATAACGAAGAATAAATGATTTTGTGAGTATCCGTGATTTATAATACAACAGAAGAATTGTATATGTTCTCATGCCTCATAATTTACATGAGAAATCGGGCAATGCAACAATAAAAATTTTCATTCAATTGTTCGTAGAGGCTCAATTTAATCTAGAATAATATCGATCTGCCACAGATCCTACAATACTTTCTTGGTTACTTTATACGACTACGTGGTCTTTTTTGTTTAAGTTCAACATTTTACTTGTTTTTTCGTGTGTTTATGAGCGACCAATATTTTTGAGCAGTTTTTGAGTCTATCAGCATGACGTGTTTTTGAGCAGTTTTTGAGTCTATTAGCATGACGTGTTGTAATAGCTTATATCATAGCTTTGATTTACAAAGTGAATGATATAAACTTCTCAACAATCGTACTTGATTTGCGAAATAAGGGACAGAGACCATTCATTTTAGAATTGAGTATTTGATCAGAAAAAATAGAGAGTCAATGTTGAAATTACCCATTTATTTTGATATGATAATTATTTTGTATAAATCAATCCACCATGCAATCTGTTTTTCATATTTTTCCGCTTTCTATAAAGAAGCAGACGTACATGTAGTAACTGTTCTAGTATTCATTACTGTTTTGGTATTTCAAATTCAATGGTCTCTTTAAATTATTTTGCAAATGTGCTACATGTAGTTAATTCTGTAATTTGATATCTGCCGATTCATTCAGCTTATTTTTAAAACTTTCTCGACATGTCTGGGAGTCGTATTTGCATTTTGTTTTGCAGCATTTAACTGAATTACTGCCTACATTTATTTGTTTTATATGAGATGATGGAATACATATGACATTTTTCATGATATTCTATGTTTTTCTTTGTATACATTTCATTTGGATAAGTACTACAATAGTCAAATCATCAAAATTTAAAATTTATGTGACGTCATTGTGGGACAGACTTATGGTCCGATTTTCGGTCCTACTGAAGTGGTCACCCTGGAAGACATCATCACTTCTGCTTCCAGCTGCTGTGCGCAAGCGACTTGACTTGGGGAGAGGTGTACCTTTCAACTCAGGAGAAGACAGAGTTCAGATTGAGACAAATTCAAAAATTCGAACGAAATACACCTTTAACTTTGCTCAGTAGCCGGTATTATTTTTTCTCTTGATAATATTTCTTTCCGTCGTTGTTACCTTCTTCATTTGAATGGTAGTACTGTATGTGCATTGTACTTTCAGCATGATCGCAGTATTGTTAATCAGGTTGCCTCCACAATTCGCTGATACTCTCACTCTATTCATTGTTGCTATGTCGTGTTCTAACTGCAGTGTTTTATGCCTGATGATGAACACCGGTGGTGATTCGAAGGGTCTCGCATGATGAACATTGAATCATCAAGTAACGGTCTTCTACCTGGCCCTGTGGTTTCCTTCGAACTTGGTGATGATTAACATGCCGTTCATCAAATTTATTACAAATTGGTAGAAAATTGTGCACCAAGTGTATATCAATGTCCTGTTGGATGATACTAATGGAATAGGAACAGAAAATATAGAAACATAAAATGTAGAAAAAGGAATGTCCTACTTCCATAAATGAACTCGATTATCGCCTCTCTCCTTTCTGAACCACGTAGATTCTTCAATTGTTTTAAATAAACAAAAATTCCAACTTCTGTTATGGAGCATCTCGTCGCTGCCTTTTAAAAGGTCGTAGAATCATGTTAGATAGATACATGTATTTGAATTTTTAAGGAGATTATTGAGACTTGGATACTTATGGGTTATCTCCCCCCCAGGTTTTCAAATTTGTCAATAATTTGCAAAAATGAATCAATCGTCACCAAACTTCGACCACACGTACGTAAGCATGTTTTCTACTTACATACGAAATTTTATGAAGATCAGACAGGTACTTCTTGCATTAGAGGCGATGACGTGAAGTGTAGCGATGTCAACAGCTTGATCTGACTTCGTCTGCTCGACGCATCATTGCTACTCGTGTGTGCTTGTTCTCTCTCCCTCTTCGTCTCATCCACTGCCATCTGAAATCTTCCCACGACCACTAGTTTGCGTCCTCGTGTAAGGACGAAACAATGTGGCGAAAATAGTATAAGATGGTACGGAAGCAGTTTCTGGAATAAAGTACCTCTAAACTTACGATGTGTTAATTGCTAGTCAAATGGAGTAATAAACTTTTTGAGAGCATACCTCCAAAAACAATCTAGTATCTCGTCTTCAATTTATCGCTTTTAAAATTTGACTTATTCGTTATTTCATGTTGCTTGTATACTGTACTTAATTAATACATTTTTATTTTATATATTGTGGAAGTGTGTCACATACATCATTTGTAGTGAGTAAATATAAAACTTGAACTTTGCCACACCTTTCTAAGAAGCATATTAATGTGAGGAATGTGGCCCGGTCATCATCACTTCACGAGTTATCGAGAAATTACTTTGCTGACCTCAAGTGCCCTGTGCTCAGACGATGAGGTCGCTGACAAGTCTGATCAAGCTGCCGGCATCACTGCACTTCAAGTTATCGCTCAAAATTGAAAAAGTACTTATCCGATTCGCTCAAATTTTGGTATGTGGCTAGAGAATATCTTCACTTCCGTGTGTTCTAAGTTTTGTGACGATTGATTTATTTCTACAGCTTTTAGACAAATTTGAAAACGTGGAGGGGATAACCCATAAATACCGATATTGTGAAGGCCTAAGCTCTTTTTCCTTATTCCTTATTCAATGCATCATGTCGGTTGCACATTTGTAGATCTAAAAATGTTCGAAGTTAAGAGAAAATTTGCTGTTCAAATTTTATTTAAGACAAATACACATTCACAAATTGAAGATCTTCATGGTTTTGGTATCGTATAGTCGAGATTGTTAGCACTTTTCTTCTTTCCCTTAGTAGCATTGCATGGACCTAAGTAGGGCGTAATGAGGGTATCAATGCGACCAACCAACAATAACTTCACTCATTATTTTCAATACTTCTAGCTGTCATGCTTTTTATTAAAGAATAGTTATTTTCTATTTGATAAATCAAACAAGAATAAGTTTACGAAAATGATTCTGAAAGGTCTCCAAACATTATCTTTTCAGCTATTTGCAGAGAAGAAAGATGAGTTTGCACTAGTTTTATGTGGGACGGATGCAACCAGTAACGATTTGGCTGATGACGATGGCAATTTTGAGCACATTTCTGTAGCTAGAGAATTGGGAAAATTGGATTGGGATCTCATCGAATTTTTGAACAAAGGAATTGAAACTCAGTCTGGGACAGCTGATTGTAAGTATAATAAAAAGTGCCATGTAATAAAATATAATGTGCCAAAAACAATAAATGTAACAATAATGTGTTTTTGTTACAGTGATCGATGCAGTGATGGTTGGAGCGGACATTCTGGTCAAATATACAGAGTAAGTGTAAATGAGGTTCATTTCGGCATTTACTGCATGTATGAAGAAGATAACTACTATTGTAATATACTTATGCGCAGTGTTGGACATTGTTAAAAAGAAAGTTAGTTCCGTTAACTAAAAAATGTAGTCCCTTCAACAATAATCCGTTAATTTGGGAGTAAAGTAACGGAAGTTAAAGTCAAACCGTTAATTTGTAAAATTTTATGTTATCTTTAAAATCGTATTTTAGTTAACATTCTGTCTTCACAGATAAATTTCCTGCTATTCTTAGTTTCCTTCCTGATTTTTCTTCGGCTAGGGACCTATACACCTCTTGTGAAAAAAGCCTACATCTTTGCTATCCATGCAGTTTTTCTCGAAAAAGACTTAAATCATCTCACATCAGTTCTCAGGCCAATGTTTCTTGCAAATGTAAAGTCGTTTATTCTGATGAATTATTCCATAAAGCTTCTGTCCATCAATCTTTTTCATTCGAGTCGTTAGGTAAATATTAAAACCACAGAATTAGATTCATCTGCGCGCGCTTCGGTTTCCTAGAAAGGAAGAATTGTATGCAACCTTAATGTCGAAATGGCACATCAACTTGCTCCTTCTCGAATGGATAATTCATGTATGGCTTGCTATTCGAAATGGCAAACAATAAACTGTCAGCAGAGGACATCAGAGCCAGTGAGAGATGCGTGTATGCTGTGATATCACTTCGCACACACCAAAACACACATCCCTTGGCTTCGATTACTTTGATAATGATCGGAAGGGTCAACATTATGGAGGAAACTTGTGGGCAATGATCTGAAGTCTTCGAATCTGAAGGAATTTTGGCAATCGAAGCACTTTGCTGGAACTCACATTAATCCGCAAGCGACGCACGACTTTTTTTCCTATCTCTGTAAGGTATTAGGAATTCCTTCTTGCCCACCTAATAGGTTCCTCTATGTGCCGTCAGTTTCGTATTAATCACACTTCTAGCAAACCGAAGCAGATAAACAAAATATTTAATTCTGTGATTAAAACACTAGCACCATAAGGCTGCACACAAGGCTGACATATTCTTCCTGCTCTAAGGAAATTTGTTCGGCACTTCGGAGCATGCGCGTCGACGAAATGAGACCGCATTGTGGAACAGAATCGATTCTTGTGACCTTGTATGACTGCGCTCCTGACATTGTCTACTTCATTATGTGAAGAGAATAGCTTCACGCAAAAACCGATGCGAATTCTGTATGACGCCGCGCGTTGTTGTCAGTGTGCATGATGAACGAAGGTGAAGCAAGTTAACTCAGCCTTCAAAAGTCTGTATGTATAGTTAACTTGACATCATGAGCTGAGCTCTCAGCCGCATATTTATTCAAAAAAGTTAACGGACTAACGGACTTCCATGAGAGTAGCGGAAGTTAAACTAATCGTTAACTTTTTTTAGAAAGTTAAAAAGTTAATAAAAGTTAACTTCCGTTAATTAACGGATTAACGGAAGTTAACGTATTGTGCCCAACTATGCTTATGCGGTTACATGCAGCAATTGATTAATTAATTACATGCAGGTGAGCAATTTTACATCAATCAAATAATTCTCTGCATAAATGCGATATTCAAGTTGATAATATAAGTTTTTACCCTTGATAACCAATAAATAAAATTGCGCATATATGAAAAACTGGGGTCTGTTGCACCCCAAACAAAATAATTAAACAATGATTATTGCAGTGATTTTGAAATATGTCTGACTGATGGATTAAATCTTTCTGTCACAATGCTGAATTGGTCCAATTACATCAGAAATATATTTTTTATTTTCAGTTATTTCAGTTATAAAATTTCAATATTTCCTTTTTTTATTTTTATCCTGGTTTTGAGAAAAATGTCTGCTTTCTACATAAGTATTAGTTTAGCAGCCTCGTGATGAAGAATTTGAATAGAACATCCATTTAGTCTGACTGAATATTATAATGAGCAGTTTAAACACAAAAACAGGCATTAGAAGAATAATGCGTTGGAAAATCAGTCAGGCACAGCGCAAGCGATGGACTTAGATTTTGCTCACATGCTCATCACATAAATTGATTGCAGCTGTTTGAACGTGTTCCAGTTTTTTTATCCTTTCCACGCTTGCATTTATAGCACCTTCTATTTGTGATATCCAGCTCCAATGAAGGCAAAACGAGGTACTCAATAATATCTGGTATTTGTCGTAGTAGTGCAGCAAGAGTTTTCCGAGACCAATAAAGATTAGCCGTCTCTTATTACATTTCCTTACATTCCTTTCAAGAAACATCTCTTTGTGCAGCCCACAATTGCATTGATCCACGAAATGTCTAGAATATTGCAAAATATAACCGTTTACCAGCGTCCGAATTGATGCTTGATTTTGCATGAGCTGGAGACCTATGAGATCGACATCACTTTCGGTCTTTTGATAATGGTCGGTAACACAGGGCTTCCTTTTTTTGATTCATCGCTGTAGGAGACGAATGTTGACACGAAGGTATCATCACTTGCTTGTTCGATGTTGCCTTGTAGGACATTCCTCTCTTGTTGAAACATATTGATCCTACCAATGTTCTAGGACAGCAGAGTGCAGGCCAAATTGAGCGAACAAAAGAAGTTGTTAGCGTAGGGCCAGTGGGCCAGTTGTAGAACAATCATGTCAGTGATTAATTTCAATAGAGGGACTATTTGAGGGCTACTCATGGGATCCAATGAACCCCACGTCTCGAAAAGGGACAATCTGTTTCTAGTTTCATTCTATAATTCACTGAAGCGTAGAATCTATTTTTATTAAATTTACAATTCTCTTCACAAGTTCTCACAAGATTTTGAATGTGTGAGTATGATAAACAAAACTTTAGCAAATTGGATCCCCAATTTGCTAATGATGGTTAAATATGCTGATCAAATTGATACGATGTGGGTGGACTGTTGGATCAACGAGATGTCACCATGCGAAGCTTTACACATACAATGGGGGATAGCAATAATTCAAAGTTTCCCTGTGGGAACGTCGCTTGTTAATATCAGAAGATGAATTGGTGAATTAGTGATTTTGTGGCTAAATTTATTTTTTTCTCATTTTTGTGATAAAACTGTTGCAGAATGTGTAAGTCGCCTATATTTTTTTGCAAATGCGTCTAAAATCCAAGGCTGCAGGTGTCGAATAGGCTGCTATAACCAATTCATAGATTATTTATTTGCTCATATGAGCTGATTTTTCGCCAACCGACGAAGTAGTAGATATTTGTAATAACTAATTAGCAGTGAGCAGAGAATGCTTGTATGTTAGCTTCATGTGAAAATACATTGCATGCTCAATCTCATCAGTAAAAAGGACTAATTGTTTCAATTCACGAAAGTTCAAGCTAAAATATATTAATTTTCAATGAAATGTTGTAGTAAATGTTATGAAATGATTCACACATTTGTTTTGTAAATGAAAATGAGCATTATTTGCCGAGATCTTTCGTTCATTCTCTTCAGAGGCATACATGAAAACTGGAATCTGACATAGCTTGGAAAATTTGACATCGTTGAACAAATTTCACACGTGACAGACAATGAAATGAATCCGCGTCATAAGTGAAATACCCTAATAAAATTGACGATAGCATAATAGTACTGCTGAAGTAAATAAAGTAATCCGTAAACTTAGGAAAAGTAAAGGAAACAAAAACAAAAACAGGTCAAGTTACAAAGTTACCAAGGTAAACATTTGTTAGGTACACACATTTGTTATTGTTGCAAATTCCTGAATGTCAGGAGATTTTGTACAAATCTGCATAAATAGATTTATCTCAGTTATATTATTATTATCATCACAGACAGCCAGCAACTTCTATTTGGCATAAAAATCGGCCATGTGTGGGAATAGGTAAGGAAGTGCGGGAGAAATTAAGCCTCGCAATAGAAGCCGAAATCAGGGATACTAGAGAAAAATAAGAGGTAAGATTAATGTGCGAAATAGAGCGCTATTAAATCGAGAACTGTCGCCAGCGAACTTCGCAAGCGAACATGCTAAGACATATTACTGAACTGTAGCATGACATCATGTATATATGTAATTGTCTGTTGATGATGTACCAGCTTTTCGCAAGATGTGTTCCTACTGGGGAAAGAGCCTCTGGTGTTGGCTTTTGAATTAAGATGTATTAGCGTGGAAATTTTTGAGGTTGAAGAGGCTGACCCACAGAATTAGATTCATCTGTGCGCGCTTCGGCTTCCTTTAAAGGAAGAATTGTATGTAACCTTAATATCAAAATGGCACATCACAGAATTACACAACTTGATCCTTCTCGAATGGATAATTGGTATCGCTTGCTATTGGAAATGGCAGACAATAAGCTGTCAGCACACTAGAGCCAGTGAGAGATGCGTCCGTGCTGTGATATCACTTCGCACACACCAAAACACACATCGATGCCTGGCTTCGATTCAATGTGTGCACTACACAGTGAGCAATGCCGAGGAGAGGAAGTGAAACATCAAGTGAACTAATTTTCGTACGCCTGCTACTTTCTTTAATAATGATCGGAAGGGACAACATTATGAAGAAAACTTGTGCGCAATGATCTGAATTCTTCGAATCTAAAGGAATTTTGGCAATCGAAGCACTTTGCTGGAACTCACATTAATCCGCAACCGACGCACGACTTTTTTCCTATCTCCGTAAGGTATTAAGAATTCGTTTTTGCCCACTTAATAGGTTCCTCGATGTGCCGTCAATTTCGTATTAATCACACTTATAGCAAACCGAATCAGATAAACAAAATATCTAATTCTTTGGGCTGACCCTTTACAAGTTGGAGCGCAGCGTCTATAACTTTCCAATGAATTTTAAGCTTAAGTTGTTCAAGTCTGAGGACATCTTTTTATTCTATGGCCAGATAAAATTACACTCTGTAATATTTATGACTATCAGCTGCACGGCAATCCAGAACAAATGAGCCGAGAACAGCCTGTTATGTAGTCCTTCAGCATGTTGAGTAATTCTTGATATTTTCACTAGCTTGGGCCATTCCGGGCCGTTTTTGGTCTGCATAAGAATTTTGCGCTAAAATTATTCAAGTGTGAGGACATGTTTTATGCATGCATCATAGACAGTTGCGATTTTACGAAGGCTTCACCAACTTGTTGGCATGTCTTCCCGCCGTGGGTGGGGCAAGGAAGAGTTGAGATATTAACTTTCAGGAACGTAAAGTATATCAACGAAAAAGTATGATACGATTTATCTAAAACTACTCCTATGAATTTCCACCTTATTAAAGTCCTGACAGATAAAGCATAATTGTGATCAAATGATCATGTGTCAAAATGCCTAAAGAGAAAGATGCTCAAGATTTCTTCATTTTTGCTAAAGAAATCCTCTACTTAGTAATCTTAATTCCATTTCAGAGGCAAGAAAGGAATTCAAAACAAAAGATTAGTTGTGTTCTCCAACTTAGATGGGGTGTGCAACAAGGAGGATTTAGGTAGAATTGCCAAGCGCCTGAAGAAAACAGGGATTGAATTTCTCTTCGTTGGATGTGATTTGGGAGAGGACGCTAGCGATGACGGTGAAGATGGTGGGCGTGGTGATGGAGAGGATGAAAACGACCATCAGAAGCCAAAATCTGAAAATCAAATTCAGAACGAGGAAACGATGAAATTGTTAGTGCGCGCACTGAATGGAACCAGTTGGTCTTATGAGTAAGTTGAGATACGTATATAAAACTTCCGACGTTGTCGACCTTATTTGCATTTATTTGATCTTACTGATTCTAGAAATTTCATTCCAAGCAAGAATTGTGGTCATGTGTACTTTCTTTACGGTAGCTCTCTTATAGTGCATAGTATAGAAATAGTAGAGGAAGGGGCTTTTTCATGCAGGATATTCAAGCTAATAGTAGCCTGAATGAGAAATATATCCCCACGTTTTCAAATCTGTTTGAGACCAATTAAAATAAATAAAATGAACACAACATTTTTGATGCAGATGCATGAGGGTATTTTTATCAACATAATCCATTAGAATTTCCCGCGGGGCCACAATAAATCTGCCTAATGTGTTCATTGAAACAATGTTGCTATCCGATAATTTTGAAAATAAACATAGTCGCCAAGAAACTTTTATTAGTGAGAAACATAACGCGAGCGCCTTCGAGGCCTCTAATCATGCGTACAACGGCCGAGATGATGAAGTAAAATGTGTGTAGAAAATGAGACGTATTCACTGGAAAAATTGAAGATATCTGCAAGACATCAAGACAATAATGGACGGAACTACCAAGGTAACAATAAACTATAAATAAACTCTTTTTGGATGCACAAAGGAGGGATACGCTTCAAAATAAACAATGCTTCAAGAATTCGCAGAGACAAAGACATGTTGGATGAGCACAAGATAGAAAATAGGTCACGAAGGAATTACCTTTAAAGTCATCACAATCAACCACATGTTTACAGACTGAGGATGTACACGATTCACGGGTTTGGCTACGAATCCAACGTGACAGATGCTCCTTGATACGCTTCCCCAAGTTCCTCTCTGTCCGGCCTACGTAACTGGCTCCACAGTCACATTGAAAATTATAAATGACACGAGACCGGTTGACAAAAGGTATTGGGTCTTTTAAAGAGCGGATAGGGATATGTTCAGTGTCAAACAGAAATACAGGCTTGGCAGCAGGAAAACCTTGCTTGACATAAGAATAAATGCGCTTTATGATAACACCACAGTGAGAATATCCAGTAAAAGGTTATCTTAAGAAAACGTCTTTACATTTCGGCCCTATAACTTCAGGAATGTCAACACGTTTTACATTGTAGCACCGGACAAAATTCTCGGGAATATCGTTCGTCTTAAATACATCAAACAAAAATTCTTCTTTCTTTGAAAGGGAAGAATTCAAACAGATTTTCCTGACGCGGTCATACAAAGTTGTGATAAGGCCCGACTTATATTTCAGCGGCACAAAGCAATTGAAATTTAACAACAGACGGGTCCATGTGAGCTTTCTGTAAATGGATGTAACAGCACATTTATCAGAGCCCCTGGAAACGAGAACATCAAGAAAAGGTAAGGACCCACTCGAAGATTCAGTTTCGCAAGTAAATTTCAAATTATCATGGATTGAATATAACACAGACAGTAAACAAGAACACGGCACAGATTCAGGAAGAAGGAGAAACTTATCATTAACATAACGTCGGCAAAAAAAACTGTGGGAATCAATTATGTGCTTTAATGTGGTGCATTCAAGAAACCCCAAAGATATGATACTCAGGATTGGTCCCAAAGGACTGCCCATGGCAATTCCATCTTTTTGGATGTAGAGTTTGTTATCTAAAGAAAATTGCACATTTTTTCGACGCATAGAAGAATCAATCCACACACAAAATATCAACTGGCGCAGGAAGAGGAATATTATGATCAATCACAAGTTGTTTGTCACAAGTTAGTAATCAAGTCATCATGCCTTAAATGAAATCAGCACATTCGCGTCAGACGTGATGATGTAAAGTCGGCTCTTATAATGCATAATTTCCATTTTTTTAGTATTTCGGTGTCATTTAGAGGAAACATTTGCGGTACACAACCAACCCAGCGTCAAATAGTTTTGCCCAACAGTCTATACCAAACCGCAAACGCAGTGCGATTCTATTAATCATTTTTATTGATATTGCAGATTACGGTTGTAATTGATTGATACTACTGCTGTCGCCTTTTTCAATAGTGCGCAAACGTTTTTCAGAGACGAAGATTGGTAACGGTTGAGGAAAAAATTCATCTTATGAGAGCTTGATAACAAACTATTCGGTTTAGTATTCCATTGAAGATTCAGCTCAATATTAATTGACTCTTGCACACAAACTGAAGAATACATGGAATACGATCATGGCAGAATATATATCAATCCCCCGATTTACATGTGTAGAGTTCTACAGTTTTTTCATTTCCTAGACATTAATCATTTGAGAGCATTTCTTCAACCAGTGCTACGTCATACATTTATTTAACTATGCAATATTGCTTTTTTCCGCTTATCTATTTCTTATTTAGCAAGGTTTTATTCAAGCATAGAATCTCAGATAGCCCGATATTAAGGTCATAAAATAATCCTGACACTTTGACCTAAGATATACTAGTCCCGACCTATCGTTTTAGTTTTGCTAGATATTATCTCCACTTTTAATTATTCATGCATAGTCCAACCACGATTATCTACTGGTTGTCAATCAATACGAGAATTTTAAGAAAACTTACATGTAATTAGACTCGCATATCAGAAAATGCAGATTATTGAAACGGATGTTCACTGAAACGACTTCGCAGGATATTACTCTGTGTACATCATGATGACGTAGTTGACCATTTAATGTAATGGATATATCAACGCATCTTTGTTTAAGTGAATTTTCATAGGTTTATTTCGCATTACGGAAATGGCTCGTTCAAAGATTTCCGAAAAATAGTAAATTGATTCAATTTCCAAGTAAACTGCAATCATCACTTAATATTATCAGCAAGATGAACTGGCAAAAATGATAAACGGAGAAGTCAAATGTATATGGAGTTGAGTTGATATTCGCAAACGCTCTGATGTTCTCGATGACCTTCTGCCAAACTTAAGTATTAGTGAATTGTGAAACTCGTACCTTCAACTGTCTCCTCTGCAGCATCACTTAGTTCATCGTGTTCACCATTGGGAAACTGATTTCATCTATCAAGGATTCAGCTTCTCACTGTGTGAAATTCATCAAATTTGTCATATGTGACAGTCTATTTCCTTCGAAATACGTGCTACAATGATTTTGGGATGATAATAGACTATGATATTTTGAAAAATGAGGTATATATCTCACTAATTCTAAAACAGTATAGCAGATGAGAACTCGCACTTGAATATGTTGAATAGAATTATGAAATCTCTCTTCACCCTACGTTTTCAGTCATGATATCATTCGTACGCATAAGCAACTTGTGTTTCACTCCATATCCTCACATTTTGACATCGAATCCATTCCAATCTTTTACTGTAGTACTCACATGAAACCATTGAGACTAAAATTGCGATTTAGCGAAGGAATGATTGACTATACGTTTTAAGAGAGAGATTTCAGTTTTTGTTACTGATTGTGAACCACCCAAATAAAAGAGCGAAGAAATACACTGATCAAATAATTTTGCAGGCATATATGTATAAATGTATTAATTTTGTTCGATTCGTTTGCTGTTTTGAGTGTATTGTGTTATTGAACGCACATACACATGCACACAATAGGAAAATGACCTGAAGACATTCTAGAAGACAATTTAGAGACTGCGGAGAGCTGTTGACAGGAAGAAAATTCATGTTGAAGATGAAGGGACCTTGCATGATGTATGGAAGCGAAACATGGACTTTGAGAGAAACTGAGCCGGCTATTCTGAAACGAACGGAGCGGGCGGTGGTGAGGACTATGTGTGGTATCAAGATTATGGATAAGAGGAACACTGAAGAGCAGATGCGCTTGCTCGGGTTGAATGAAGGTGTTGATAGTTTAGTAAGGGCAAATGGAGTGAGATGTTATGGCCATGTTTTGAAGAGGGAGGAAGGTAGTGCTTTGAGGAGAGTAATGAATTTTGAAGTTGCGGGCGGGGGGGGGGTAAAAGAAAGCGAGAAAGACCCAAGAAAATGTGGAAGACGCAAGTGGAGGAGGAATGTCTTAGGATAGGCCTGACGAAAAAGGACGCATTGGACAGAGAGAAATGGAGACGAGGTGTGAAGGCGATTGCGGCACGATAAGGTACATCCGACCACCCTCGACCACGGGGAAATCACCGGATTAAAACTGGATAACACATTCCATGTCAAAAATTATGGTTCTATACTATGTATTTTCACTTAATAAGCGGGAGCATTAAAAATTTCATTTCAACCAAAAACTTCAATCTGCGTTCCCATTCCGTCAAGGTCCCCTGATGGATGCTCGTATTTCGGAATAAAATTATCTTAATTTCACCTGTATGGCCCCTTTCTCTGGTAATTTTCTCCAGAGATCCTGCAGGATAAATCATGTGACGGCTCTTTAATACAGTTTACCATTATGCTTTCATTTTTCGACTCTATCACGACGCAGCTTCAAGTATAAAGCATCAGTACTTCGCATTATTCAAGAGATGAGCTGACTTCAAATTAAAGATCTCTTGAATTTAAGAAAATATTCGCAATAGCGGGTTTTTAGCGGATTACATGACTTTTGCAATTTAACTGTAGGTTCCATCCGAAGGCGGAATGTGTGAATAAATGCTATAGTTAGTGATACAATTGTCTCGAATTTTTAGTGGTGAATTACAGGCTTTGTAAAGATTGATGATGAAGAGGAATGCGAAAGGAAGGAAATCAAAGAGAAAACTGAGAACGACAATGACGGGGAACTCGACACACACGACTGCAAGAAGCAAAACTTCGAGCTTGCGTTGAGTGACGATGGGGTATTGATCATTTTGCTTTTATTGATCGTTTTATATATTGATGTGGTATTTCGAGCATTTGTCGAGCGATTTATCGATTCTGCATGTATAATTTCTTATCGTTTTGAAAATACTTTTCATGCTTAAGATAACAATGAAGATGGATTTTCTAGACAAGCATCTATATTTTGTGATGGAAAGCAACATCAACGGTAATAAAACAATGTGATATATGTCATGCTGATTGTTACTTATAACTATATAAAAATGTCAGACTTATATGCAGTCACAATTCCAAATACATGTAGTCCGGCAGCCAGAACGAGTTTCTGCAGGGAACGAGGCCGAAGATGAGACTTTCACAGAATGATGTGCACCATATGGCTACTACGACTCTGAGCGTCTGCGAGTTCTACCTGGTTCCTCTTCTTGTCAGATAAAGTCAAAGAAGAAGCAATCTAATGGAATGTAGATTGAAATCTTTGGTTGAAATGCAATTTTTGATGCTCTCGCTTATTAAGTGAAAGTACTAAGTCTAGAGCCATAATTTTTGACATGGAATGTCTTCAGGTCATTTCCTGCGCGTTGTTATCATGTTTCTGATCGGTAATGTGTGCGAGAATGCGGTTAAATGTGGATTGAATAGTACAAAATGCTTGTGTTTGTCGATGTGAGGAGGCTTGTCAAATCTGAATGTGTTTAGCTTCATAGAAGGGGTGCATGAACATGATAGGAATTGACTTGAAGTCATAGCCTATGTCAAAAATGATGACTCGGGGCTCAATACTTTTCACTTAATCAGAGAAAACATAGAACATTTCATTTTTACCAAAAAACTTCAATCTGTGTCCCAATGGATTAACACGTGTCCTTCCCTTGATCCTGTCTGACAAGCTGAGGGGCCAGGAAGAACCCACAGACGCACAGATTCGCAGCAAGCACTGGGTGCACATTATTCTGTGAAAAACTGATTTTCGGCTTGGATCCCTGTAGAAGCTTGTTCTGGCTGCCTGACTAAAAGGCTGTGACTTTATGGTTTGTGTATGTTGTGGTTGATCAAAACCTCCTGATTGATAATTTATTTTGCGGTATTTATATGAGAAACAGTGGCACAATTGACTTTATGCCTAACAAATACAGTAAATAATGAATTTCATAAAATGTACTTCTGGCGACTTCTTTCACAAATCTAATGTACATCTTAAGCCGTGGTTGAAACATCTGATTCAATATTCGACCACAAAGAAGATAAGAGTCTTGTCGATTTGCGCTTCAATTATCGGACAATGATACCGCAGTTGTCTAGCTCGTCTTCGGGATTTTTTATATTCTGATTCCTACCTCTAACTGAAACTTCTGTATTGACGGGAAGGAATGTGCAAGTCCAGGTCGCCGGGCTTTCTACCAAATTATTAGATGTTCTTTTTTTATTTCAGTGAGGCTGTTCCCACTTTATCCTATTTCGAGACTCGTGGAGTGTCTCAGCGTGCATGGCCTGTAGAATTTGAAATCAGCGAAAATTTGAGGATTAAAATAAATGGATATACGAAGGTAAGTATGGAACTTGGTTTTGCAGGGATCTTGACAGATGTAAAGGAGACAGACGCAATTTGCTCGCGCAAGCGCTTTCAGTTTTATCTCTCCCATGCTTTCAAATTTGTCCAAAATCCGTAAAGATGAATTAATCGTCCCAAAACTTTAAGTGCACGTAAGTGAGGTTGCTTTCTGCCCACGTACCATATGCAAATCGGACACGAACTTTTTGAAGTGAGCACGATAACTTGAAGTGTAGCAATGTCAGTAGCTTGATCTGACTTCGTCCGAGCAGAAAACACTTGTGGCCAACAAAGTCATGTCGCAACAACTCTTGCAGTGATGTGACCAAGCCACATCCCCTACACCAGTGGTTCCCAACCTTTTCATGCTGCGTACCCCAAAATAGAGAATCATGGGACTTTTCATTATTCCGCGTGCCCCCACCTATACATAAAAGAATAACAAGAATTCAATCATGCTGAAATTTAATTACACGCAGAAATATGCAAAATTCGTAATTTAATAACACAAAAATTTAAATAGGCGTAATTGATGCGCGCTTGTGTAAAAACACATGCGCACCGAAGGCCATGCTCCAACATCAAACGAGCTCTTTGTTTGCTTTTAATCATTACTATGGTGGAGAATCAGGATTCATATACGTAGGCTATGTGGTTGCTAATTAGCAATATCTGCTTCAAGGCCAGATGATTGTTACAATCCAATGCGGAATGCACACAAAGTTAACAGTTCAACTGGCCTATTAGCTGGAAAGTAGACCTAATCAAAGTAAAATTGAATTATAATAAATCTCCCACATTATGCGTACCCCTCAAAATTCCTTCGCAGGGGTACGTGTACCCCAGGTTGGGAACCCCTGCCCTACAATAATATACTTTGCTTAAAAAGGTGTTGTAGGGTGGCGGTCGTGGGAAGATTTCAAAGAGCAGTGGATGAGACGAAGAGGGATGAAAACGATGCACACACAAGCAACAACAAGATGCTGACCTCTCTACATTTCACGTTATTGTATTTAATCCAAAAGTACTGGTCCGATCCTCACAAAATTTGTGTATGGGTAAAAAATTTACTCAAGTACGGCACCTGAAGTTTGGCGACAACTGATGCATTTTACAGATTAAACAGATTTTAATGCGCGGGGGGAGATAGCCCATAAGTACCAAAGTTGGTTAGTACAATCAATTGGGACGATAATGGTGACCGAATGCTATTGAAGCGCTCACGCGAACAAATTGTTTTTGATTGATTCTGTCATATATTCAGACCGACAGGTCCAGATAATATGGGGTTGTTGGTTCGAGTCCTACCAGCCGCACATCTTTTGCATGGCAATTTGATCAATCGTTTATCTCCTTTCATACATTTCTTATCAGACATGGGGATCCTCCTACCTCTAAATGAAAACTTGTCCCAATGCTTTCTGCATGGAACTTGATTGTCGGTTCGCAGTTCCAACAAAGACGACTTCATTAACCATAATCAAGAATTGAAAAATTTTATTTCTCTCTCACACGAGACGTTAACTAGACACGAATAAAAGTCAACAAGGCATCCAAGGTAACTTACGGTCGATAGGAAGTTCCCCAACCTCTCAACACGTTGTAGAAATAAATCATCGTTTCGAAAATAAAACACAAGGTAGCGCGGGACTACAGCGTAATCTTACTTCCTTATCAAACGTTCATTTTGTTTACTCCAAGTGAATTTGAAATCCCGTCATTTTGGACGTGTTTGCTTTGGAATATGAAATTAAATATTGGCATGTCTCTAACTGGTAGTTACTTAGGAATGAGGCAAATATATCTGAAAGTAAATAAGGTGATGCGTTAATGAGCTGCTATATTTATAGTTTTGAAATTTCAAGTAAACTATGACAAATAAGAAATATTTAAGAGTGTATATGCAAAAGAAATCAGACAATTCATACGCATTGTTCAGATCCCATGTGATATTCGTTCAGTGGATGTCTTAGCATACTGAATTCAGTCTTCATTTGGAGGATGCATCAGATATTTGATGCGGGCGAATATAGGGTGTTTTGAAGATATTCTCCGTTGCGCTGAAATAGCTTCCAACCAACGTTTGCGTATTTTCATGAATAGTGAATTATCATTATTGAATCAATTACATCAAATACGTTTTAATGTACGATATTCAATATGGTTGTTATCGTGCGGTCGTATTGATGTATGAGAAATCAAAATCCACTTAGTGGAAAGTAAACAGTAAAACTAACTATACATTTGCATCAAATAGACACGCTCGAACGGTGAGGGTTGAAAAGACCAAGCGGAAATTTCTAAAGCAGTATTTGACACAACAGGCGCTGCGTCAGGAGTTCCAGCATGTGTACATATTGACCTTGCGGTAACCTAGAATTCATTCTGATTGCATGTCACTATAGATAGATTCGTTTTTCATTCGTTCATTTTACTTGCTTTACTTTAACTTCCGTGTTTTGAGTTCGCTTGTTCCAATGTCTTTGGGTGAATTAAATTGAGAAAAATTTCAGGAATGGAGACAGCTGATAGATACCTGAAATCAATTGAAAAAATCGCAAATCCATCTGGAAATGTCTGAAATTCATTTGGATAGATCTGAAATAGACATTGAAAAGGTGTAATATTCACAAGTCATACATCTACCTAAATGTATCTAACAACACAATTTTCCCTGAAGCTTTCATAAAGCGAAAAACTTGAAAATCCATAATAATAACTTTAATGATAACTATATGACTTTCTCAGCGCATGTAAGGGCATATATATAACCCATATGCTGACATTACTTTATATACCTACTTTGCTGTAAATTTGTTTTGCCTTGGTTCCTTATGCACTTACGGGTGTAATGAAATAATAATAATACGTCGTAAGGTTTGGGCTTCTTCAGGTTTGGATGAAGGTAGAGTAATGCTGTTTTCATCTCGTCGGTAATAGTCAGGACCGTGTGCGGTCATACATTGGACCGAACTCCGAGAACAAGGGCTTCAGAAAACCGCTTAATGGTGGTACTATTAGCTTTTACCTCGCATAAGAGAAGGTTTTCATCAAAATAAGCTTTTCAATGTGTGATCGACTTTTCTGCTGCATGGTGTGGCATAGCAGAAGGGAAAGTCGTAAACGATGACTCCGATATCACTAGCCTGCGTTTCCCTTAAGCGATGACAATAAGATTTCTACGACCAAACACGAATAGCAAATGCGCTCGGAACTCCTAGAACCTCTAATAACCTTCTTCTTTTATTTTTGCTTTCCCATATCTGCGCCCGTTGATGCAGGTATATCTACGAAATTTTGCACGTATTTACCAACACTTTAACACTGAAAATTCAAGAATACACTGTTAGCGACTCGGATGCACTAGGTCCCCGTATGTCAGTCTAACGCGTCAATTTTTCCAAGTCGCTTACAATGAAATTGATATGAGAAACTTCCTCAGACATCAACAATGTCAGTTCAATGTTCCTTGGCGAACAACCACTTTGCAATCTGTTTTAGCAAGCTTGATATTGGCTGGATGTAATGTATTGAAATTGTTGATATTTTCATGATGATATTTCATTATTCAAACAACCACGAGAAGTGTCTGCTTACCTTCAATAATAATGTGATATGAATGTGTCCTTGTTACGAAGTCTGGAATTTATGGCATTCGCACCGTAGTGTTTTCCAATCCAATAATTGTCCTCAAATTCATCCGCACTCAAAACTGAATTCTCCAAGTCATTTGGGATTTCTCTATCAAGAGACGTTTGGTGTTTGAGACAATGTACTGACAAACAAACCATTTTGCATCGATATAGGGTGCGATACAGAGGTTGGTAAACAATTTGCCTAACTAACGCAAATGCTTGAGTAATGAATTATCAACGACAACTGTTATAGAAAATGATCTTTAATGACTTTGTCAATATGAATGATAGAATTTCGAAGAACTTGAAGTGCAGAGTAATGGTTTTCATTTTGGTTGTGTTTATATGAAAGGTTGCATCATAAATCAAACTATAGTGTATTACACAGGAGACATGTATCATTATTAAACAAATTATCATGTATTACACAACGCAGTCACATTTTAATCATTGTATCGTGCATGTGCGCGTGCTAGGAAAATTACGGTAAGAATGACACTACGGAAAGAACACATGTATGTATAGTTTTCCTAATTATGCAAGGGGAGTGTTCTGGAATTCGTCCAAAGTTGCTTGCTTCTTGGAGCGAAAAGCGCAATTTTGAACATGCCGCTCAATTTCGAAGAAATTTTGTAAATGAAATTCCGGTACTTCTATTCTTCCCCCCACACATTGCTGTTGTTGACACCCGGAAGTGTTGCATCATCAACGGTCTTCTCTTTCTCCTACCTGTTCTCACTGACGTGGCATAGCGTTGAGTGTGTAAAACTCCTCTTGTCTGACTTGTAGAACATTTACAGCCTCAGAATTAGACAACTGCATGCTCGTCACTTGTCTGTAGACAGCAATCACACGAAGTTCATGATCACAGCTTCACCTTGTATTCTAACTGAGTATCCAAGATACCAATCATTCATCCCAGGGTTCAAGTAAGACTTCTCAGTCGTGCTGTAGTGTCACTCAGTGACAGATCAAGTCTATTCTAAACCCAATGTGACTAACTTTGGCGAAATTTGATGATTTTAGGAAACTTGAAAAATGTTGGGAGGGGGGAGAATAGAAGTACCGAAATTCCTTTCTGTCTGAACAGTCGTAGGTGTTGTAGGCAATGCAATGCTTCGAAGGGTCAACGTTTATCTCAATGTCTTCTTCAAGGCATGAAGCTTTGTCTTCTGACACATTGCATGATCTTTTCGTTGGAAAGTTCACCCACAGTCTCAATAGGCGTCAAGGTCCATTCTTTTACAAAATTTTCATCTGTCATGGCTTCAGGAACAGGAACGTCTGTCAGAGGTGCCACGTCGGTGCCAATGCCGGGGTTACGAAATCACCTTCACCAATGCAGCTGGCGATTGTCTCCTGCTTGACGACAAACCACGACTCCTTGAGCAGCAGTGTATAGCCTCAAGAAGTGTTGTCTTGTGTGCAATTTGCGAGTGAGGATTGTGATGTGAGCGTCTCGAACAGGGGTGCGCAACCTGCGGCCGTAGCAGAGGTAAAGTGCGGCCGTGACAATGAGATGTAGGCCTAAATGAAAAAGAACATTGTACATGCAAATATTTCTGGAGTTCAAGGCAATCAAAAAACAATCGTCACTATAGTAGCATACGAGTCACCTTGTAACTGTTGAACACCTTCATGCCCATGCTGCTTGGAAAAATGCGCTCCCGCAGGCGCGATGAAGGCGTTTAAGCAGTTCGATAACTCATGAATAGAATATTTTAGGGAAGTTCAATTCATGTGCATTCATGGCTACGGTCATCAGCTAAAAGAAACAAAATGGAATTGTAGTTTGCTCGAATTGTTTGCGCACGTAAGCTTCAAGTCCATGGCCTGAATAAGGATGCCTGCTAGATCATCGACCGTGTGATGAATGAATGAATGAATTTTGTATGGCTCGTGATTCCTTAATGAATTATTACAATAGCTCAGTAAAGTGTTTTCTCCTTCGGTTGCCCTTACAAAACATGCTTTCAACTTATAAAGTGCTGATAACACCTTAAGCTTAAAATCTTTTCGGGTCAAAAATGACCGTCGGTCGTATATGGGTTAACTTGTTAACTCATTCTTTACGAAGTAGGCCTTTATGCGATTTTCACTGCGTCATTCATCAGGGAAAGATAATTTGAGTGGTGGAATATAAAAAGGATTGGCTATTGACCTAGTTGTTTGCACACATACTAAGTGCGGCCGTGATTCTTTCGGCCTTTGAAATGGCGGCCGAAAAATGTAGAAGGTTGCGCACCCCTGGTCTAGAACAACGGTTCTTAACCTTGATGGCGGTACTGAACCTCACAAGTTCCATACATGCACTCATTGAGCCCTTCGTAGTTGGAAAAATAAAATGTTCTTTTTTTCTTCAAATTCAAAATACAAGTATATTTATTTAGCTATAATTACTCCTGTATTAGCGCACAAACTGTGCCATGCATCACTTGCACACAAAATTGTGTTCAAAGAACGAAACCAACAAATTATGTATTTCACCAAGAAGCAAGAGCATAATGAATATTTACTGCAGATCAATGTGACTGTTGCTGTTGCCGTTTAGAGACGATTTGGGAAATGCGCAGCTTCATCTTGGCAAGCGCTAGTCTCATATCATTTTCACAAAAAAAACTGTTCCGATCCTTTTCATCGTTTTTACATCTACCATCATTTCGCAGAGATGTGTTGCAGCAAACGGTATGAGTATCTCGAGGGCTTTCTTAGCAATAAGAGGGTACGCTACCATTAGCAACTCTAATATCGCTTTTCGGATTGAAGCTGCCAATTAAGTTTTTCACGCAGTTTTTCTCTTGTATGCGACAAGAATGAGGGCCTATTGCACTGAAAATTTCAGAGATGATAGTACCGGGATACCAAACAAGGTGACATAATTTTTGGAACGAAATAGCGCAGCAGGATTCCATAATATGTGGATATGTGGATGTATAAGAACTAGAACTAAGAATTACCACTCATCACTATTTATGTATATCATCAGTGCCCTCATTGATTTACAAATTTCATTGTTATCATTTCATCACCCAAAAAACGTGTTTTCAATTTGAGAATAAACGTTCTGATATACTAGAAACGACACTTGGAATATCGTGTCGCTTCTAGTTATTTATTTATATTTTTATGTGGAGAACTAAGCCTCCGAACCCCTGAAATTAACCCACCAAATCCAGGTTAAGAAACACTGGTCTATAACAACCATGATACGTCTGTTGATAGATGAAAGATAAAACCCATTCAAATTGCAAATTACCCCCCTCCTGATTCATCGGTAGCAATCCGGTTGCTGTGTTGGATGGTATGAAGAAGAAGCTAATGTTGAGAAATCATTCAACGTCTCTCAGTCACATCATGATTACCAATGTGACGCAAAAATCGTGCTGCTAAAGAGTAAAATTATGTTGTAGAAAATTCGCTCTCTACTGATGTGGTGCTTCTAAAGCGGGGTGTGCTGCTATGTGGTGAATGCTGTGTCACCTATCCTCTTATTCGAATTAATTAGAGCCTACAACTCAGACCGTCGACTTTCTAGGTTCACCTTTGACCGTGTAAAACAACGTTTCGAGATTCTGACAAATCTTTGAAGCTGAAATTTTGTTTTCCAAGCTACAGTTGAATATTAGTTGAATAGTTGAAATTTTAGTACATCTAAAATATGCAGGCGAATGATAGGTCCCTTACAAGACTTAAAATAAAAATCTAGTGACAAACGCTAATTTAATTTCATGTGTAATTTTGAAATTATCACGATATTTTGTTTATTGTTTATAGGTGAAGGAGGCTAAGCCTAAGTCAATGAAAAATGTTTACGCCATGGATCCAACGGAGGAAATTACAACTGCAACTTCATATCACAAGCTTGACGAAGCAGAGACGGAAGTGGACGAGGATGAGACTGTAAAAGGTGAGGACTGATATGAACATGATTCCATCAGCGACTACTGACTGACCTGGTAATTTATTTTATGGATCGCATTGGATTGACTACATTGATTTTATTCTCTAAACATGAAATTATCTGTTAGATCAATTTCATGTTCTATGCTAATGAAGGTTTGATCCTGCCAATTGACACAGTCGCATGTAAGAGGCTTGTAGCTCAGTTGGTACAGCACAGGTCTAGTTAACCTGGGTTGTAGGTTCGAATCAGCGGCACATCTTTTGCATGGCAATTTGATCTATCGTTTGTTTCATTTCATTCTATTGTTAAATGCGAGCTAACTGAATTATTCACTTTGTTGCTGGCTAGTTGAGTGATGAGTCGCTTTTTTGTGTATTCCCAATTTTCACAAGATGACTGACAAGAATTGTTTAAGAGAGCTTGTGTGAAACACATCGGCGAAAAGGCCGTCAGTAGCTTTACTCAGGAGATAACAGCTCTTGATTGGAATGAAAGTTTCACCTTTAATTAAATCCAGAGATTTTGCGGTTAAAATCACCTAATTAATCAAGCAACAGGACAAATCATTGTGTCTAAACTTTCTGGAGAAAGTAGGGATTTAGACGACGAAGAGTAAGTTAAGTGCATTCTACAAAACCGCAACTAGCATTTTCTGAGGTCGTTATCAGGGTTGCGGAAGCGATTGATTTTTATCCGCTTCCTCTTCAACTCAACCGCTTCCACTTTCAATTATTGGAGACCGGACATAGGCTACGCACCTCCCTATTTCGAGCCCCTTTTTCTTCATTTTCCTTTTTTGCGAGTCATAGGTTCTGACGTTAACACTTCGCAGTCTCCATGAACTTTCTGTCGTAGACTCTAGCTGACTTGTGTGTGTTTTTTTGACTTGCCAAAAAGTCAAATATTTTTTGAATTTACTGAAAATTCTATCCTTTGGGAAATTGTGAAATAAAAACGTCATATTTTCCCAACACGTGTGTAGTAAAAAAAATTAAACTACCGAGCGATTAGAATGCTGCAATGAAATTGCCTCAAGACACCAATCCGCATTGTGTAAAGTTGTCATTGATGAGGTGATACTGAGGTTTTCTGATTTCGAATGCCAGTATTCTAGGATAATGCACCTTCGTTTTCATCATAATGAGAAAATTAGAAGTAACTACATTTAGTAGTACAGGTGCCAATTTGTAATTAGGTGTAATAGGGACATAGGCTACGCACCTCCCTATTTCGAGCCCCTTTTTCTTCATTTTCCTTTTTTGCGAGTCATAGGTTCTGACGTTAACACTTCGCAGTCTCCATGAACTTTCTGTCGTAGACTCTAGCTGACTTGTGTGTGTTTTTTTGACTTGCCAAAAAGTCAAATATTTTTTGAATTTACTGAAAATTCTATCCTTTGGGAAATTGTGAAATAAAAACGTCATATTTTCCCAACACGTGTGTAGTAAAAAAAATTAAACTACCGAGCGATTAGAATGCTGCAATGAAATTGCCTCAAGACACCAATCCGCATTGTGTAAAGTTGTCATTGATGAGGTGATACTGAGGTTTTCTGATTTCGAATGCCAGTATTCTAGGATAATGCACCTTCGTTTTCATCATAATGAGAAAATTAGAAGTAACTACATTTAGTAGTACAGGTGCCAATTTGTAATTAGGTGTAATAGGGTGATCACTAAATATGACAACTATTACTGAACTCATATCAAGACTTAAGGTCAAAAGTCAGAAGTGCCTCACCCTGACACGCGAATTAGTATCATGATACTTTCGGAAGCGGAAGCTATCGTCGAGCATTCGCTTCCGCTTCCACACCATTAGCGTTACTTACTCACTCATCCCTTTTTACGCTTTTGTAGTCAAGAAGATGCTGGGTTAAACGGTTTCCGCTTGATGATTCCCTTCCACTTCTTGCGATCGTATACATCAGCTTCTTGAGCACCAACACTTCTCAGATCTTCGTCTATCACATTCGCCAGGTCTTTCTTTGAATATTGATCTCTGTGACTTTCTTGACTCACCTTTCCTCTGCACGTGACCATACCAACGCAACCTCTGTCTTCTGATGGAATCTACGTTTAAGATGTTCTCTAGCCACATTTCCTGTCAGAGCTCTTCATCAGACATTCTTTCTGATTTTCTCACTCCACACATCCATCATATCATGCGCATTTCCGCAGATTGCTGCATCATTTCATGACTAGAGAACAGGGGCCAAGTCTCAGAACCGTAAATCATTGCTTAACGGTCACATGCTGCATTCAACTGGCCTCTACTCGCATGGAAGATGACTTCGATGTTAAAAAGGCTTGGAGCTCCCTGGACTTTCTCCAACCACACCGTATTCTGGCAACTACGACTTACTCAACGACACCGCAACTGTCGATGACGTCACCAAGGTAACAGGAACTGTCCACGCAGTCAAGTGGGGCTCCGTGCATATCAACTCACTCCGGCATATCTTCACCATCGTCATTCGAACCTGACAAGCACATCTTACACTTACAGTTGATAGCCGCAGTGAGTCTCCCTTTCACTTTGAAGCATCGCGCATGCAACCATCCATCATTTACTATTAGGGTTTACAATCCCGAAACCCGGGATGTTTGAAAAATTTCGGGATTCATATCCTGTGTTTTTCGATCTTAAATTCCGGGAGTTTTCGGGATTGAGTTCGTTATCTATCAGTCGTTTAGTTTAGAAATTAGAAGCAAAGGAGCTATGTAGCGGTATTGTATCTATTGTTGGTAGCAGCACACAACTACAATAATAGAGATTGCTACTGAAGTCCTCTAACGTGCGGATAGCACATGTAATAAAATATAAAAATTATTTGTATGCAAAAAATGTAAGGTAGTCCTGAAAAGGACTCATTAAGCGTTCACTGGGCTGGACATAAGGATTCTCGAAAGTTCACAAAGACAAGAACGAAAATATAAAGATAAAACTGGACAAAACAGCACTAAAGCAAATATATACAAGAATTTTTCAACAAGTTTTTTCGCTGAAACACTGTGCATCAAATCAACCAGTGCCCACCTAATTAATGAGAACTGTTCATCAATTCCGCTGCACATGTTCTAATTTTAGCTTTTTTTCCAACTGTTTTAAGTGAGTTGTGTTGTGACCATGCAGTTTGTATATAACCCTTTTTGTTTCCTCTGATTGTATTGTCCTGAAGATGAGTTTTTAATTAACTCGAAATCGATTGACAACATGGTCGTCTTTTCCTGCACAAAAAGTTTGGGCTCCTTATCTTATCATAATATACAAGAATATATACAAGGGTCTCATCAGCAAGATGATCAACTGCTTTTGTCTCGTTTGGGTCCTTCAACATATTGGACGCATGAGCAGTGGCGGACCCCATAAAACAAAATATAAATAAAGTACACAGAAATAGCGGGACTCAAAATCATGTGGATGCACTCAAATCATATTGTCTGCTTGAAAGCAAGTCAAACTTTAGCAGGAGTGAAAAATGCTCACGTGGTAGTTTTTCCATGCGTCTTCTTAAATCACCTAAGAGATAGCATGGAATATAGATGTAATGCAAACGTAGCATAAAATAAAGGTGTAATACGTCCTGTATTAGGTTATACACATGTCTTAAACTTGAAAATGATCAAAGCATTCTTACTGGATGTTTCGATTTCTGCTACTATCGTTATTCATGCAATTATCTAAAATTTGAATTGTTTGAACTTATATTTTTTGTACATTGTGAAGAAGCATTTATGATCAGATTTTTGCCAATTGTCGAAAACGGGTAAAGCCATTTCCGCCAAATTTGAGGCATTTATTCTGTAAAAAGTTAGGAATCGTCACATATTGTTGTTTGGAAGCATCACTTTATGAACTTTTCAATATTTCTTCTATTCCATATTTTCATATTTTTACTTCAGGTTATCGATATGGCAATACTCTCGTTCCATTTTCGGATGAAGATCATGCTAACATGAAGCTGCAAGTTGAGAAATGCTTGAAATTGTTGTGTTTCACTCGTGCCGATAATGTGAGTATTTGCATTATGTTAGCACTGTCAATCTTTTCTGTTTATCACCCATTATGCACTAAAAGAAATGTGTTCCTGTTCATAGCAAATGTAAACATAACACTTATTGCTAATTAGCAACTAAACTAAATAAGCACAACAGAAAACTTTGTTCAACACGCACATGGAAAGGAGACAGCGCTAATAGCAGGAAGCTCCTGAGAAGGCTTCGTATTTGCTCTCCAATTTTGATAATGTCCACTGATCCTTGAAATAGCTTCTACAGAAAACTGGATGGAAATTCAACTAAAGGAATTAATTCCGTGCATTCAGAAATTTACGTTTCTCAGATATTTGTTTTAAATGTTTGAAACTAAGTTAATTCTGTTCGTTCGATTTGTCAACGAATTTGTAATCCATGAGATTCTTGACTCCTTTCTCGACTTCTGATTACTTTGATTAATATTAATATGCCCATATAAAATCCCGAATGCCTCTTATGCCAGAAGATAGTGTCTACAAGTAGAATCAGTGGGATTTTACTTCGTATTTTTTTCAATTTCAGCTATCGTCAGATCTTTTGTGTCAATCTAACAGACAGGTGACTAATACAACACATGGGTGTAGTCCCTTTGTTCGACAAATTATCTATGAAAAACGTTTATTTCTTCGACAACTGATGCGTAGAATTCTATTATTCTTTTTTAGAAATAGATAATAATGAAGCTGATCATCATTATTTCAAACAACCCACTTATGTGATACGTTCATTAGTTCGAAAATTAGGACATTGCTTGTCTATGGCATGGATCATGTATGTCATAAATCTCTAACCCTGAGATCTATCTATGTAGTCTATAGTGATACTCAAATGAAGTGAAATTCCTGTGATGGATTACAAGCAAACAGTATCTGTGAATTTTTCAATGTCGTGACTTTTTGACTTCGCAATTGTTAGATTCATTTTCATTGAATATTTGATGAAGTTAGAATCGTCAGAAATCTATTTACTCCCTAATTCCTGCATGAAATTCAAATTACAAAACTATAAAAACGATAGTAGGATATAGAGCGCATGCAATCCTTCGAGTAAATGAACAAATACTACGGCAAAGAAAATCAGTAGATATCATAAGACTCGATAAACAAAGCAAATAGAAATTGCTACCTTCAGACCAAAGAAAATGAGAAGGAAAAAATTACCCAATCAGTCTCGGTCTCAGTGAGTCACTCTGTCCATTGAGTGAATGCTTTTTGAGCTTTATTTGCAGCATTTCGTGCATGAGGAGATCGTATTTGCTTATGTTGTGACAGATTGATGTTATTATCCTCATGATGTTGTTGTCGATGCTTCCCAATTAATGAAGATGACTGTCTGCACTCGTCGACCCTTACGAATAAATATAATTTGCATCACACCAATCACATTGAAATTCGTAAATTACGTCATAACTGTTTATCAGATGAGGCTTCGGAGGAAGGCTAGTCATGAGGGATTCCACTTATGTGATGCATAGGCTACACAACATCGAGACTTTTATTCGAAAGGATTGAGGAGTATAGACAGTCAACTATTGGGAAGCATCGACAACAACATCACGGGGATAATAACATCAATCTGTCACAATTTAAGCAAATACGATCTCCTGCTGCATGAAATGCTGCAAATAAAGCTCAAAAAGCATTTACTCAATAGACAGAGTGACTCAGTGAGACGAGACTTATTGAGATTTTTTTCCTTCTCATTTTCTTTGGTCTAGAGGTCGCAATTTCTATTTGCCTTGTTTATCGAGTCTTAAGATATCTATTGATTTTCTTTACCGTAGTATTTGCTCATTTATTTGTAGGATTGTATGCGTTCTATAGCCTACTATCGTTTCTATGGCTTTGTAAATTGAATTTACGGTGCTGAATCCTGGAACCTTACTCAGCTGCTTCAGCAACTCTGGTCATGTGAAAAAAGAATGCTTCGTAACTTGAGTGGCATTTCACTGTCGGATCGACAGCGCTATTGTGGCAAGCTTGTGTGACCTCACACTGTTAGACGAAGCAATCAGAGAGCGAAGGCTTAGGTGGTTCGGTCATATCAAGCGTCGAGATACAGATGAACCAATCAGGCAGGTGCTCGACGTGTTGGTCGAAGGTTCCCGTCCTCGTAGAAGACCGAGGAAAACATGGCTCCAAATCGTGAATGGGGACATGGTGGAGCTGGGAATATCTGCGAGTGATGCTCAGGACCGTTCTCGATGGAGAAGTCTCACATAGTCCAACCCTCAACAGACGAGGAAAAGAAAACGTTAAAAGGAGAAAGTTAATAAGTGTAATTTGAATTTCATGCAGGAATTAGAGAGTATATAGGTTTCTGACGATGACCACTTCAGATGGTCGAAATATTAAGTTTTTCTTCTTATTTCTTCAATTACGACCAGAAAATTATTTATTTATATTTAATTATTATTAATTATTGATTAATTATTATTATATTATTTAAATATATTTTCAGTAAATAAACTACAGTTGACTTCTTCTTTGAAGACACTGTTAAGCTTATGTTAGATTGAACGAAGTTTCAATGGACAAATTATACGTCAAAAAACTTTCAATCTCCTTGTTTCTGTGTAGATTCCACGAAATTACTTTATGGGTGATTCCGTCATTGTGTTCACTGGAGATCCGGACAATCCCTCGGCCCAACGCGCCTTCAGTGCTCTTGTTCATGCATTGTATGAACGAAACAGTGTAGCCATCGTCCGCCGTGTCTACAACCGCGCTTCTGCCCCTCGCATAGGAGTAATGGTGCCACGCATCAAAGCGGATTATGAGGCATTGGAATTTGTGAATTTGCCCTTCTCGGAGGATGTCCGCCGATTCACTTTTGGAAGTTTGCCTACCAATAGGGAGAATACAGATGATATCATGCCTCAGCTTCGCAAATTCATTCCATCTGCGGAACAGCTGTCTGCTGTGGACAGACTCATTACTGCGATGGATATCGGGAAGGAGAGGTGAGTCGTCTGTCTACTATTAAAATGTAGACTTGATATAGCCTGTCTATTTAACGTCAGTTTGCCCAACGCAAGACTGCAAAATGTGCGGTCTTCGTGACATTGCTTTACATGATTACTGCTGACTTTCAGCCATAAGCACAATGTTGATCAGATCGAGATCTACTTCAACTCTCGTTTTACGTCCTTATTGTCCCATCGTTTGAGGTTGGACGGAGTTTGATGGCTCGTTTCCATTGGACCCGATCTTGGACAAGATGTTCTCCAATGTTCAGGGCATCCATGTCTTCTTGAACGCTTCTTGGGTAGGCTACTTTCCTCTGGTGTTGCTGAACATAGTTTTGACACGGCCATTCCAATCAACAGTGGCTCCCAGGTTTTCTATCGAACAATGTAGCTCACTTCAATTTCGTGAACAGAAAATGTAGTAAGAAAAAAACAGCAACTATTTGCACATATAGATAACATATTTTAATCAAGTGAGAGGCATTGTTAATATGACCGCTAATGGTATACAGTCGAGTCTAAAAGTCTTGAACGTTATGCGAAAAAAACATTATTCATTACATCCAGATATTCGTCTGGATCGCATCACAATAGTCATTTAAGTTATCTCTTACAACTGATACTTTCCTCTATTCAATATGACACTTGTTGGTACAGCGCAATTGATTATAAAAGACAAATAACGACATATGAAGATTAACATTGAAGTCTTCCCCCGAATTTCTGTTTTTGGGATTTTGCAGCCTTCATATCTCTCACTACCTTACATTAGGTGTTCTTCGGTCTTCCCCATTTCGGTGGATCGCTGACTGTTCCCACCTTTCCTCATCACATGTCCATACTATGTAAAAGCGAAAATCTTCAGAAAAAGCCTTTTTCATGACATGATTGAAAGTGATGCGATAAACGAGATAACACCAGTGAATTTTCCTCAAATCCACGTGAAGGCAGACAGACAACCAACTTCATGAACCCTTTATGGTTAAATTAAGTATTTTCTCTAGCCTGTAAGGTGGATGCTGAGCCGTAAAAGGTGATGGCTCACGAATTCTACGCACATTTCTAACAACCAATTGGCTGCCAGATAGGCTGTCACGTTGCATTGCACCGACCTTTTGAACTTCTAGGTATTGAAGGTGTCTGAATTCTTACCTCAAGAATATAATATTAGATCAAAGCGCTTCTTTTGTTGAAGTTGCAGGAATCGAAAAGCTCAAGATCTCTAGTTCAAACTGAATATTTGTCCAATAGTCAAAGTTTTTTTAAAATAAAGCAAAGAAACCCTGTTTTTAATCGGGAGCGCATTGAGCGACCTCTTTGCTGGGTGTTGAGCAATGATGCAGAGTGTACCTATTTCAAAAATCTCAGGTCTGACCCGACCGAGGTTTGAGCCTAGGTCTCCCGGACGCAGAGCGGCCACAGCGCCGGTGCTTTTGTATCATACCACATTACATTTTGAAGTGAATAACAGAGATTTTATGTGCAAATTGATTTGTCACATAATGTAATAAATATAATGCTCCAACAGGAGCCATTGTAAAGAGAGGAAAAGCACATTTCGAATAGTGTTCGTATGCAATTATTTAAATTTCGTAGAGACCCCATTGGTATAATAGTTAGCAAAAGGGATAGATGACTATGATGGCAGGCGACTGTAAGAAAGAGCTCTTGTGATTAAATGTCAATTTTATATATGTACATGTATATATATTAAATTATATATAATTTTCATACCCTCAGTCTAATGACATTAATGCATCCAACAATCAGACAAATTTCATTGAACATGAATATTAACGCCAGCAACCTCTACATCCACAGATGCGAGAATGAGTTCGACTGCGATGAACTGTTCAAGCCGTCTCACAGCCTCAATCCTTATGTGCAGCATCTTTATGCGTGTGCTGCTGAGCGCGCCTTGAATCCTTCTGCTCCAATCCCAGAGCCCAGCAATGTTGTTACCGCCAACTTTGAGCCTCCGCCCGTCATTGCAGCGGCTGCGGAGTCCGTGTCAGAGCAGCTACAGGACGTCTTCACTCTCAAACGACGGGAGACGCCGAAGAAACGCACGGCAAATGCCATGTTCGGTGAAGATGAGGAGGACGAATCAGCAGCAAAGGTGGCACGACAGGAGGAGAACGGAACTGACTTGGCTGAAGTCCTGAAAGTTCAAGTGGATCAAGTTGGATCGGTCGACCCAATCTCCGACTTCAGGGCTCTCCTGGCGCAAGGCCATGTGGAGCAAGGTGAGGCGTCATTAGGGCTGCGGTGTCGTTCTGTTTTTCAACTGACACCGGCGAAGAGTACAATGATCAAAAACATGTATTTTTGAAGATTTAAGGTTGCACCACTTTTTCTAAAGATCGCATTACTTCCTTCAAAGAATCGGAACCGGAGCCGTTTCTTGCAAATTGGAGTCAGAATCAGTTCTTTGAATTTCGGGAATATATTAGCTCTGAACCACACCAGTTGCGGTAGCACGAAACGCTAATTGTCGCAGATCCGCGACTGTATGACATATTGGTAGTAGTCCGCAATGTCATCCTGCTCAAGGCAGTCTTGGCATATGGGATTGGAGGGAGGCCCAGCGAATTGGATAGTGACCGTAGCGTTGTTGAGATGTCAAGACAGAGTTGATGCGGCCATGCGACGCTCATTTCGTCACGCGAGAAGAACCTGAGACGGTGCATGCTATTTAAGTAGCGTGTTATGGCTCCTGCTATTCCATCGGCGGAAGGAGGAACAACGAATAGCAGCTTTAGCGGCGTCGTGAGAGATGGATACTGTGTCTTGAGGTTGTACAACTCCTTATGGGCGACAGAACATCTGTTGCTTCGATACCTCGGACACCACAGTGTGCTGTTGTCCACTGGACGGCAACGTGAACCAGTGAGGGTAGTCGGTATAGGCCCTGATGTGTATTATTGAACAGCGGGTCCCATTTAGAGGAGTCAGGCAGAGCAGAACAGAACTGTAATATAGTGTGTTCGTGAGACTTGCAAGTTGTATGTGTGAAATCATTTCTATTCTATCATTCTATCAATCTCACCATCCAAATTCAACCATTTCTTAAATTTATCATCTTCACGATGCCTTCGCTCGTCTCGCTGTCTCTTTGTGGTTGCATCCGCTGAGATTTGATAAATTAATCGATATCCAGGTTATTTCTGAAAACTTCAGATATGACCCGATTAACTTATTCCAAACAAGTTCACACATTCAGTTATTGGTTGCCTGTTGTACTCCATCCAATATTCCCACGCGGAAAATACGTTGTTTTCCTTTTGTCACTTTTGCTTGATGAATTCCAGAGAGCATGAGAACAACTCATCACTGCAAGCAAACATCTTATGTTGCGGTTGCCATAACATAAATTTCAACACTGTCACGGTGGGGTAACAATCATCAAGTTGTTTGTTAATTCAATCACATTGCATATCTTCAGCTGATATGATAACGAGATGGATGCATTGTTGCTGATTTTTCCTCTGACGTTATGATCATCTCAGATATGACAGAAATGGAGAACTTGAACGGCAGTTTATATCGAAGATCAGAATATTCAAATTGTCTGACTCTGGAGCAATAGAAATGAGATGAAAATTGTTAGAAGTGTCAGTGGTAGTTGATAGCAACTGAAGCATACTGCAGATTTGAATATCAGTTTTGTTAAATTCATTCAACTTTCAGCATTGAAAGGCTGGACTACTGGTGTTAACCAGAAAATTGAATGAATCTTATATGATCATTGCCCTTGCACTCAGATTTTGACCAGATTCATTATTTTCCAAACTTATTTGAACCTATACTCAGTTGTCTATAATATCCCTTTCGTTATTCTGTCATTTCTAGTTTAATTCATTTTATCATTTACTGTTTATTAGATGAGTCTCGATGCAAATATCTTCTTATTATAATTATTTCTTTTTATGTTCTCGGCCTGTTAATCCCGACGAGGAGGATAACCAAACGATGGCAGACGACGTCAGCTTCGATAGAACATAGTAGATGGAATACTTATAATAAAGCCCCTTTATTCTATTTTGTGACTGTCTGAAATTACACGCGTCTCTCATTCTTCTTCTAGTGAAGACAAGAGTATTCAGAAAGTCTTCATATGCGTTTTTGTGCAAATAACATTCACTTTACAATGATGGTTCTAGTTAGTTATTATTAACCATGAGATCAAATGTAGCTTTGTCATGTACCCGTAACTATCCATCGCCAACATTTTGCAAAGCACTGTTCAAAATCTTATGCTAATTTAGAACAGTCGGATCTAGAAACGGGCAGCTTGTGCCACGAAGGAATGGTGTACGAAATGATCGGACTGCAAACTGTTATGGTTGATGTTTCCGTAATATTATACTCGTACATTGCTTGTGTGAATATGATTTTTATTCCAGCAATGAAGCACGACTTTCATTATCATAACATGTGATGAGGGTTGCCACTCGTGCTTGTTTTTGCTTTTTATCTGAAAAATGGGAAAAAGTGCTTTTTTAGTCAAAAGTTGCTGTTAAATGCTTTTATTGAGTTCTACAAAAGATTCAGGAGAACTGAATCCTATTTTGGAAAAAATTGTTTATCCATGTCTGTGTCTGGCTTCTGGTAATGCAGAACGGAGCGATCGTTCAATCAGCTTTCGCACATTTTTCGCAAAGATAGGAATAATCTAAACAAGTTTACTGTCTATGGTTTGATGATAAACAAGCACAATTTATCAGCTTGAAATTCATGTTGCTACAATTACCCAGTCGACAAACGACTTTGCTAGAAAATCTGATCAGACGTACAAGAAACGTCAAGAAGAAATGTCAAAGATTGGCAACTGAGCAACAAAAGAGGCTTCAAGAACAAGTTCGTTTAGAGAAAGAACTTATGAATAAATTACTAGAATTGGAAAAAAATCTAGAGAAAAGACTGGCATCCGACGAACAAAGGATTTGAAAAAAGTATGCTGAAGTAATGAGAAAGCAAGAAGCAGCCGCTGAAAAAAAGATAAAGGAAGCTAATACTTTACAAAGATAAACAAGCAAAAGCAATGTTCGATTAACAAAGGTGAAGGAGGAGGTCAGACAGAAGGCATTGTAATAAAGCATTGTCCATGAAAGCCAGCAATCAACTTCTGGCAAGGGCAGCAGGGACGAAGCATAAATCCTCGGCAAGTGCAACCGTAGGAAATGTAAGAACCAAGCGACGCAAACTTGTATAACAATTTTGATATTATTAACGAAGTGGAAGCAATTTTTCTATAGACTTTGCCTGAAACACTATTTTGTTTTTGATATTGTTCAAAATATAGATATTGGTTGTTTCTAAATTATTTTCTGACCCATATATTCATATCCACCTTCAATTCTTTGTAGTTAAGTTACCTAACTTAACTCGAAGGATAATATTTCAGGCAAAAGAAGCGGTAGCTTCCTGTAAGCATATCTATGTAACACATGACGTATTTCATATTGTAGGCTTTCCGTCTGGCATGCCTCCAGAAATACTGTATTTGTCAATCGAAATAAGCTTTTGAATAATTTGGCTGAAGATGTAATAATAGTCCTAAAATTCCTTGCTAACTTCGTTTCGTGAAGAGGTTCAAAATTAATAAAATAGAAATGCATTTTTTGATGACTAAAAACATATCTCATGTAATTTTTATGTAATATATGATAATAAAATGCATGTAAAGGTCCTCATATTTGACGGACTTTGTTGCCTAAACAAGCTATCAACCCTGCATGTGATTTTCGATATCTCAATAGTTGCTGATATTGATTATATTGGATTATTGTATTACATGTGTTTGTGTGTTTCAGCTATCGAGCAAATGGAACGTCGAATCGACCAATTGGTTACTGATTCATTTGGAGACCAATTCTATCCTAAAGCAATGGCCTGCTTGCAGGCATTGCGCGAAGAATGTGTCAGATGGCACAAATCTAAATTGTTCAACAAATTCCTTCGAGATTGGAAAATCAGTCTGCAAGCCGGAAGCAAGCGCCCATTCTGGAATAAGATCATTAACGGTAGGTATATGTCATATCCAACAACTAATCGGTCCTTTTCTACCTGAATGACTGATTTTTGACAGGTGCGCTTTTATTACACTTGCTGACTAAACAGTCTGGGTCATTAAAACTTTTTTGCCTAAAATAGTGCTGTAGGCCTAGTGGAGAGATGCAAGGTCGAAGAATGATAGATGAAATAATTACAATATGATATCGGACAAAAAGATATATAAAAATAAAATGATGTATCATTCTGTAAAATATCTTCTAATTCTGTTCAACGATGTTTTCGATAGATATGGATTTGTAATGACATTGTGTTTTAATCTGTGCTTTACGCTATTTGCTGATCAGAATAAACAAAACCCAATGCGCACGCATAAAAAGCTCCGTAATGAATCTTACTTGAGATGCTTCAATTAAAGATTTGTTCATCATCGTCAAAAAACCAAGAATTAGTTCTTCAGTTGCAGGTAGTTTTACAAAGTTCTGCGTTTGTAAAAAAATCAATATGTCTAAAACGCTTAGATTTCTGCTTTTAGCACGAGATGTTTTTTTTAATT
>CAJQUW010003523.1:5000-296486 GCA_907163375.1 Prostheceraeus crozeri
CCCCCCCCCCCCCCCCCCCCCCCCCCCCCCCCCCCCCCCCCCCCCCCCCCCCCCCCCCCCCCCCCCCCCCCCCCCCCCCCCCCCCCCCCCCCCCCCCCCCCCCCCCCCCCCCCCCCCCCCCCCCCCCCCCCCCCCCCCCCCCCCCCCCCCCCCCCCCCCCCCCCCCCCCCCCCCCCCCCCCCCCCCCCCCCCCCCCCCCCCCCCCCCCCCCCCCCCCCCCCCCCCCCCCCCCCCCCCCCCCCCCCCCCCCCCCCCCCCCCCCCCACCCCCCCCCCCCCCCCCCCCCCCCCCCCCCCCCCCCCCCCCCCCCCCCCCCCCCCCCCCCCCCCCCCCCCCCCCCCCCGCCCCCCCCCCCCCCCCCCCCCTCTGGACAGCTTGCTTCGATTTTGGCTTCCAGTGGACGGATTTTGTCGTGCGATAGCTCGTTTGAAAGCTAAGAGTGAGACAAATTCAGTGAAACAATCGGCTTGTTCCTATCTGTCTTCGTTCAAAAGTTAGAGCGGTTACAAGATTTTAGGTCGGAGCTCGCTTACCTGAAAAAATCCTAAGTGTCAGAGTGACTTTGTATGGGTAAAAATTTGAAAATTTTCCAAAGTGTGGAATTTCGACCTGGGACCGTCACCAAAACATTTTTCATCAAATTCTGAAATTTCGCTGACGTCCCCCCCCCCCCCTCGGGAGAGCTCGCTTCGATTTTGGCTTCCAGTGGACGGATTTTGTCGTGCGATAGCTCGTTTGAAAGCTAAGAGTGTGACAAATTCAGTAAAACAATCGGCTTGTTCCTATCTGTCTTCGTTTAGATGTGAGACGCCATTTAAGATTTTGGGACATTGGTGAAAAACGACAGAGTTAGAATTTGGGACGTTTTGGGCTCTAGCTTCAAAACGAAGCATCGGATTGGAAAACGGAGGCCAGATTTGGAATCAGCGTGAAATTCTTTATATGTATGGTGAGTTTCAAGTCAATCGGAGAGTTTCAAGTCAATCGGCGAGAAAAATGTTCAACATTTTTTCGGAAAAACGACAGAGTTAGAATTTTTGCGATGGCTGCCTACTGTGGAGCCAAAACGAAGCATCGGATGGGAAAACGGAGGCCAGATTCGGATTCAGCGTCAAATTCTACATGGAAATGGTGTATTTCCAGCTCAATCGGAGCACTAGAACCGGAGATAGACGGGTTTTTTAGTGTTTGGATGATGGGTGTTACGTCATCAGCTGATCGCCACACACTATATAAGCTGGGAACCGAGAGAGACTTGTCATTAATACGAGAGATAGTCAACGGTAAGTCGTCTCTCTGAGCTCCGATGATAGCTTCGGACATTCCAAATCCCGAGTTTCTGTAAGAAACCGACTTAGAAAATTTCATTGCTGATATCAGCTAAGGCGTCAGACTTAGAGGTTAGCCAGGAGATGGCCTTCGTCTCCAGGCCATAAAAGACTCCAAAACTTTAAAGGCTTGTAACTTTGCTTCTACAAGTCCGTTTGACTTGATTCAAAAAAGGTTCGGTCGCTATTGACCTGCCCTAAGTGATAGACTACTTATAAAATTTCATAAGTAGTGCTAAAAAATTGAAAAATTTAAATTCGCTATTTTTTGACAATTTTCGGGGTTTTCAAACCTTCTGAATTCAACTAAGACATTTATAAAGTTGTGAGAGGCAAGCTTCGGCTTGGAATTTGCAACCTTTGTAAACAATCCACTGATTTTCATGTCAAAATCGGGGTCCGGATACCAACACAGTGATATGACGCACGCTCTGTCCGCGGGAGGTTGGATTTGTGGGCCGAGGCCTTGGAGTTGGGATAAGATCCCCTCTGAGTAATGCCTGTAACGGATTCAAAGGTTCGACACTTTCCACCAATCTCACAATTTAGCTGTATGATTATAAGAATGACTGCCAATGTCGCCTGTTAGTAATTCTATTTCATCCTTCCTTTACAGATACATAAGTTACAAAATGGGAGGCAACTCAAAATTCTTATTTAAAAAGTGTTCTTGCGGAGAAATAAAGAGGGGTGGCGAATTCAAACGTCACATAAACAAATATAAGAATACTCCTCACTTCCACGAGGAAAGAGCCGTTATTTCCGGCTGTACACATTGCCTGAAATTTTTGAAAGGCAAAGAGCATGAGGAATTTTACATCGCCCACGCCGACTGTCCGCTCAAAAAGGCAAACAATTACATAACATCAGACATCGGCAAAGTGATCGCACCCTTCTTCAACGAAGAAACAGTCGATCTTGACGCAGCACTACAAGAGGCTATTGCAACAATTTTGGAGCCTGCTGCTTCGGCCACTACCTCATCAACAGCAGAAGAGAAGGCCCCACTAAGCGATTTGGACAGCTCAGATGACTCCGATTCTGAGGAGGTCGTCATTACTAAAGACACGGAAGAGATAGGAAAACCAACAAATCAGTCTTCCCCGAAAAAGAAAGTAATCGCACCTTCCCCAGTAAAGAAGGGGATTAAGCAGCAGATGAACAGCTGGAATAAGGATACCCAGATCGCAAAAGTGAGCCAGGAATACGCACTCACGAAATTGAAAGATGAGCTCACTCGTTACAAAAACGAATGTTCGGCCCTTAGGGATGACAATTTCCACCTGAAGGGTCAGGTAGCCGAGATTCGGGCCCTCAAGACCCAAGTGATCAATTTAGAATCTTTCCGCGAAAGGGCGCTTGCCAGCGAAAAACGCGTTACTGAGCAGACAACGTACATAAAATCATTAAAAGCTCAGGAAGAGGTCTCAAATTTAAAAATTGAGCAATTAAGGACTAGCCTGACTGAGAGTCAGAAGAAAGAAGAGAGACGAACAACGCTCCACATTCCCATCATCAAGAGCAGAATCGTCGACAGCGTCATCCTTGAGAGTGAGGACTTGGATGCCACATTCGAGTGCTACGAGGGAGCGATGGCGGAGATGCGCTGTCTCCATGTCTCTATAAAGCATGATGGCGAAATAAAGGAGCTGCGCCACCGGAAGCGGAAACTGCCGGCCAAATACTTACCTCAACCATCACCATCGAAGGGGTCGCGAACCGGCTAAATTTTTCTTATGGTAAGTTAATATCATCTCTATCACTTGAATATATTTTCATCTATTTTTCCTTCTATTTTCAGATACGACGAGAACGAACCAACGGCTCTCTTAAGGGCCACCATGGGGCAAGATATGATAGAACCTCCTCGCGGTTTGCCCTGGGCAGTCTTCGGACTGGCGAATACTATCATTAAGTTGAATCTGCTATCAGTCAACTTGAACGTTGCAAATGAAGTTCGGTGTAATACTTCCTTTCGACGGGCGTTCCTGTATAGGACGGCGGTGAAACCCGTAGCTATGTATACCGCAAGGGACATTCGGCAATGGTCAATCTTGTTAAACCTCTCTGCGTCATGTTTGCAAGTGATTGCCTCTGTCTCAACGTAGTATGCATTCGCGCCAGGGCGACATTTAGCCAACTGTCGAAGGTTACCTTATAAACTATCCATTGCATACGTTATGAGAACCATGAGTTCTACCTGTCTCTATCACTGAGACGAATTGATGAATGGAATGAAATGGGAGGACACTCACGCGCCACACGCAACATAACACACTTCTCTCTTCCATAGTCTAACAAGCTCTTTACACATGGATCGCAGTCGATTGCTATCCCTGTATCAGAAGTGTAAGCTATCTTAATTTTATTTGACACTATTTCATCTACCATCATCGTCCATATGAAATGTTATGAGATTTGCAAGTTAGACTAAGCGTGCTACTATTTCCCAATGAAAATGTATACATGGTTAAATCATCCACTTAACCCCATCCGTAGTCTAACAAGCTCTTTACACATGGATCGCAGTCGATTGCTATCCCTGTATCAGAAGTGTAAGCTATCTTAATTTTATTTGACACTATTTCATCTACCATTATCACCCATATGAAATGTTATAAGATTTGCAAGTTAGACTAAGCGTGCTACTATTTCCAAATGAAAAAGTATACATGGTTAAATTATTCACTAAAGCCCCATTCAAGTAAGTCAGTATGAAAGCAAAGATAATACGAAATAAACATTTATTATGGCATGTATTTTAAAAGGTCTTCATCGTCAATATCGTCCCAGAGTCTGACTTCACATAGATAACAAAAACAGTTGAGCTGCTTTAAACGTTCTTCTGCAGCGTCCCTCACGTTGTCAATGTACGCCCACTCCGCCACGGTCCGCGGTTGGGAGTTAGGGGTGTACCACTCCCATATTTGATGCAACTGCGACTTGCTGGTCATCTCCATCACATCGTCAGTATCGTACTGGAGATACTTCCACCTCACGCCTGTTAAGTCGGGACACTCCTTCTCACATACACTCTCCTCTTCCTCGTCCGCTGGTAATGATAACTTTCGTATATTGTCCAGTCGGTACACCTTCTCCACCTTCGCCTTTCTTGGTGCATTTGGTGTAACGAGCGCCTTTGGTGTTGAGCATGGAGAGGAGAACTCCAATGCGGTATTTGGTGTTGTTGGAGGGCTTGTCATGTTGACTGTGAATAATGACTTTGAAATGTTTTCTAATTCTTAAGTATACACAAGCAGCCAATCAGAATGAACATCCAATGAATGAAGAGAATGAAAGTATATAAGCAAAGTGATATCCGTATCATTTCACTCTGTCTTTGAGACGCATAATTGAACTGTTCTCTGACGAATTCTGTATTTGAGGCGTACAAGTGAACTGCTCTTTAGTGAATTTCAAATTTGAGTGAAGTCTCTATCTTGTTGAAGTATCAAGCTTAAACATAATTTCGTTCAAATGGTAAGTTGAAAATTTCCTCTCTCATCTCCCTCAAACGTGTAGCTAATAGCATCTTCCTCAATTTCAGGCATCAACTTCATCACCAACGCCCTCTCTTCTCGAGGAAAGTTTAGAGTTATTGAGTCAAGGTAGGTTGTAACACTACACTGAGACTTGAACAGAGATGATAGAATGATTTCTCTTTCAGGTGATGCGAGTTCCAGCTCAGAACTGTCGCGATATGGCAACGAGTGGGAATGTGCTGACTGTGGGCACATCTTCACGAGGAAATGGGATCTCACCCGACACATCAAGCGAGGTGTTTGTCGACCTAAGCCGGCATCAATCTCCGAAGGTAGGGATGATTCTGTTAACGATGTCTCCTTTTCTTGCGACTTGTGCATTCAGTCTTTCGAGACACGTTTTGAACTATCTTCGCACAGACTTCAACATACACACACGAACGATACCTACACCAACGGCACCTCCTCTATCCGACTCACTGAGGTGTCCATAAATAATTTAGTGAGGAACTACCAGATGGACTCCTCAGAAACCATTGCTAACTTTGAGGAATGGTTTCATCAAAATTCATCATTGATAGAAGCGCTCTTCAACAATTTAGACAATTTTAGGATGAAGGCGCTCATCTATCTTAAAATAAAATATGTAAAAATCGACCACCATACTGGACAAATAATAGAGAGGTTAGAGTTTCACATACCCTCCTCTCCTGCAACCGAGGTTGTAGACTATGAGTCTTGGATAAATTTTCACATCCAAGGATTAAAATTAAATATTGATAAATTTAACGAGCGCGATAGCGGTCTCATTTTTGACGGCATTGAGTCCGCCTTATTTAAAATCAGTCTATTAGGAAATCATAGTGGTCGAGGCTCCTTTAAACTTCCAAAAAATTTAAAAAACAAAACAGCAGTCATCAATGTCGATTGCGAATCGCAATGTTTTAAATATGCTGTCCTCTCCATTCTCCACTATAATGACATCAATGCGAATCGAAATCGCACATATAGCTATAGGCAGTGGGAGAATGAATTAAACTTCGATGACTGTAATAGTGACGATATGAAAATTAAAGATATAGAAAAATTTGAAAAATTGAACAACATTAAAATAGTTCTCCATGTTTGGGAAAAAGGATTGAAGGGTGTGCGCTACAACTCGCGTTCGAGTTGTTATGAACGTACAGTAAACCTGTTATTAGTAAAACAGGATGATAGTGAGGAATGGCACTACTGCGGTATTCCCAAAATCTCTCGCTTATACCACCACTTAGAAAACTCGAGTAGAGAGTTATATTACTGCGACAGATGTATTCGCCACTTTAGGAGGAAAACTAAATTTGAAACTCATTATGAGTGGTGTAAGCGAGGTAAACTGCAAATGGAACGCATGCCCAAAGATAAGGAGTTTTCATATAGAGAGAATGGTGATGAACTAAGTCCTCTTCGTGTCATCTATGCTGACATCGAATGCTATATCGATGATAACATCCATCGACCAGCAGCCATTTCCTGCTATGAAGTATGGCATGATCACTTTAGGAGTAGGCAAAATAAAATGCGCGTCTGGCAAGGTGAGGATTGTATTTACCAATTCCTACAATTCCTCGAACAGGCTGTAAAATTTCAACAAAAGTATGATGGTGAACTCTATCGCAGATCATTGCATATGACAGCAGATGATCAAGCAAAATTTGATAGTTGCAACGTTTGCCCCAAATGTAGGAAAACATTTGACGATGATAAGATTAAGAAAGTGCGCGACCATGATCACATCACTGGTAAATTTAGAAACGCACTCTGTTCAAAATGTAATTTTTCACTTAGGATGAAACGGCGTACATTACCCGTCATTTTCCATAATTTCAAGGGCTATGACAGCCATATGATAATAAAAGGAGGTTTAGGTCAAATGAAAGAGTGGAAGCTTGATGTAATAGCGCAAACGAGAGAGAAGTTTATGGCCATGACAGCAAAAGTGCCTGTCGATAAAACTAAAGAAAATAAGACGGTCTATTTTGATATAAAATTTTTAGATTCCTACCAATTTATGACTGCATCACTGGCCTCTCTCGTGCAAAATCTAAAGTCTCTTCCACTAACACAAAATCTTAAGAAACAATACCCAAATCTAACCGATGAAGTCATCACACGGAAAGGAGTCTTTCCATATGCATATTTTGATGCAATTAGTAAACTCGGCGAGACTTCTCTTCCGCCCATAGATAAATTTAAAAATGATTTGACCGGTGCAGAATGTAAGACCGAAGATTATGATCATGCACAAGATGCATGGATAAAATTTGACTGCCATACATTTGGTGAATATATGATTGCCTACCTTAAGTTAGATGTATTTTTGCTGGCTGATGTATTTCAGGAGTTTCGACGAGTGGCATTAGAAGAAGATAAGTTAGATCCCGTCCACTTTGTCAGTCTGCCAGCCATGTCATTTAAGTCTGCTTTTAAAATGACTGGTGAGACCATTCATCTCTTACAAGATCCAGAGATGTATAATTTATTTGAGCGAGGAATTCGCGGTGGTCTCACATTTGTAAATAAACATAGGTTAAAATCAAAAATAGTAGGCAATGACCAGACTCATCTGAAGTATTATGACCAAAATAATTTGTATGGTAGTTCATTATCCAAACCGCTACCTCACTCTGAGTTTAGCTGGTTAGATGATAGTGAAATTCAACATTTCTCCAACCCTTCCAACATACTAGCAATTCCAGATGAAGGTGATTGGGGATATTATTTTGAGATAGATCTAATCTATCCAAATAATATTAAACATAAAACCGTGGATTTTCCACTCGCACCCGAATCAGGTGAAGTGACCAAAGATATGTTTTCCGACTTTATGAAACAATTTCATAAAGATTTAGAATCATGCGGTCAACCCGACTATAAGCCTTGCCGCAAACTTTTACTCACCCAGTATGATAAAGAAAACTATCTAGTCCACTTTAGCATCTTAAAATTTTATTTAGAAATGGGTATGATTTTAAAAAGAGTTCACCGCATTATTAAATTTAGACAGAAAGCCTTCCTCAAACCATATATTGATAGCAACAGCCAGAAACGTGCACTAGCCCAAAATAATTTTGAAAAAGATTTTTATAAATATAAGAACAACAGTCTATTTGGTAAGACGATGGAGGATGTTAGAAAGCGCGTAAACTACAAACTAGTTAATGATGATCAAAAGTATCACAAATTGGTCTCATCACCTCTATTCATCGATAGAGACATTATCGATGAGGACCTTATAGGTGTTAAAATGATAAAATCTGAAGTTGAGTTGTGCAAACCCATCTATATTGGTCAAGCTGTACTAGATTACTCAAAGCTTGAAATGTACCAACTCTTTTATAAAATACTAAAACCATGTCCTCTCGTAAAAGAGGTTCGTTTGTTGGGTGGTGATACAGATAGTTTCTTCTTAGGTATTACCACTCAAAAAGATTTAAATTTCAATGAAGTAGGAAAATCTTTAGAAAGATATTTTGATACATCAAATTATCCTGCTGATCATCCACTCTACTCCATCAAAAATAAGGCAAAACTTGGCTGCTTTAAGGATGAGACAGCAGGGAAGGAAATAGATGAAATGATTCTCCTCCGTCCAAAAATGTACAGTATGAAATTAAAGGATAGCGACGATAGCATTAAGCGCGCTAAAGGCATATCAAAATCCATTGTGCAAAATATGAAACATAAGAATTTCAGGAAAGCCTATAGAAATAAAAATATAACGTTTGTCAATATGACAATCTTAAAATCTAAGTCGCATGAGATCAAAACTCATACTTTTAGGAAACGGGCGCTTTCAGCATGGGAGGATAAGAGGTGCTGGCTAGAACACAACATATCTCTTCCACATGGACATCCTGACACAAACATACCACCACCCAAAAGAATTAAACTCACACTACCACATTCAGGAGACGTCTTAGCATAATCATCCTTAACTTAGTATTTTGATGTTGATTTCTGTAGATAAACATTGTTGTTTTATGTATCGCATGAGATTGTTTTTTCCTTGTGAATATGTGTCCACATCTGTACATTCCCCATGTGATGACTTTTCCACTGAAAGACATTTTTCCTATCCCTGTATATTTCCACCCTTCACGAAGTAAAAAGACTTTTTGTATATAACAATGTTTATTGAAGTGCGCTCATGTATATATTTTCAGTGGATGTTGTATAAAGTCTATTGCTTCACATTCATGTACATATTTCAATAAATGTTGTATAAAGACTTCACTTTGTTTTCCGAAACACTAACGTTATGAGGGATTTAGTATCTTTCACATGGATGCACTCTTGTAAACCATTGGTAATTTTGATAGCAATAGAGGGTATAGTTTGTTTGACGACGGGATGATAGAAAATAGATTCAAACATCTTCTCGACTATTCCATATGAAGCGTCTTTATCATGAATGAAATCACGTAAAATGTATTCTTTTTTCTCACCAACAGAAATAGGTAGAATCAAATCACTTTGAATGTAAAGGTGCTGTTCATGTTTATCAAGTGTCATTGGTGTTTCTATACCAATCGTATGCGCAGCAGCAAACACAGTTTGTAGCATTGAAAAACCAAAGAGTTTTTTCAAATTTTTACTCAATTGACATTGAATGTCATCACCCAGTTTCAGAACAACGCGTTGATTTTCAATTGAAAACGAAATGTGGTGTGTCTTTACATCATATTTACTTTTCATCACATGCTTCAACTTCTGTTGTATATAAGGATTTACTACATGAATGAAGCTTTCAACTGTATGATATAGACGCGGCATTATATTGATAGCAACTTTAGATTCTTCATAAGACTGGTAAATTTTCTTGATGCGATCGCCATAGATGTCCACCCACCATTCATCATTAACTGAATCAGCTTTAGTGTGATATTCATGAGAAGCATACACCACACCGCTTCCAATAATAGGTGTATAATGTCTTACAAAATGACGCAAGGTTGGAGAGAAATAAACTGTAAGTTTGTCATTATATTTCTGAATAACCAACTTATTTTTGTCCGCCATAATTTTCTCTCCATACTTCTTACCCACAGTCTCATTCCATCGTTTTACTAACTCAATAAGTGATAAAGGTTGAACACCACGCTTTTTCAAAATGATGCGTTCTTCGCATTCTACAACATCTTCATCAAATATTTTAAATCTATAATGAAATTTGTTGATTCGATTTGAATAAACTTTTCTAACATTTGCAGTAGCAATTGACGTTAGATGTAGTCCATGACCAAAACCAAGATGTGGATAGAATTCACTATCCAACCTCAGCGTAAGACCTTTAGTAAAAGAATGAAAGCGGAGGAACTGTCTCCCACTCCAATGATAGATAGTAAACTCATAAGCTTTCTGATTTTTATTCTTCATGATGGAAGTATTACCACTGTTGAATGCCTTAATAATTTTCTCATTCCCAAATGGCTCATAAGAATCTGATTTTATCTGAATCCATTCATAGTTCCACTTTCCATCTGATGTTAAATTGTATGGGAACTGAAATGCATTATTCATCGTTATTCCATCATGGGTGCGAGGAGTCAATATCATTTCTTCCAAATCATTCACATTCTGAATATTGCTATCATAGCAAATACTAGAAACGCCAACCTCCCATTCACCTTCTAAATGCAGTGGGCGATTTAATTCTACTCGATAGTCTGATGGTTTATTTTTGGGAAATTTATTCATAGAAGCATTACTGGGCAAGTAGATTAGAAACGAGTCCTTATTTTCACTTTCCATATTATTCACATTGGAAAAATATATTAGCATACGTTTGCATTAACTCTTCATTCGGAAATGGAGTGTGATACTTGTCACAGCATCTTTATGAAAAGGAATCAACGCACCAGCATCGTCATAAATGGCAATATCAATTTGTGGGATGTAGTTTGATTTCAGCTTTGTATAATGCACTTTCTTGAAAGTATGCTCAGATAAAATACTGCAGCTCTTTGGCTGGTATGGTATCATTGCTAGCAATGGAGCTTCAACATCTCCCACACGTACATCTTCACCAATATTGGAATATATCTGAAAATAGTTAATACGACGCGATAGCGACATGTCTGCGCTAGCTTTGGTTACAGTACCACTTTTAAAGATATTTTGGTCAAAACCCAAAATGTCCATTAGAGTTTTATCCATAATTAGTTCAATACCTTTTCCACTTATAGTGAGAGACAAAGTACCTTCTTTTTCAGAAAATGAAATATGTTGCTCATTAATCACTTCATTTAAATAATCTACAACCAATTTAACCGAAGTAATAATGCGAGGCATCAACACTCTTGTTTCATGTAAGAAACCACCAAAAGGTTCTACACACTTTCTGTATAAAGATACGGCCCATTCTGTATCAAATTGATTTGACCTTTCACATGGTAAATGTTGCATATCAGATTTTCCATGAACAGCTGCAGAACGATGTCGTAAGAACTGATGAAAATCTTTTGAACAAACTAATACTAGATCATCATCATTTAATTTGCTTATTGCAATATGATTAGATGATTTGATATAAGTCAATGTTGCCACTTGTTTACCATCAACTCGAAGGAGATAATTAAATTTCTTCAATAATGTTTCAGGAGTCATGTTTGTCTTTCTTGGTTTAATCACAATCTTCTTCACCAACGTCTTCTCATTTCTTGGAATAAGATCTACATAATAAGCTTCCTCTCGATATATTAACTGTTTATGACCACTTATGTGGTAATTAACGTTAAAATTATCATAGCTTGTTAAGGCGCTAGCGAGGTAGCCTAAATCATTTCTTAAACTTGGACTTAAACCAACAATCCAATCTTTCTCAACTACATGATGTACATAATTATAATCATCATTGTGCGGAGTAAATTGGACAATATGTTTACACGCTTTATTCAAGAAATCATATATAAACTTTTTACATGATAAGAGATCTTTCTTTGGCCACTGTGGAATGTATACTCGGCACCCCTTTTCACATTGATAAGCAGCTGTACGCCTCATATTAATAGTCATCACCTCATGATCAAAAGTATAGACACAGTTGCTATAAACAAGTTGAGTGACACCCACTTCCCAATTTCCATTTAGCTGTTGTGCATGATCAATGGGAGTAGAAAAGAGTGCGGCTCGATTGCTAGTAAATCTCTTTGTAGCCGCATTGCTAAGCAAAATATGATAAAACGACATTTTTATATTGCTAATCTGCAACTTTGCATAACATCATGAAGACTTGGATTTTGGACTCTCTACAATATATCAGAGTTGATCGTGATGGAAACGTACATTTCAAAAATTCTCATGGTCATACATCAAGAGGAATTACATTAACATGGCGACAATTTGTCAACCTCAATGATATCATGAGGGATTTGGAATATTTTGAAACATTAAGATTCATCTCCTTGGGTGATCAAGTTTGGCTTCAACATTACAGAAATGAAATTCAAATCTACCATTCTCATTCCGCAAACTGTTTCTCATTTCGCAAATACAATTGGGAGAAGTATAGAAGATACATACATCGCTCCATCATGACATTTATTCGTCGTGAGTTCATCGCCCTACTATGCAAATCTTAATCAGACATGACTACCACACATCATGAGTTGGAAATTAGATTCCCTACAACGTATTGAAACGGATCATGATCGAAACGTCTATTTCAAAGATTCAACTGGAAATGTGAGAAGAGAGTTTGCTTTATCTTATCGTCATTTTCAATCTCTACATCATATCATGAAGGACTTGAAATACTTCTATATGAAAAGACATTCACGTATTGGAAATCGCATCTGGCTGCGCGTCAACAATCGGCGAATTCAACTCTATCATTCCCAACTGCATACTAACTTCACATTTCATCAAGGTAGTTGGGAAAAGTATAAAAGGAAGGTACATCGCTCAATTTACTCATTCTTTCATCATGAAGCGCCATCGCTACACCATCGTCAACATTCTCCGTCGCTTCAGACTCTACACCAAAATCGATCTCAGAACATTACACCAACAGCTTCCAAACAGCAAGTATTACCCGGGCCGTCCTCAAATGTTAGTGGTGAAGATGAACAATTCACGGAATCTTCAACTCTTCCCAAATGGGACTGTACAGATTCTCGGCGCCCTTTCTCATTCATCGGCGCAGTCAATGCGCTTAGAGCTACAAAGACTACTACGTCGGATATGGAAGAGGGAGAGGTGTGTGATGTCGAATCTGACTGTGGACAATATGGTGATCTCTACTCAATTGAGTGACAGTCTATCATTTTTGAAGATTCGTACCAGCAGTTACAGTTTGTGTTATGAACCCGAACTTTTTCCTGCAGCTCTCATTAGTTGTTGGTTGCCTGTGCATGTGGCAATCTTTCATAATAGTAAAGTGATCATTACTGGACTAAAATCTCATGTACAAGCAAATATGATCCTAGACTATCTCATTGAGTATGTACGTACCCAGCGGATTGTAAAATAAAAAACAATTTTTCCAACATGATGTTTTTATTTCAAATCATGATAGAACTTACAAATCATTTTTTCATTAGAGGATGGATTACATGAAAAGTTTTGAATAACAGATGCAAATCGAGATACATGTAAACGTTTTAAGATGAAGTACAGTACAAAAGCACCACACGTTGATGAAAGTGGATGTTGTAGTATGCGTTCATTTCGCTGATATTGACGCGTATGTTTTCTCAACCACTGCTGTGTTGGTATATTTGGAGGTTGAGCAAGAGAGTCAAATAGTTCACCACGTCGGTCTTCTCCAATAAAGATCGCTTTCCAATGCTCACCGCCTAAATTCTGAGAATGAGTGTTTAGCACAATAAAGATGGGATAGTGATTTACTGCAGGTGGTAAGGTATCGAGTGAATAGACATTATCGAAAGCTTTCAACGTCGCTTCGTCTGCATTACGCTGCACTTTAGTCTTAATATCGTCAGCAGTCAACCAACTCATTAACGATTATACTGAAGAATCACGTCACGATACTTTGTAATTTCAATATTTGAATCGAAGACTGCATAAATTAATACATTGATCGTCTCAGGTAGTGTTCTTTTGAACGTCAAATCCAAACGAATATTATGAGGCACGTTCGCTTGACGATAGGGTGCACTAATATCGCTGTCAGCAGTCAAATCAAATGCATAAATAGTATATCCACTCTTAAACTCTTTCATAGTCAGTCCGTTGGTATCATCCGTATTGTAAAAGCCAAAGACATCCATAAAATCAACATAACTGCGCATAAATTGATCCGAAGCAAAATCTGGTTTGTAGGGTGGACCAGGATGACTCACACCATTTACACGTAAAGCAATTTCACTTAACTGATTGTGTTTAAAATTGAAAGGATTCTTCTTTATATTACCATTAAATGCATCATTTTCAACCATTGCCACCATGAGGAGCTTCGGCGCTTCCGATGGAAAGAGGCCATCTTTCATGAAACTCTTTTGATCTTTCGGAATTGTAAAGGTGAGAAGCTTTGTATGCTGAACGGGGTAAATGGCATTTTGGCGGTTAAGACCTTCAGCATGCCCTCTAATGACACTTGGATTCGGTACTACTCGACGAATGTAAAGTGCAATATCTTCCACATGAATTCTAAAATTGTCAACTTTAGCAAATGCATTCAGCGCAAATTCAGGCTTATTCAATGTCAGCTTGAGTCGCATGCTGGTATTACACAGTAAAAACTTTGACTGTCTAAAGAAGTCTAAATTCAGCGGACCATATAGCTGACATACTCTACTATCTTTAATCATAGCAGATCGCTTTACAAAGCCACTGTTTGTTTCAACATCAAATTTTCCTGCTTCATCTCTGTACCATCCCATGGCTTCCATATGACTTTTTTGTGCTGCTGGATGAAACTGTGATACATGATTGAAATATGATTTATAGGGATAATCGCTTTGACCACCTTCCACCTGCTGCTCTCCAATCGTTAGAGAAACATCACGAAGTAATGTAGTCAATGGTAAATTGTTCAGTCCAACTTTATGTGCATCGTCAATAGCAGTTCCATCTGCTTGCTGAATTCTAAACCTCAAATCAAGCATCGCATAACTCAAATCTATGTAGTCATCACTACCACCAGGAATAACAAATTCAATGGGGCCAGCATTCTCAGCTGTTCGAGGATGATAATCTACAATACTTGAACTAAGAATATCTGTCTGTATGGCTTGTTGATCGAACAAACAAAAACCGGAAGTTTTACACTCCATGATTAGAAGTTATAGCAGCGTCGTCGTTTAGCGCCTGATGAATGATTAGAGCCTCTGCGACGTTTGCGTGAATGCCTTTTGACTGAAGATCGCACCTTACCAGCTCCGCGATGTTTCCTCCTTCCTTTATTCATTCGTTTAGGTGATTTCTTTCCTTGAGTAACACCAGCAATGGTCTGCTTCAATGTTTTTAAACCGCGTTCCTTCCCACGATTCAACAAACTGCTCTTAAAACTTCTACCTCTGGAAAGATCACTAGCAACATCACCAGCAAAGCCAACGGCATTACTTAAAACATTTCGTTTTAAAGATCTACCGACATTGGATATGAGAGGTGCTACAACAGATTTCAGTGCACCAAGTATGCTTCCTCCACGTTGGCGGCGAGCACCGATGTAAATTTGTCCTCCGCCACTTACATAGGAGGGTCGTGAATAAAATGAGGCAGTTGGATTCATAGCTCAAACCCTAAACATTGTTAGTTACAACTTTGCATGAATCACTGTCGATCACTTAGATGAAAGATGTCGGCACGACGCATCCAAGAGTTCATACTTGAAGGATAACCAGTCCATTTAACAAGACACCATTCTTCACCTTGCCGTTTTTTACATCGAATGATTTTCTCTACCAAATATGTTTCACTTTCAGTGACTACCTCAATCTCATCGCGGTAAAAGCTACCCTCAATTTCTTCATTATCGTAATCTTTCAACTTGTAGGTGGTCGGAGAGTCTTTTTGATTAATCCTTGATACTGTAAATACCTCCTCTGTCCAATTCGGAAGGTACCCTTTAGCAAAAACACTTTTCACTTTTGAGATACGAACTTTATCGCCAATTTTCACATCACTTTTCACATGAGTGCGTTTACGTTGAAATGATTCGCGCACTTTATCTACATTGTCAGCATTTACATCTACTGGTCTGAGTCCAATAGAACGATGGATAGAGTGATTGTAGGCATGGAGTGTATCTTGTAGAACCTTTGTCCAATTTTGTGTCAAGTTGGCAGTAAAATGTCGCCACAAGCGATTTTTTAATGTGCGATTAAAACGTTCAACGAGTGCAGCTTTATAAGCGCTCTTTACACTAAACAACTCAATGTCATGCCTCTCAAATAATCTTGTCACATGCTGATTTTCAAACTCTTTTCCTTGATCACTCTGAATTCTTTTTGGAATGCGACCTTCTCGAAAAATTGTTTGGAATGCTTTTGCTACTCCTTTCCCTTCTTTAGTTTTTAAAGGTTGAGCCCACGCATAACGCGAGAAAATATCAATGACGGTTAAAATAAAATTATTGCCCGAGTTATGTTTTGAAATGGAGGCAACATCGCACAAATCTGCTTGCCACTGTTCATCGATGTCATGAACAATATAATGGCGGGTGCGGTACTTCTTTTTCGCTTGTTTGTGGAGTGTATAGGTAGCCTGACCCTTTAACCATCGTTTCACTTGTGATTGTGGAAGACCACTCGCTTTTGATAATTTCTTGATAGATGCAAATCCTGCCGGATGTTTTACATCATAATAGATTGACTTCAAACGTTCAGTCGATGACGGCTGACTCTTTTTCCTCCTTCTCATCTTTTTGTTTTCTTGCCTTTCTACATTTACAACAACTGCAGCATTTAGCTTTAGCGGTTTTGCGATCGTGTTCACATTGCTTAGGGGTTTCATTATGAGAGCTGGCGCAGCAAGTGCAAGTGACAACGACATTCACCTCTGGCGGCTCATTACATGGCAAGCAACACATCTGCTTCATATTAATAGTCTGAGAACATGTATTTCCTAGGAGGAGCTGTTTTACGTTTTCCTTTTACCAGTTTTAGTGATGATGTAGATCTACGTCGAGTTCTTCCTCTTGTTTGCTTAGTGAGTGTGGGAGGGGATGTAGCAGGTGACGTCTTAAACCAATTTGTTGGCATTTTCATCGCCTGAAGCATTGGAGTAGTAGCCACTGTTGAATCAAGTTCTTTCAATGTCTCATTATTTAAAGCAAATTTTGGCACATTATGCTTTTTCAATAGTTTAAGAAAGTATGACCAACCAGGTGGAACATAGCCCTGACGGCGCTTTCTACGTGTTGCATACTGAATCAAGTCTTCATAACGTGAAGCATCAATCACTTTATTTTCATCTGTAATGATTTCTCCTCTATCATTTACATTGAGATGGGGTTCAATACTGTTGAAAAGAGATATGGCATGTGCGCGAGATGCTAAAGGTGTAGCAGTCGATACAGAGTCACGCATCTTATTCTTCAAGTTTTTCAATTGCTCAACAGTTTCCGATTGTAATAATACAGCACGATGTGGATCTTTGATGTGAACATTTTGCTGATAATCTATTTCTTTCCTATACATTTGATTTGCAAGAGGTTGCTTTACTTGCTGCATGGCAGTCAATTGTACATATTCATCCTGAGGAATAACAATCATGCGAGAATAAGAACTCATAGTTTGTAGATAATCATGGGAGTTTTCAAAATATCACTTCGAAATCTAAATTCTTCCGGACACTCTTGCGTAAAGTCAATGAATAAGTAACCGTATGGTTTTTCAGTAGCTGCTTGAAAAATTTCAATTAAGGCTTTTGATCCTCTGGGTGCAACTTGTCGCGCTAAAATTTCAAATTGACTTTTATCTCGCGGATTCTTGAAAATAGCATAATAGTGTGTATTCAGGTTTCGTGTACGAGCTTCTTTTCCATCAGGAAACAAATTTTGTGTAATATAGATGATAAAACACCTTTTATGGTGTGCTGCGCGAGTGAACATATCTGTAACATCTTTTGAATTCTTACTTTCTTTTAATAAATCATCCAATACAACAACATCATTAGACTGAAGTTTATCCACTGGAATAATTCCTTCATGTCGAATAAAGTTGCGACTTTGCAATTCCTGAAACAGCGACGGTTGATAAATACCATAACACCAAATCACTCGATTGATAGGTTCCTTAAACAACTCCCTTCTTTTATCCAATAAATTCAGCGTGAAAACAGTTTTACCTGCATGAGATGGACCTGATACAGTCAGAACTTTATCACATTGAAGTCTGAAATCCATTTTATTACTTTGAGACTCAACATTTGCATAATTAACGCTTAGAGCCAAAGATATTTCCCAATAGGTTGCCCACGGCAGGAGCTATCATTGGAAGTATTGCTGAAAGGAAACCGCCCTTTTGTGTTAGAGTTTTCCTCTTTCTTTGAAGGGCGACTTTAGGATTGGAGATGAAACGCAATTTCGTAGCATATCGCTTAAGTAACTTTCGTTGTTTTGGCGCTAATTTCTTCGTCCTCAACTTCCTCACATGAGAAATAATTTCACAAATGAATTTATCGTTAGCATGTCGTATAGCATTGTATCGCTGATTTGCTTTCATTCGTCGGAGAGCTTGAATGGCTGAAGAAAACTTTTGACTTTTACGTTTCGTCATTTTACGTTTCGCCATTTTCCGTGTTAGTCTTTGCTAAAACCTATCTTTACCACATTTGCATAGGCACTAACTATTGCGACATAAGTGACACTCGAAATGAGCAATGTCACAGTGGTTACATTGGCAAAGTTGAATGCAATTACGTATGAAACAGCGTTGACAAAAAGCATGCTTACATCTCTTGAAGATGCGCTTTTCATTTCCATCCTTTCGCTTACATACATCGCAACACATAGTTTCACCGTTACTGATGTCTATAGCAAGTCTTTTTGAAGATATGAATTTGCTAGCCTTTTCTAAATAATAGACGCATGTACAGAAGGAATATACTTCGAGAGTGAGCAGACATAGCTCGAAAACCAGTTGTGCTACAATCAAGTACCACTGCATTTTCAATTTTTCTTTATGGAAAGTTGAATGTGAATATCTGAAATCGCTTCAATCACTAGACTGCTACCATGATGGTTAAATGCGTTAAGACGTTCAGCAATTTTTATCATATGTCTTTTAAAAAATTCTTCGGGGTGATCTACCACTTCCATTGAATAAGAAGCAAAATGGAAAGAGCGACTTTCCACCTCTTCCTTTCCAAAATGACTAAACTTAATTTTCGCAACTAATCGCGCCATGACAATGCTATCAGAGAATGTATTCATTAACTCTAGAAATAGAGTGCTAGCATCATCGACCACTGCTTCGATGTCGGTCTCATCTTTATGAAAATTTATCACATAATCTTGAACAGCTCCTTTTAAACTTTGCCTATGAAAACGTAATGTTCCGCAGTCGTTTGAGAAAGACATGATCGCCCTTTAACTAACCCATCCATTGCATGAAAACAACAACTCTTCTCATAGTAACATTTATTGAATAACGGTAACAAGCATGCATTATAAATCAATGGTTTGAAAGAGATAAAATAGATACAGCTGATAACTATCATACAGCGAGCAATGATAACCATACAGGACTTTGGCAGTGTTGAGGTAAGGAGGAAAGAAGCATTGGTTATGAACGTAGCTACTACAACGAACAGACAAAATAGGAACACACAAATCCTTAAAACGTTTCGTGACTTCATGATAATGTTGATTCACTCTACTATCCCAAGGCGGGAGCAAAATATCATCAATGATTAGATTGGGAAATACTTTCCTCTCCTTACCAGGATTATTACAAAAGATGCGTATAACATTGAAAGCAGCTAACCATCGTTTAAAGTCAATAAGAAGAGCACTCTCACAAGAAAAGCCATAGTCTTGCAAATATTTCAGATTAAGTCCATGAATGTGTTTTCTCGCCCATTGATCAACATTGGGATCACAGTTGGCATGTTGATGATAGACACTAACAATCTGATATGTCCAATTGTTCATAGCAATAGCACTGAGCTCCTGTACAGGTTCACCCTCACAATCCATAAAAATGATGATAGAAGCCTAAAACGGAAATTTACACATCTAAGGAAGCGTTCTATAACATATTACAAAATGAAGAATTACATCGATGCTTTTCACGACAAAATACACAAATGATATGATGGCAACGAAGAAGTAAAATGTATCTAATAAGACCACGTCTACGACACTCAAAGCACATAAGCGAATTGTCATAGGGTAGAGTTAGGAAAGGACTAGTAATTCTCCTTCTTTGATTTGCGTTTTGATGTAGCATTCTTCTCCGACTTGCGCTTCGTACCACTGCTGTTAAGGATTTGATCAATTATGTCGTCCACGTTGGGTGGTTTCGGAATATATAAAATGGATTCCATATGCATGGAGAGAGAGGCTATTTTATTATCCTTGTGTCGACCATAATATAGCCCATTCACTTTGAAAAGGATATCCCAAGTACCTTCTCCGAGCTCATCACATCTGATGGGTATTGAATGATCTCCATCCTTCTTATAGTAAGTACACCAATGTGATACCGGTAGGCAAATGTGATTACCATCCCAAATCTTTCTATAGGGAGTATCCTTGTCATCTCTCGCCTTCCACTCTTGAGCAAGAGGAGTAGGAATGTCCATATTTAATGTCACGTACTCCTCAATAATATCAAGTTGGTGGCGAATGTACGGACTCACGGGGATCAGTATGTAGTCCCCATACTGATTGTGCATTATCTTGACATCCGTGGAAGGGAGCATTCCCGTTTGGAGTACTACGCTATGATCATCATAACGCAAGGTTTGTTTAAATTTACGCTGTAGCGGTGTAGGATTATGTACCTTGGATGTTTCTTCCACTGGCCTCAGTTGTAGATGATCTGACCGTAGCGAACCTTGTAACGTTTGACCGCCATTTTGTCCTACTAGTGCAGCAGATGGAGTAGATGCCTGAAAATGAAAAAAGATTGTATTAAGTTTACGTTCAAGGGAGGAGAGGGAGGGAAGTAGCGACTTACCATTTTAGTTGGGTAATAGAACAGGGAACTAGAGAGAGAGAAAATGTGCGTCCGTCACTCGTGTGATTCAACGATGGAATGATTCTCACTGTGGAAGGCTCGCTATTTATAAAGAAATGCTTGATTCTCATTGGATGATGATCCTCATTGGACAATAACATCAAGCTGATTCCAAATCTGGTCTCTGTTTTCCAATCCGATGCTTCGTTTTGAAGCTAGAGCCCAAAACGTCCCAAATTCTAACTCTGTCGTTTTTCACCAATGTCCCAAAATCTTAAATGGCGTCTCACATCTAAACGAAGACAGATAGGAACAAGCCGATTGTTTTACTGAATTTGTCACACTCTTAGCTTTCAAACGAGCTATCGCACGACAAAATCCGTCCACTGGAAGCCAAAATCGAAGCGAGCTCTCCCGAGGGGGGGGGGGGGGGGGGACGTCAGCGAAATTTCAGAATTTGATGAAAAATGTTTTGGTGACGGTCCCAGGTCGAAATTCCACACTTTGGAAAATTTTCAAATTTTTACCCATACAAAGTCACTCTGACACTTAGGATTTTTTCAGGTAAGCGAGCTCCGACCTAAAATCTTGTAACCGCTCTAACTTTTGAACGAAGACAGATAGGAACAAGCCGATTGTTTCACTGAATTTGTCTCACTCTTAGCTTTCAAACGAGCTATCGCACGACAAAATCCGTCCACTGGAAGCCAAAATCGAAGCAAGCTGTCCAGAGGGGGGGGGGGGGGGGACGTCAGCGAAAATTTTTTCTCTCCGATTTCGCTGGAAACATCCTTCCTAACCCAAAATTTCACGTAGATTCCGAATCTGGCCTCCGTTTTCCCATCCGATGCTTCGTTTGGGTGCTACACACCAAAACGTCCCAAATTCTAACTCTGTCGTTTTTTCGATAAATGTTGAAAATTTTTTCTCTCCGATTGACTTGAAACTCACCATACAGATAAAGAATTTCACGCTGATTCCAAATCTGAAATCCGTTTTCAAATCCGATGCTTCGTTTTGAAGCTAGAGCCCAAAACGTCCCAAATTCTAACTCTGTCGTTTTTCGCCAATGTCCCAAAATCTTAAATGGCGTCTCACATCTAAACGAAGACAGATAGGAACAAGCCGATTGTTTCAATGAATTTGTCTCACTCTTAGCTTTCAAACGAGCTATCGCACGACAAAATCCGTCCACTGGAAGCCAAAATCGAAGCAAGCTGTCCAGAGGGGGGGGGGCGTCAGCCGAAAATTTTTTCTCTCCGATTTCGCTGGAAACATCCTTCCTAACCCAAAATTTCACGTAGATTCCGAATCTGGCCTCCGTTTTCCCATCCGATGCTTCGTTTGGGCGCTACACACCAAAACGTCCCAAATTCTAACTCTGTTAAAATTTTGAAGAAAAATTTTTTCTCTCCGATTGACTTGAAACTCACCCTACCGATGCAGAATTTCACGCTGAACACGAATCCGACCTCCGTTTTCTCATCCGACCACTCCTTCCACTCGAAACAACCCATTTTACAACCCAACATTCAGCAGATTGCACCAAAAACATCACACACTATAGCCTCAACACTAATCCTGGCGGTCGCCCAAGTCCACCACGACACTCTATCGTTCCAGAGGGGGGGGGGGGGGGGAGTCAGCGAACATGTTGTCAACCAACCTGGCCGGCACACCACGACAGATCACAACCTCTGTCGTTCCAGAGGGGGGGGGGGGGACTCAGCGATGGCGGCCATCTTGCGCTATCTGGTGTTTGTCACTTCCTTACTACTATGGCTGGTTAGCAGGTCACTAGTGACCGCCCAGATGTGTTAAACCTATTAGTAGCTGTTCAAACTTTGTGTGTTCTTTTTTTACTTATAAACGATCACGAGTATTTAATTATTAGCGATTCATTTTCCGCTTATTTAGGAACTTAAGGACAGTCTTCGAATGAATAGCTTTACATAGAATGTATTGGCTACTCAAGTCTGAATTCGGTGATGACTACTCTGAAATAAAAAAATCCAAGATAGAATATCATCCTCAACAGGAATACGAGTAGACAGCGGTAGTTTTCCATCACGAAGACGAAGAGAGAGAGAGAGAAGCACAAGCGCACTGTGGAAATCTGGAACGCAGATGCTGTCACACGCTAGGACAACACGTTATCAGTGAAGGCGTTGTTGGATTCGCCGTCATGAATCATATGCGCTAATCGTCTTCTTGAAAGTCAGTAATGTACCTAAAATGATTACGGACATTAGATCTATTAGACATGAATTAGAGTGAAATCAAACTTAGGAGTAAATCAATGAGATGATATCTATTCTTTGTGTGACTCACAAAGCATCAGAAAACAGAGCAAGTCTCCTAGAGCGCCGTTTAGGACTACTAAATTTAGAGCACGTGACACGGGAATTCCATTTGGAATATCCCACGAATTTTTAGAGCCAATTCACCGTAAACATCACAATTAGAATTTGAGTTCGATTAAATCATTATGGGCAGATACAAGGCTTAAAAATGTGTATATCAATGATCCAATGATAATTCAAGTAGCCAATTTCAAGATTCAACGAATAAATAATTTCAAACAGAAATTTTCATTTACAGATAAGAAACTTAATTAATATCTAGCTCAACCACAGCATCAGACAATGGACATAGCTCATCGGCATCGATGCGTGCAACATTATGCAAGCCGGCATAGGCCTATGTGTTTCAGTCTGAATTAGTTATGGCATGTAGGAGCTCACTGCTAGGCACATGTTGTTTGATATGAATAAAGTGAATAAACCAAAGTATGTAGATATATGTGCATGTGTGTTTGATATAAATAACCGAAGTCGCATATCTTACACGCATGGAGGAGAGTATGTGAATAGCAGCGCTTGAAGTTGTCGATTGATTGTCCTGCGCAAGTCATGATGCAGGATACACACGACAACTTTCGATAAATATATCTTGAGGTTTTGCTGATAATCTTGTGCACGGCATGGGCACAAGAAATGAGATCATATCTTGCGATCGAAAGATTTTTGGCAGATTCGCAAGTAATTCGCAAGATTTTCTATTATTGCATTCCTAATCCGATCAAATTAATTAATGAACTCTTCATAATGCATGGAGAACTTTGTGGAGATTGCAAATTTTGGTCTTAAAGAGAATAGTCATCAGCATTTAAGTTCACTTTTGTTTAAAAATCTTCCAGAGTCGCTGTCGTAGACAACGAGAGATAGTAAAATCACCGCAAGGAGACGCTGACGATAATCGAAATGACAGAGATGGAATAAAGCCTCGTAAATCGTCTTTGTACTTTCTCATTCGCATGACGAGCGAGTAATGGAAATTCACGTAATATTCCAATAGTGACCGAACTTCATTTAGTTTTTAGAACAAAAATCAGAATATCTTCAAGGTCCTTAATTGTGTTGTCGTGCTCAATACAGTCCTCAAGGGATGAATTAGTTGAATTATTTTGCATTCCAAAGAACATCTGCGTACCTTGGTCTGAATTCAAAATGAGGTAATTCATCGACATCCTACAGTTATTGATATGTGATGCAATTTGTAAACTGCAAATCTAGTGTTGAAAATGATCGCCTAAATGGAGCCCTGAATATTCGCAAGTCAATCCTGAAATAAATAATGGACATGTGAGATTATCCCGTAAAAATCACGTGTATTTAGAATGCATCCGAGTAAAAATTTGCAGTGCTAATTTCTGTTTGTGTTGAGTCTTATCCGGTTTATTAGACATCAAAGACCAAAAACCAATTTTATTCACTATTCATTCAAATTATTGCTTGACTAACTAGGTGTCCCACATAAAGCCCACTCTCAAGAAATATTGCTACAGACTTCCTTCGTCTCTGCTTGAAGAGAGAATGCTGATTCGATGTTATTCATGAAATTTCATAGATAAGCGCTGTGTTGAGGCAATGGGGAAAATGACTGTCATAAATATTCCAGGTAGTTTGTATTCACGTCAGGGCTGTGGAGCCGATGCGTTATCTCATCGGCTCCGGCTCCGGCTCCACGACACTGATGTGAAAGGCTCCGGCTCGGCTCCGGCTCCGACTCGGCTCCGGCTCCGGCTCCGACTTCAAATTCAGGTTCTATCTATGCTGGTTATCCTGGATCCGTTGAACGGGTTTTTTGGATGACGGTGTGGCCTTTAGAGGCTTGCTACAATCATCAAATTAGTTTTCATTAACAAGCAACGACTTAAGTTAATAATAAAAATGATAATAGCCTAATATAATGACAAATAACATACTTGTCATATATTTTTGCATGAATTGACTATCTCTGAAAGATAAAATAAAGTTATAGCCAGGATTGGTTAAATTAGATAAAGATCTCCCGCACTGGCTAAATATAAATTGGCCTAGCCTGCAACCAGTCTACTGCGAGGCTACATTAAATAAGACCACATGATTGATGATGATATACATGTACCTAATTAGCCGTCACAGGGGCCGAATAGTAGTATAAGCTTTTTAGCAAAGCTTGAATATGAAACTGGATAGCGTATGCCTCTAAATAGCTTATAGGGCCTGTATCTACTCGAACATGGAAAGGGTATCGGCTATATAGCCAAATATACCGTATCAATAAAAATATCAATTGCTTTATTGAATATTAAAGTGCATATAGGCTAGCTTAGGTTGTTATTGCCTTTATTCAATAGTCTGTTGGTCCATGAATAATATGATCGGTGGGTAGCCCACGACTCATCATCTGTAGAAATTGTAATTTAGATAGCCTCATTGCAGTGTAGGCTGGAAATGTACAATTGAAAATTATACTTAAAAAATTCAAAATATCTAATTTAGGACACGTTTTGTAATTCTATGCAGCATACTTAATAAGTTAAGGCCTAACTTACATTATATTAATTTCGTATTTTTCATTATGGCGTAAAGTTGCACTAAATAATTCATCAATGATTCATGTATATTATTATATTCAATTTATGTATAACACATTACCACTATTCCTCTGATGATGGTTAGGCTGATGAAACTGAACTCGGAGTATCACACAGTATGTTGCAGGGTGCTATGCATAATAAAAATTTGACTGCGAGCACCGAGCAGAAATTCCATCTACTTTGCTAGCTTTCAAATGCGCGTGCGGTTTAATGTCACAGACAATAGAAAAGGGAGGTCAAAAGGCGCCTTTATTGAGAGCGTCTCAGTCTTTTTTTATTGTTTACATATAAGTCAGCATGATATCAGCATAAAGTGTTGACAGACGGAAAAAATAATAATGAAAATTCTTGAAATCCACAGGTCTATGACATTTGGGGAAATATTATTACACGATACGGCTCTTGTGCAGTCCTCCCCTCCCCCCATTTTTTCTCTGGTCAAAAGATGCAGCACCATTGGATGTCCGTTTCAGCATCACCGGTTTGAGTGAAGCATTCCGTGCTGTTGTAAAAATCTACGTGGGTAATTGCGATGTCATGGTCGCAAACTTCGTCAGCAAGTCAACATTGTAATTTGCCTTCGGGTTTTTCGCATTGAAATATACCCTTTGAATTTTGAAGTCAAAGGCAATTCATTGTGAATGAGATACCTTTATAATAGGGCGCTACTAGAAGTGGTTGGGTCGCTTATTGCTATAGGAGGACCATTTGAGGACTTGTAGTCAGGTCATTCGTGTGAGTGTGAAGAGTTATCCCTCCAATCAAAATTGATCAAATTGAATAATCGATTGTTTTGAAAAATGTAGGTGGGGGACTGCACAAGAGCCTACAATACAATCTAAGGAAATTGGCATTGTCACAGATGCCAGTATCTTCTGCCAGTAGCCATACCGATAGATGATAGCCTACATAGTAACCATATTAGATTTAAGACATTGCGCAAGAAATGTAGCTATATTATCTTTGCTGACTGAACTGGAAATGTGTACATAAATGACTGGCGACTTGTCTCTAGGAATCTACAATCATCTAGTTAGCATGCATATAACAAGTCTTCAAATTAATGGATTTTGGAGAATACGTTGTCAATATGGAAATTAGTCTTAAGAAACATATGCAATAAAAAAATATTACATAAAAAAAATATATAATAAATATAATACAAAAGAAGGCGGCAACTGCAAAGAAAGATATCGTGGAGGACAGATCATTGGTATACTTAAAAGACATATCTTTAGATTTCAAATGATTTAATTTTTTATGATGCCAATTAATAACTTTCAAAATTCTAGATTTATATCAAAGCTCAAAACTATCGGCTCCTTAAGGCTCCGGCTCCGGCTCGGATCCGGCTCCACAGCCCTGGTTCACGTTGTGACAGCAATACGTAAAAAGAGAGGGCATGTTCATGTATTTAGAGTTACCAAATCACCCCCATCACAGAATGTGGGTCCCCTGTTCTGGAGATATAAACAATGAAATCCATTTATATCAGAATGTTTCCATTAAAAGCAACATCAGAGTGGCGCGAAGTTGTGTTTAATGTCTTCCTAGATGTTTTAGAAGACCTGCTTATTTTTATAATACCTCGACTTGCTAGGGCCTTACTTTGTAATGCCCTGGTAAATCAACAGAATGTACACCATTCATACATTTGAATTTTCGCCTAGCGTTTTTCCACATACATTCAACGCGGTTTGCTGCTCACCCCGTCCCGTGATCAACAAAAATCAAACTGTGACATAAAGAAATCCCTCGAACTCAGTCGACTCATTCGTTGCGGGCGATTTTGAGGGACTATGATGGCTGTTTCTAGCCATTTACAAATAGGGACTCAGATTCTGTGAAAGTGCCAATGAAGGTGATGAGTTTTATCGTATAAATAGACAATTCCTATTGACATTACGCAAACGCATTGTGCCCATAATAAGATCAGGCTTCATTTTTCACACATGACATGATATATCATAAATGAAGCTACATACGATTAACCCTATATTGATAGAAATCAAAAAAAATGTTTCTCAAATTTCTGCTCTATTTTGGATTAATTACTGCAGCAACAGAGATTCTGATTAAAATTACTCAAATTGGCTTAAAGTGATTTTAAGAAAGCACCAACTTTAGATGAGCTATCAACAGAAATGAGCTGCTACATCTTGACGTCACTTCATTTGTCACACCTAGGTTTTAAAAGTCCACGATTTTTTAAATGTGTCGCTAACCTCAGAATCAGCTTTGAAGTAAGCCACCCATAATGTCGGTAGCACACCATTCGCATGTTTACATCATACTTCATATTTTTAGCAATAGCGAATCTTTATTGGTCCACAGCTGCACATTCGGTGGAAGCAACATCTTCCAAGCTTTCGCATTCGCTTCTCTAGCAAGTGCAGTCAATGGACAGTAGAGTTATTTGCTTACTGGTCTCAATCTGTTCTCGCTACGTGATTAAAGCATCAACGCGCTTATCAAACCCATCAATCACTGGGATCTCAATTTTGATATAAGGCACAATGTATTTTAAGCCTGTTTCAAATCACGGTTATTAAAAATGGATTTGAAAGCACGGTTCAAACATGCTTAAAAGCAAGATCTTACAGCCATGTATCAGAGTATAAAAGTCATGTTCAAAAGTTTGGTTTTAAAGCCTACAACAATTTGAACAACGTCCTGAAGCAATGTGCAAGGCACATATTTGAAACATGCTTAAAACTCAATTTTGAATGCAGGTTTAAAACATCGTTTAAATTAGACATTGTGGTGAGGCTGTTACTTTTTATGCCTCTGACAAAACAGTTATTCGACTGAGAATAGAAACCTTAAGTTATTTAGAAAGGTTACGCTTCTTACGCAATTTCGCTCGCTCTTACGAGATTCGCTATTCTTACGCTCGTTTCGTCTATTTTAGATTCACTTCTTACACTATAATGTTTACATGTATGTTCGGTTCTGAGCATTACTGCTGCATTAATGCACAAAGTGACGATCGAATCCATCGAAACACAAAAAGGATGTTTCTAAAAGCTGGAATTATGTTGTTAAAGCCAATATTTGATAATTTGAATTAGTATATATTAAATTAAATGCCATCATTCGAACATTTCTGAAAAAGCAAAAAAGCAATAGACATTGTAAAGCATGTTCTTTTTAACCCTATAGCCTCACCTGTGATAGTTTCTCATTATTTAAAACTCGGCTTTTGAGTTGTTAATTGATCTTGTAGCATTTTAGATATGGGCCTTAACTCTATATTTCAGGTTCAGGAGGATAAGAAATATTAAATCAAAAATGATGCAACGTGCAGTTCGATTTCATAAAACTGATGTGAGGATGCTATTTTAGATATTCTAGCTGAACGTATAAAGGCAATCGTACGCAATATATAGTGATATTTTAGGTGGTGGTTCTTGGTTGAGTGACCTAAATTACTAAACTAAGTATTTTTGTGAATATATTCGTTTCATATGAAAATCAATCAAATTTTTTGGCAACATTTGTATTTCGTTGTTGTTGATTCTTATCAATCTGTTTGAATGACATGAACTTTCCTATTAGCTAGTTCAACTATACTTCTCCATAATCCATCAGCATTATTCATGTTGATCACTAAATTCAAATGCAGAATGAGCGTTCAAGAAACTTTTTGAGTAAAAGTGTGTCATGTTCTTTATGGAGTGCAGAATTCCGATGGAAGCCATCGCCAGACGTTTTTTATAGAGGCTCTTGACAACGGCAGTCTGAAATCCAGATTTATGCATACAATAACCGGTAACGTTCCTGAAAATGTCATTCTTTGATATATTTGCAGTAACAATGCGTGCACTTTGAGCTTACCCATTTGAAACAAAAGAGAAAATCCCATGATAGATGCCGTGAAAGTAGCAAAAAAAACCGCTTGACATAATCTTGATTTCGACTCCTGATATCCACCAAGTGATTACGGTTGGTCAACTATTAAGCCTTTTACTTCAATTTATTTCAGCTGCTGAGTTTCGCTCAAGGAAATCACTATCTCGAAGATTTTTCAAGGAAACGTGCAAAAATAGAAATTTGACTTTTCACTTTAGGTTGGTGGGACTTAAGTGAGCAAGAGCGGCCTTTCATGGTAATTTCAGTTGCTCGGCTGGGTACCAATTTTCCCTAGTATTGCTTGGTTTTATGTTGCTAGAGCCTAGATTCATTGACCTTGATAGCTCCATTGCCTTAGGTAACCAGACTTATCATCTCTCTCTTCCATCGATAACATTATTGCCAAGCATTGTACCACCCCAAAGTTTCTTTTGGTAACACGGTTAAGACAGGTTTATCGTTTCATGTTGACTTTGCTGGATGCCCAGTTACAAAAAGATAGGTACAAAGGCAAAATCATAGCCGGTGACAGAAATAGCGCTTTCAAAGTGTTGGCCAAGTTTGTAAACAAGTTTACAACTAGTCCGTGACAAATTTAATAGTCATTGTCTCTACATCAAGAATAATTCGGATTTGAATGCCTTCTGGAGAATTTCTAGACAGGATTTCAGGTATCAATTTCCACTCACTACAGGTTTATGATTTCTCTACTCTAAACCATGGGCTAATTTGAACCAGTTTAAGGATTCCTTGCATTGTTCCTGCAGCGAAGTATTTCACTCGAGTCGCTTTTGTCTCAGGTTCTCAGGTAGCGAGCGCTGAGGAAATGACGGCTTGGTGTGTTCCTGCATGTCGAAATGGGTACAATGAAGCAAGAAGCGATCCTGCAAACTGCAAATCTGTGACATTTTATCGATATCATCCCAATGAACCTAAGACATCAATTTGGATCAAAAACATCTTCACCAACAGTGCTTTGAGCCCTGCCAACGTCTATCAATTTCTCCGATTGCACTTTGAGTCCTGTCAACATTCGTCATCCTCTCCGACTCTCATTTGAGCACTGCCATCGTTTACCAACCTTTCCGACAGTGATTCTAGTCTTGTTTGCCCACTTCACCGATTGCGCTTTGATTCTTGTGCACATTTTATTGATCCGCATGCATTTGTGTTTAATTTCCAAAACAGTTCTTCGATGGATGTGAGCATGTGATATAGCAGGTTAGATATGCCGGCATTTTTTGATTAGCATATAGAGGAGGCGCTAGTCCTATGTAACACATTAAATGAGTACTAAAATGAGTACGAATTAAGTACTGTGCTTTCGAACTCAAAGAGTACTAGATTCTAGAACTCATTTCTTAGTCGTAGTTAGTACTCAGGTTCAATACTCTTTCTAGCACTCATTTGGGACTTTATGAATAACAATATGCTTTAAGTATTAACTGTATTTATGCAGACTGGGCTTTTATTAATCTAGCTTGTATTAGGCTTTTCCACTTGAGTTGTTTAAGAATGATCAAACAAATGAAGCCTTCAACAGTTGCAAATTTTTGCGGCAAGACTGTTCAATAAAAGGTCTTTTTTCAAGGTGATTTAGTGTTTTAAGAGAAATTTTTTAGAATTAAGAGAATCTTTTCAAAGTACACCGACAAGGCATCGGCACTCGGCCATTGCCAGTCACAGGAAGCCGATATTCATTAAGCACTGTTGTCATGACAACGCATGTTCACGACCTAATGTTGTTGTCAATGTGGATGTCCCTTCTTGTGGTGTCGGATTTCTATGTTAACAACTTCTCAACTTAAATTGTCAAAACAGTTTTCACTTTTTTAGGATGCTTCTCTTGCGTCTTCGCATTGTTATTCAGCTTCAAATACCCGTTCTTCAACACAAATCAGTTGAATTAACATAATGTACATAATCACCAAGAACAAAAACTGAATATGTGTTAAAATGGTCAAGTGCATAATACAGGGCTGCCGTGGGGATGCGGATTGAATGGGGATTGATATTTTCCCCATAGGGATCCACATATATGAGGAATTCAGAACTTATCACTGTGTTGATGAAATTACTTCAATAATTTAAGTAAATGTACATACTGCACTGCATACATTCTGTCGTCAACGTCCAGAAATAGTGTCTCGAGCGCTCAGCTAACTTCAATTGAACCTTGAATTAGAATTAACTATCCACCAGCCACTCATGTGACTTTCGAAGACTGATGAAAACTAGGGATAACGAAGAGCTGAGATTCTTGACTTCCCTACAGTACTTGAAACTTTATCAGAATATGTACAACAAAATTTGTTAGTATATTGCTTGGACAACAATTTGCAATAATAAGAGTTTTGGTCTTAAGTGTCATGACATTTTGAATTATTATATGGAAAGTAGAGGCGCAATGTTAGTGGATTCGTTTATAAGCAGATATAGTGATCATGATATAGCTGTATGTAGACTCCTAATGGAAATGTACGGTTGAAATTTATCAATTTATTTTCTTGTTCAGAAATGAAACAATGTCATATTGAAGCCAAGGATAAACAAGAAATATCAATTCATTACTAGGAATAATGATATAGGAATAATTTAACTATGCACAAAAGACCGAACATCCCAGTAGATGCAATCACACTGGGGACATGGAAGGCCCTTCATTAACTTTTCTAATACCATATGTAATACTATACTGCCTTATTCCTATTTTCATTAATACGTTTTGAATACCTACCCAAGGTACCCAATACCGACAAATATAAGCACATGCATTTTATTTTCAACATGTACAACATCGTAATCGTAGGCATATCTTTTGCCCATATGTAGGAATATGACAACAACTCGTACGGGGTGATGGAGATCACCATGGGGATCCCCACAGGAATTCCATGGGAATGGGATGGGGATAAGAAACTATCCCCATGGCATCCCTGGATGATGGATAAGCGTCAATCGAACCACGATTCGAATGCCATCTGCGCCCGGTCCTGATGATATTTAGTCAAAGCGGGCTGATACAGGACCTGGATTGAGGTTAAGCTAGTCCTTGCCAGGACCGGGACAAAACTGATCAGTCCGATTCCTGGTCTAATTGTGCCATTAACGCTGAATAGAAAGACGTCATTTGCCGATCCTGTAGTGATGACCATATTTTGCTTCGTGAAGTTTGATAATAGTGGTATTTTCAATCAAATAGGTCTGAATCGTTCAGTTTCGGCCGTCATGAACCTCACTGCAGTCTTAATTAATGCAACACTACTTTAGTATCGATTTTTAGTACGGAATTGCGCAAGATAAATTTGCATCGACCAAAATTTAAGAGAAAATGTACCTCATTGAAATTTGAACCTGCAGCGTATTTAGTCCACAGCTGTAGACAAATAAATCAATCTATCTCCGTCAAACGCATTTGACCCTTTATCAAATTGAAGAGAAAGAGACGGCAGGGTACCGTGCACCTGTCACTGTTGCGCTGCACTACCACACCCAATAGATTATCTCTCATAAAATAGATTGACAGACTGAAAATCTCCCTTGAATTTTGTGTCTCAAACAATATTCTGCCATGTTGACAATCGAGAGATTTAAAACGGATATGAAAAGGAAGCAGAAGATGTGAAATTACACACATGCTGTACGAGTATTTCAGTTTTGCGTTTTAGCGCTCTTTAGTTGTAACGTAATTATAAGAGATTGTAGAGCGTGAGGACACCTGGGAATATTACACGACTGGAAGAACTGGCGAGTGCAGCACAGGACAGACTGCTTCAAAGGACTGGCTGAGTTTCTTTAGAGACTGCAGATGAAACATGGTGGGTATTGCATCTATCTTCGCGAGTAAATCCCTTTTCATTCTTTTACATGTACACCGTCACTATACTACTATTGCCGACTAATTACTCATGGTAATGGTATTAAGTTGGCTTGTGACTGAATTGCTTTATAGCTTTAGTAAAGTTGAACTGAACATTTAGTTACTTAGTCAACTCTATCTAAAGTATGAAATCATGAGAATATGAGCACATGTGCATAGGTTGAAGTCTGATGACGAAAATCGCAATTAGTGGTTCGTGAAAATTACACGATTTTCGCATGACGTGACTTATGTTTCTTATCTTTATGAGTTTCTTTGTTTTATTCTCATCGGTTGACCATCACAAACGCTCTGCTGCATAGGAGAGTAGGAAACTAGTGTCCATGCGTGGCAGACAGCAAAAATAACTGAAAATCACAATGAAATTTTAGAAAGTTTTATCGAAGAATTCCATACGAAGAGAAGGTCTGTACCTGTATTTGCTCTACTGATACGCGAGCGTATACCAGAAAGCTTTTAAAATACCACTGGAAACGATGAGCAAATTTGCGCATTATCAATTATCACTTGATGAAATCAGTTGTAGAATGCATCCAAGGGTGAACAAATAATCATAACTAGACAATCAGATATCGATTACTTCATCTGCAAAGCTTAGTCGTAGACCAACCATCAGACACGAAGCACCAGCCAAAGTTGTTGCATGGAGTGTGGACATAGAATTTCATTTCCTTTTTTCAACTGGATTTTAGATGAGTTCTGTAACATATAGATATTCATATGCAGTGTTGGTCTACATATTAGACCTACGCGTGAAACAGTATTTGTGATTTAAATCAATGCTTTCTTTCAAAACAAGAAACTTTTCAAGTGTTACAATTTAAATTGCAAATTACATGAAGCATGACAAGCATTTCACCAAATGCTCACATGTTCGCGTCGATTGCCACCCTAAGTTCCAGGAGCATGGCGTCAACTGCTGGTATGCGAATGTCCTTAATTGTAGGATGACTAAACCAAGTCTGTGCAATGTTCGGGATCAAGTCCTTCATTTTTGTTGGAGGAGCAGCAACCGCACATTTCTTATTTCCATAAATATCGCATTGGAGTTCGGGATCGAGCATGCTGTCGGGCCAAATGACCATATTGATCCTGTAGGCCTACTGAACAATATTGTCATCAAGTTTCTTATCCTATGGTATTATCGTTTTGACAAATTTCCACATGTTGATTTTTCACTATCTTTTGGTCTGTCTTGGTTTCTTCAGGCCTGTTCTATCCATTGCCAATATCCACACAGCTCTTTTTCGATGCAACATTATCACTGATGCAGATTTTTGTATGTTGTGGAGATATTATTCTTCGATAATTATTTATCCCTCAAATCAATTTAGTGACGTCTTTCATGGAATAATTTTGCTTTTACGTTTACACTTCCCAAGTTGTAAAGTCCCCTATAAAGTCAGTGAGTTTGATGCCCGCTCACATGCTTTATTTAATGCATCCGCTTGCATCGTGCACAGAACGCTAGAATTATAGGTTGCATTTATAATTTTACTTGAGTGAAGCAACCGTCCATCAGCATGTCGTCATCAACTGCTGCTGATATGTACAGGGTGATTCCGATCTTCGCTGTAGTGATGGTTGTAGTGATGGTTCATGATATTTATTTATTTTATTTGTTATTTTTTTTCATTTGATTTCGACCATTCTCAGAGCACAACTCGAAGATCGCATCATCTCGACCTCCACGCTAGTAAGTCTTTCTTGTAAGCTTCAAGAGTACGAGGACGTGGATCTCTGTATAGTTTGTCACGAATATAGCCCAAAGCCAAAAAATCGTTACTGATACATCAGGGCTTCTTGGTGGCCAGTGTATCGGCCCCCCACCACGATCCAATTCATCGGTATCTTCAGCTTGACGTTACGAGACATCGAACAGCTAATGCCAGTTGTATCGGCCACCACGACCAATCACCATCGGTTCTTTCAGCTTGAACGCAGAGCAGACCAAACGAACAGAATTGGCATATGTGTGCACCATCCTCCTTGATAAAATTGACGTCGATTTCGTTTATCACTTCGCGGCACGGCACATCTTTCAAGGTAGGAAGACATCTATCACTTCGTAGCGGTAAACTATGTCTTCATGGATTCAACTGGTTAGCGCTGACGCTTCATTGTTTCTTTTTTTGCACATGGTAAGTGATGCCGTGGTGTGGTGATATCATTGCCCAGCAAGTGATGGAAGCAGACTAATGGTTTTCACGATAACAGCGTGAGGATTTTCTTCCGCGTAGATGAAGGCGTTGTGAAGGTTCACAGATCCATTCAAGTGAAACGTTGCTTCATCGGAGAAAACGATATTTCCAACGAAATTACTGTCGTGCTGTGAGGTTGAAGGATAATAAGGTCTCTGTGGTCTTGAACTTTATCGTCGTCGAGATCTCTTGCACGCGGGTAAACTTCAAGCTCTCCTCAAAAACCTTCAAACACTCTGCTCACCGACGATTGTGAAACGCTACAGAGCTGAGCTGCCTTTCGTTGAGAAAGTGTTGGATCATCACCATAGGGCTCGACGACTTTTTCTCGTTTGTCGTCGGAAAGCCGTCGATCTGAATGGTCACCGACTCTTGCATATTCGGTGAGAGATAGCGAGGTTTTAAAACGCTTTGCCCACCCAATTAAGGTTGTGCGTGGTGGAGCTTCTTTCTTAAAATCTACACGAAATCGTCACCTTGATCGTCGATATGAAGAGATGGTTATAGGCCACGGCCGTCGAAATTTCTTCTTTCGTGAAGCCAGGATAGTTCATTGCTGTCAAGTGTTGATAGTAAATAAATTTCAGCCAGTTTAATACCGTCTACACTGAAAAGTCAATCTCAATTAACTTTGCATGGTGTCGCTCAAAGCAAGCAATTATTAGATATCTATGCTGAATGCGGATGATGATATTGATTGTTGCGATGGTCCTTGTCATAGATATTGATTTAAAAAGTTGTAATATGGGTAAACAATTTCAATTGCTCGTATCAGCAGAAATGCAGATCACAAGAAAATAAATAATATACGATTTGAAAGGCCATGAAACGTAGTATATAAATCATGAACCATCACTACAACCAGACATGTGATACAGCTGTAGTCCTTACTTGAAAAGTGACGGGAAGATCGGAATCACCCTGTACATGTCCTTAATTGTAGGATGACGAAACAAGGTCTTTACAAAATTAATGAAATTAGCCGCATAAGATTTTAGGGCGAAATGGTGATGTCAGAATCAAATTATATTCCAAAACCTTCAGTCAATGGAGTATTCAGGCTGCACTAGTGTGGTAGCATTCAAATCATCCATGTGGTGCACATTGAAGAATGAAAGCTTCGGTGACGATAAAAATGTGCAAGCATTGTGCATTTTTTCTTTAAAACGAAAGTGAAAGTGCAGAGGTAAATGTTTCCAAAGCTTTGAGAAATGAAAAAATGCTTCACATAGTTCATTCAAATTTCTCACGCATTTGGGCTAGCTATCTCGTACTTACATATCTACTCATAAGCGATTTGAAAGAAGGTTTTTTAACGACATTTTAGGATTAAATGGTAATTTCGGTTTTAGATACTCTGATTTTCTGATTTTTCAATCAATGGACACCTACACTGTAAATCGAAAAGTTCTATTTAAGTATGAATCTTAGATCTAAACAAAAGAGTACCGAACATAAATACACAAAAGTACTAAAATACTTGTTGAGTACTAATATGATGAAGCATCAATGTCAATAAAATCAGTGAGTCTGCATGCACCTGGTAATGACGCCGTGCACTTCGTTTGTATTTTCCTAGCAGAGACAGAATGTGCATTGCTGACCAGCAGTGACTGTAGGAACAAGTGACGCCCATCAGACGGTCATAATTGCTGCTCAGTGTTCCTGCAACAAAATATTTCACTCTCTTTTGTCTCAGATAGCGAGTGCTGAGGAAATGACGGCTTGGTGTGTTCTTGCATGTTGAAGTCGGTACAATGAAACAAGAAGCGATCCTGCAAACTGCAAATCTGTGACATTTTATCGATATCATCCCAATGAACCTAAGACATCAATTTGGATCAAAAACATCTTCACCGACAGTGCTTTGAGCCCTGCCAACGTCTATCAATTTCTCCGATTGCACTTTGAGTCCTGTCAACATTCGTCATCCTCTCCGACTCTCATTTGAGCCCTGCCATCGTTTACCAACCTCTCCGACAGTGATTCTAGTCTTGTTTGCCCACTTCACCGATTGCGCTTTGATTCTTGTGCACATTTTATTGATCCGCATGCATTTGTGTTTAATTTCCAAAACAGTTCTTCGATGGATGTGAGCATGTGATATAGCAGGTTAGATATTCCGGCATTTTTCGATTAGCATATAGTGGAGGTGCTAGTCCTATGTAACACATTAAATGAGTACTAAAAATGAGTACGAATTAAGTACTGTGCTTTCGAACTCAAAGAGTACTAGATTCTAGGCTCATTTCTTAGTCGTAGTTAGCACTCAGGTTCAATACTCTTTCTAGCACTCATTTGAGACTTTATGAATAACAATGTGCGTGGCAGACGTGTACATGCTGTACATTGAAAATTGCTGTTACAGACATGCACATGTACAACTCGATGTCAACATTGAGTATGCCTTCTGCAATGTTCAGGTTTAACTCGATGCATCGGTGGTACTACGTTTAGTTTGTCAATGATTTGACAGCTAGTAATTTTAAATTTGGATGGTCTAGTTCATAAGCCGACTCATACCTGACTCTTCTCAACAGTGGAATGCGTCAATGTACTTCAAATGTACGTGTGTTGGGGATTTGCAATTATTCTCCTGTCAATATCGGTCGTCGATCAGATCACATGCTTGTACTGAAATTCCTTTCGCTCCGGATCATTGGATTTCGACTTGCGTCGCAGACGAATTCAGTCATTTTACATTCTTGCTTAGAGCTGACTAGTTAAGAACTGCGGAAATAAGTTAACTTTGTTATATCTGTCTATGATCACTTGATCGTCTTCGTCTACTGTCACAAGTACAGCAACCGCTGGTGTCTAAGCAAAGCAATGAGTATGTGGAGAATTCTGTGATCCACATAAAAACATAAAATGTTCACAGCAGTGTATTTGTTTTTAAATGAAAGATTAACAAAGACTGATAGTAGGAGAGTTGAAACTCGGCCACCTATACCATGATGAAAGATGTGTTCCTGTCGTAAACTTATTTCTGCTGATAATAATACAAACATTCTTCTTATGCAGAGAAGAATGTTTTTTAATTTTGAACTCGATTATTCGGAATAATAGATAGAATAACATAATTATGCAGGGACAAATGGACAGTTCAAAATCCCTGCTTGCATGCAAGTGTCACTTGCCAACAGCACAATGCATGTTTATTGTAAATTGCATAAGTATTCAACTGGTCAACAACTTTTGGCAAGGGATTATTCAAAAAGCGTAATCCATCAGCATATGTCGTTACCGATGATTTCAAAAGTTCGGTTAACTCATTCATACCACAAAATACAATACAGTTTGCGAATATTGGTTTGATGATTTTGTATGTGACGTTGGGCTTGCATTTTCTCTGCAAGATCATCAAGATCTCTCTGGCTTTTTAAATTTCGATTGGGCTGTATGAAGCTCATTTAATTTGAAACGAAAGTTGATAACATAATATTGTTGAAGATAATAGAATTTGCTTGTCGTGGTGTGATTACCGCAGTTTCCTCTACTTGTATGTGTTGCTTGGTAATCAAGGTTTGTTTTGTGATATCTCCATTCCTATTATAATTTGCATTTTATTAATCCTATCGATGAGTGGGAGTCACGATTTTTGTCTCGGACAATTCGTGTCTCGAACCTTTATCAACGAGACCCTTTGATCTTGTCGGTACCCGAAACGTCCGAGACAAAAACGCCTGTATATATTGTTTTTAACTCTTGCAAAAACTAAAGGGAGAACATACTTTCACTTGTACATGGCTATGAAAAACCTCACATCTGAAGCAATTAAGTATAGGATTCACGGTTGCCTATCGATAGTTCAGTTGATGATGATCATTAATCGACACTGATGGATTAATTATCACCCAAATCCACTGCTCGCATTTCGGACTGCAGTCCAACCCGTGTCAATTACAACGAACTCCAGGAAAATTCATATACAGTCAATTCTGCTCAATTGGGGCGATCGCTTGATTGGGGCGACCTATGTTTTGCAAAAACTTCTACATCATACAACGATACTCCGGTTTGTTAAGGCGCCCGTTTAATTGAGACAAAATTGTTTTAGAATCCATGGCCCAATTCAGCGGATTGACTGCAGTAAATTGATGTTCTCCAAAATCTCGACTTAACTCCTTTGTTATTTGTCTGGCGAGATGCATTCTTGGCCATCAACGTGCATAGGATGTCATTGGTGCAGCGGCGATGGTCTCGCGAATTATGAGGTATTGACACTTCTGAGACACTAACTTATCCGTGATGTGATGTTTATCAACTGAATATCTGCGTAATCTTGATTTAATCTTGACGCCTACAATCTTCTGTAGACACTTAATCAAGCTAAACTCATAAATAATTGATTTCTCCATGTCTCGGACGCCGTTTTTATTTTTTAATCGGCTCCGTGGTCTTCATAAACTCCAAATAGAAAATCAAAGCATCGGGAATGAAGTAAAGATAAATAGCGAAATGTTGAATTGTTGAATAGTCATTGAGAGAGTGCTGGAGTAACCCTTGGCGATATTAATGGAGATGAAATATTTTAGTTCTACACAAGATTAAAAAGAAGAATTCCTTAAAAGAAGAATCAAAGAAATTCAACTGTGTAATATCCGTCTGTTGTTCCCTAAGACGGAAGAAATTTTGAGAATGTTGTCTATTGAAGGAACGCAAGAAAATGAAACGCCAGATGACACACAGTCAGGAGTCTTTGAAAAAGGAACTTTTTCTTTGCTGAAGGACTTGTTGGAATAATTTTGCGAAACAGCAATTCGATGATTGCAATTTTATTCCACTCCACTCGTAAAGTTATGTGCAGCCTGAAATATTGCTTTTTGCAAAATTATCCTCCAGATGTGTGCCTATTTAATTAATGGACAACTATATTTCTGACTGCATACTACATATGCATCATTTCCATCTTATTAATTAGAGAATGTATTCCTTAATAACCATTTTCATTACGTTCACCTTTCGTCTTTGCAAAATCATTCCGATCATTACTCCAAAGTTTTCTTTCGACCGAAATGTAATGTCTTTCAGAAAATATTTACAGCAATGGCCATCACATGGCCTGGTAGTTGGCTCTGTATATGAGATACTCTGCGAGTCCCCGACTACTCCTGAAGCAGCTGCGGGCTTCTGGGGAGACAGCCCGCACCTTGGCAAAAAGGAAGAAGGAGCATGTTCGCGGTGTGACAGAGATGGACGTCAAGCGATCTGAGGTGGCTCGACACGCCGTTGAGGAACAACACAACATCTCTTTCGATCGGATGCCAATCTTGGAAAATGAACTTTTCATGTGTGTATATTATGTATAAATCATTTCTTTGCTATAATTTTTATTTTTCATCTCTATCTATTCTCAATATTTGTACATGCTATTTTCAACTTTCCTTACTGCTTGTATTTTTTGCTTATTGATTTTCCTATTGTTGAGCACAATTATGTTTTACAATTTACTATTACATTGCATGATCATTGTTGTCCATGTTTTCCTCTGAGTAATTAACGTCACTTGGTTTCCGGGTTTCTTGTGGATTGTATCGTGATACAGTGGTTCATGTGCACCTGATTTCTCATTGTCTATCTTTATGAAGTCATGGTTCTATGAAGTATGTGATGCTCTATTGATTCTTCTATGTCTCCAATGTCTGGTAAGTTGTGACGCTGTGTCTCGGTCACTTTGCCAATCCCTTGGCGGAGCTTTCCTAGCCATTTATACTCTCCTCAACTGAACTGAGCCAGAAGACACTGGTCCCCTCTTTTCCACGTTTTCTGCAATCGGAGATTCTCTCTCTTGTGGCCCTTTATGCTGTATCTCGCTGTGTCTCTTCTGAGGCTGTTGCTCCATTTTTGATACAACATTTGCTTGATCATCGCAACTACTGAGCTTCGGGGTACCATCGCCTCTTCTGGTCAACTTCTTCAACCTCTCTGCTCTTTCTGCTTCTTATCGATGCCACAATGGGCGGCTGCAAACTGCACGCTTATGTTTTCGTCTCTGCTACTGTACTTCAAAAAGTAACGGCCACACTTTGGACCATAGAGTAAGAATATTAAGTAGAGTGGCAACTCCGCATTTATTAAATACCCAGTGGGTATACACTTTCGATTTTATTAAATGAACTCGAGGGGGATACAGTTGGTATATCTGAGACATGCAAATTTTTGCAGTTTTGAAGAAATTACGACGGAATTGACTGATCATGATAGTAATGCAAAAGAAATGATGGTATTTTGCAGATCCTCCGTGTCATGGCAGCCTTGGTGAGGTAATGCTTGTTAAATTAGCAACTCGATGACCTACTATTGCTTTCATGCTGAACCTCAGGAGAATCTTCTTAAGCGTGGTCATATCATAAGAAACCTGCCACTGGTAGAGCAAAATAAAAGAATCAAAGACAATGATTTCAATTAACTTTGAAAGATGTAAGTGGGTCCACATCATCATTCAGATTCATGAAGTGAGACATAAGTTTAGTGAATTCTAAATTCATGCCGATGAAAATAGAATTAAAAACAATTAATTTCAGCCAATAAAGCACAATAAGACCTCGAATTTTTCATGAAGACTTCCATTATAATGCGGTTCATGAAATTCCCTTGAGAATCGGCTTCATTTCCGCTTAGTTTGAATGCTTATTAGCAAATATTTATTCCTTTTGATATCCAAATTGTTTCGTACTACTTACAGAGGGGCGTCATGTCGGTAGTATATAAATTGGCAATAATTTAGCTTTTTCAAAACTGCTGAAATAATTTTTTGGACCACGGGAACGCAATCTCCGCAAAAAATTGAATCATTTCATATAAAAAATTTCATTGTATACAGATACTTTTTGAGTCGACATTCTTCCTACATATAGTTACTCCATTCTGGTCCATTCTGAATTGCCTTTGCCATAAAATGAATTGCTGCAGATGAGCAATTTCTCTTCAAACTGATGAAGGCTCGAGTTTTTAATCCATGTTCTGTCATGAGTAGTGATCGCTAAAGACTATAAATGTAAGCAATCAATTTTCATCTTGCTGCTTCCTATAATTTCTGGAGTTGAAAAAGCTTTCTTACGAAACCGGTCCTCCAAAATCTAGTTTTTCCTTGTCGCTCTTGGAAGTTGGGCAGTTGTGCGTTACAGCTGCAGGGATTTTCCTTGCACTTCTCTCTCTCTCTCTTTCTCATGTATCCGCTTGTATGGCATGATTATTTATGCATTATTATTTATAACTTCAATGTAAGTAATGTTCATTTTTGAATGCCTAAAACTGGTTCGTAACGAGGTTGATGGTTTGTAGACATGGAATACTATTCGTCCATCAGAAGATCGTATACAACCGTTTACAGATGTTTCTATGTACAGTATGTTCTTAAATGATGTCTTAATATTCAAGCTTGCGGATTGAAACAGCATATAGCGTGTTCTGAGGATCAGCATGATATTTGTACATGAATTTGTGCTGCTTGACACAATAATGTGATCTATGAGTGAAACTCTTTCGTAAGAGCGGCATACACGGAGCTACATGAAAACCACACAGATCATTTTCTCAGACATAACAAATTCAACTATAGTCGCTCCCAACATTCTAAATTTGCCATCTGTTCACGAAAAAATTGTTTCAATGTTCTAGTTTATCGGACTTCAAAATTAAATTCACATTACTCTCAATGGGAAAATGGTCGTTCTGCCCCTCATGTCGAGGCCTATCTGCTTCCTAGGCTAGACTGTCCGCTGCATGTACTGATTGTCCGACAACAAAAACAAAAGCAACACCATTTATCACTGCGTAAGTAAGTTTCCTAGCTTCATTTGTCCATGCTGAGCTTCGTTCAGACGCAACGTATCAATTTTGCATTCTGTAATTTCAATGTTTTGGCTGATAGATTTTATTTATCGACATCGTTATGTTATGCCAGTTATTGCAATATTCGAATGATAAAGCATCATGTACATAATTTCCTCCATTTCTGACCATTGTTTGTTAACGTGGGAAGTTAGCAACAGATAAAATAGTTGACGTGAAATGACTAAGGAATGACCATCAAACATTGTTTCATTACAATTCCGAATTTTATCTCACTCATTCTCGAACTATATATTTGCAGAATTGGCTTTATATTTCTCATTCAAAATGTAATCCTAACTGTTTATACTGAAATAAAAATGATTAGTTTATCAGTTATTCATTACTACGAAGGATCGCAAAATTAATGGAAATTGATTAATTGTTTATTAATTGATCACCAATGATTGCAATTAAATTGTAGAGTTTCATTGTAGAGGTTCATCCAATTCAGCTTATTGGAAATCTTATCAGTTAAAGTCTCATGCATACGATGTGATGATGAAAATAGAAAGAAAACACCTCGTGCCTATGTCGTCTATGATTCATAATAAATTATATACCACAGTAATTTTAGATACTTGATAATATTTGATTTTTTTGTTATCATAAATGTTAAATATAATGATAAGCCAAAATGATAAAATGAAATGTTGGAATTTCCTACGCATTCGATTTCCGATGAAATTGTGTGATTTTTTTTTCGTCTTACTTGCTAAATTTATATTTTTTACACAGAATTAGATAGGTCGTCTCTTCTTCTGTTTGACTAGAAAGGAAACATTGGAACATGTAACGTCAATGAAATGGCACAATCTGATGACATAATACCATAGCAATCGAACAATGAGCAGCCAGTTCAACGTTAAACACGCCAAACTGTGCGAAGTTTCAGTGACTGCTATCAACCGGATCATACAGCAAAGAGACACAGACGATGTCAAGTTCTACAGAGAAGTTTGTGAACGTTTTTTCGTGCGCCTGCTAACTCTTTTTGTAATGATCGGAGGGCCCAACATTATTGAGAAAACTTTTGCACAATGATCTGAATTCTTCGAATCTGACGGAGTCGTGGCGATCGAAGCATTTTGAAGGAATTCAGAGAAATCCGCAAGCGACCCACGACTATTTTTCCTATCTCTGCAAGGTATTAAAAATTTCTTTTTGCCCACTTAATAAGTTCCTGCATGTGCCATCTGTTTGAATCAGTTTGCACTTCTAGCAAAGTGATGCGGTTAAACAATCTAATTCTGTGATTTTTTATGTACAGATAAATGAAAATTTTATTTCAGGCGACATTTCATGGCAGATGCAAGTAACAAGATGAAGTTAGCATTTAAAAAAAGTGAATTAAAGATAGCTGAGTTCGTTCAGGTCTCTGTACACGGGATTGTGTGAATGCTTCATTTAATTAACAATAGAAAAAAGTGAAATAAATGAAAGATCAAATTGCTATGCAAAGGGTGTGCGGTTGGTAGGATTATAACCGCAGCGCCGAAGTCACGCGGTTGTTTGTTTAACATTACAGCCTATGGAGCCTTTCATACATGTCGCGCGTTTTCATTTTGCCGCGAGTAAATCGCGCGATTTTGGTTTTTGACCTACCAATGATCTTTAACATCATCTCAGACTGATAACAGCATGATGTGGCAATTAAAACGCATTCCGAATTGCTAATTTTCGTTAAGTAGAACCACAGAATTAGATTGTTTAACCGTGTCACTTGCTAGAAGTGCAAACTGATCCAAACAGATGGCACATGCAGGAACTTAATAAGTGGGCAAAAAGAAATTTTTAATACCTTGCAGAGATAGGAAAAATAGTCGTGCGTCGCTTGCGGATTTCTCTGAATTCCTTCAAAATGCTTCGATCGCCACGACTCCTTCAAATTCGAAGAATTCAGATCATTGTGCAAAAGTTTTCTCGATAATGTTGGGTCCTCCGATCATTATAAAAAGAGTCAGCAGGCGCACGAAAAAACGTTCACAAACTTCTCTGTAGAACTTGACATCGTCTGTGTCTCTTCGCTGTATGATCCGGTTGATAGCAGTCACTGAAACTTCGCACAGTTTGGCGTGTTTAATGTTGAACTGGCTGCTCATTGTTCGATTGCTATGGTATTATGTCATCAGATTGTGCCATTTCATTGACGTTACATGTTTCAATGCTTCCCATCTAGTCAAACGGAAGAAGAGACGACCTATCTAATTCTGTGAGTAGAACCGGTTCTATCTGGAATAATATCTTGGATTTCCAAAGTGCTGATGTTCTCGAACTTCGTGTAAATCAATCAATGCTGCAGCCAATGGCACGTGCAAACGTCAATGACTGAAGTCAGTCATTATCACCAATTTACATTTTGACCTCGTTCTCAGCCGTCAGTGGTCAGATTTCGGTGATCCACACACCAAGCTGATCCCCAGAGCATGAAGAAGTTGATGGCGATCATGGCGTCCACCATGGAGAGAAATTCTTGCCTTCGCAATCCCCTTTCCATGGAACAATGGCCAACAGAGACAATTGAAAAGCTATGTCCATTAAAGACAGTAGCATAGTCGCGCGGATTCCAGGGTAACATTGGAGCCTATGGAGCCTGTCACACATGTCGCGCGTTTTAAAAGCGGATAAATTGTCGCAAGAATTCTCCGGGAAATCGCGATTTTGAGACGATTTTGAGTTCTGACTGACTGACAATCTACAGTCTCTTGCAAAAGTTTAAGAACACTTGCAAAAAACGCTAATTTTCATTTCAGTTCCATCTTATTAATAATATTCATGCAAATTTTAGAATGCATGAAATGAAATAATACAAAATGTATAAAACTGCTTCAAAAACTAATAGCGGGGTCCAATAACCTTTACTTTCATTGATCGCTGTCAGACGACGAGGCATTGACTTAACTAACTTCGAACAGTATTCTGTTGATAATTTCGTTGTCCAAACTGCCTTGATGCAATTTCTCAAGTCAATTGCACTCTTCGGTCGCATAGCTGCCACATGGTCCATCATCACAGACCATAAATTCTCGATGGGATTACAGTCCAGAGAATTTCCGCGCCATTTGAGGACATTGACGGAATTTGAGCGCAACCAATCAGATACGATTTTGGCGCGGTGACATGGAGCGCTATCATGCATAAGTGTTTCTGTATTATGGATATCCATATGTAAACGAAGTTTGTCTTTGAGAACGTTGAGGTACATTTTACCGTTCATTGTCATTCCTGTAGGAAGGAAAAATATGCCGGCGCGACCTTTTGCAGACATTGAGCCCCAGACCATCTGCTTCAAAGGATGCTTCATAGTCTGGACCACATAACGTGAATGGTGCCTTGTCTTCGGATGTCTTTGGACATGCTTGATGCGACTAACAAATTGTGCGAATGTTGACTCATCTGTCTATAAGACTTTTTCCCAATCTTCTGTTGTGTAGTGAAGATATCGCCGAGCAAACTCTAAGCGAGCTTTCGCCATTTTCGGAGTGAGCTTTGGCTTTTTCGCAGGTCTGTAACTCTTAAGACCAAGATTATTACAGAGTCTTCAGGAAAGAGTAGATGAAGAGGCTTTGATTCCAGCTAAATGCAGCACAGCTTTGATTTCTCGCAGCGACATTGAAGGTTTCTTCATTACCATTCTCTTCAGTATCCGTTCATCCCTCCTTGTTAGAGCTTCTGGACGACAAATTCGGGGAGAATCATTAAATGAGCCAGTCGAAGATTTCCGAATCGCCAAGTTTACTGAACATAGAGAAATTCCCAGCTGTGCTGCTATTCGACGTTGACTCACACCAGTTTCTGCTAATATTACTGCTTGAGCTCTCACTGTAGGCAGAATGGATTTTCTTCGACCCATCGTGCAGATTATCTTTCGAATGAACGTGTCTTTCCACTGCATTAGTATGTGCGGATAATGTTAGGCCTACTAAAAATAGACTCCGGGCTTCCCACGATATTAATAGTAAACGATTTCGCTCTAAACATATCTATTGTGAAACGTCTCCAATAAGCATGCTATATGAGAAACCCGCTTTGAAAGATTCTGCAACATATACGTTGAGATACATAAAAAGATCAGAAAAGATAAGTGTTCTTAAACTTTTGCAAGAGACTGTAGAACATAGCGTCAATCTGAGAACATTTCTGAGTGCAGTATGTTACGGTGACTAAAACGCGTTCCGAATTGCTCAATTTCGTTCAGTAGAACCGATTCTATCACAAATAATACATTTGAAGTTCGAAAGTATTGAGATTATTGACCTTCGCATGCGTCAAACAATAGTGCCTTCCATGCGCTTGCAATCGACGATGACTGAAACAATTTTGTCAATCTACACTTTCACTTCGTTCTCAGCCGTCAGTGCTCGGATTTTGGTGATTCACACACCAAAATGATTCCCAGAATATGAAGAAGTTGATGACTTTCATGGCTTCTGCCATGGAGAGAATTATTTTCATAACATGCAAGACTCCCAAAGGGCCCCTGCCCATGCACTATGCTTCATTGATTGACTAGACAGGAACACTTGCAAAAGCAGTGGATATTGACAATAGATGCAGTAGATTGTGAAAGTTGCTACTGTTCTTATTGATATTATGAAAGTGGTCGCTTCGTGAAAATTTGTTGACTTATGCTATGAATGGATGACGCAATCGACCACTTTTATCGATGAACTGATTGAATAGGTTGCTGAGATTTCTATGTCTATCAAATGAGCTTACATGTCTATTGCACAGAGCAGATGGCGAGACAAAATTGCTGAAATATGAATGTTTTATATTGATTTTGGATATTATAGCGAACTATGTAATAAATTTTAGATATTCTGAGAGCAAATTTCCCTCTGATTTCGATGAAAACAAGAGCAAACACAACTGAAGCCTGTCTTCAGAGTAATTTTGGTTCAAATCCTTCTCCAATAGGCTAACATGCATCCACTTTCTATGTCTCATGAAATCGAGAGATCGAAATGGTTTGTCCGATGATTGACAGTCGCAGAAATCGAAGTCCAATGTGAAAAGCCAATTCCAAATTTTAGCGACAATGACGCTGCAAAAAGTCGCATGTGTGAAACATCCCTTAGAGAGACTGGCAGAAATCTATAAAGCATCAGAGTAGTAAGTAAAACTCCACTTCTGGATAGCGCAAGATGGCCGCCATCGCTGACGTCCCCCCCCCCTCTGGACCGGCAGAGTGTCGTGGTCGGCCGCCGTTGTGTTTCGGGTCTGACGTCCCCCCCCCTCTGGTCGACCGTCGTGTAGCGCGCGGTGATGTGGTGTCTAGGTTGGCGTGGTGTGCCGGCCAGGTTGGCGTGGTGTGCCGGCCAGGTTGGGAGGGGTGGACTGTCGTAGCTCACCTGAAAAAATCCTAAGTGTTAGAGTGGCTTTGTATGGGTAAAATTTTGAAAATTTTCCAAAATGTGGAATTTCGACCTGGGACCGTCACCAAAACATTTTTCATCAAATTTCACTGACCTCCCCCCCCCTCTTCTAACTTTGGTTCTAGTGAACGGATTTTGTTCGTTCGAGTTGCATTGGAAAGAGGAGAAAAAACTGCTCGACAACATTTTTTGTTGCGAGTCAATCGGACCAGTCGTTCAAACGTTAGAGCGGTTACAAGATTTTAGGTCGGAGCTCGCTCACCTGAAAAAATCCTAAGTGTCAGAGTGGCTTTGTATGGGTAAAATTTTGAAAATTTTCCAAAGTGTGGAATTTCGACCTGGGACCGTCACCAAAACATTTTTCATCAAATTTCTCTGAACGAGGGGGGGTCAGTGAAATTTGATGAAAAATGTTTTGGTGTCGGTCCCAGGTCGAAATTCGGAAGTTTTAAATTTTTCAAAATTTTCACCACACTGGAGCTCTCACACTTAGGAATTTTTTCACTTGTGGCATGTTACATGGACATGTGCTGACGGACCAACTTCCCGTGGTCATATGAGAATGGTTCAGGTGTCATATGATAGAGAATGATGAGACGAATCGTTTGCAACAAACCGCATGTCGCTACGATGAATACTTTCGGAGATAGAGCCATTTTAAGTTTTCTTCCGAGCATATATAAACCCCGACAACGTAAGTCTGATCACTTCATCGAAAGACGAGGTAAGCGACGGTCGTCGCTCTGAGCTCCCGATATCGGGTGTTTCAAAGGACACTATCTTTTGAAGTAGGCAAGCTATCTTCTTACTTCAAAGTTTGTATGATAGAGTTCGATGGTATCTTTACTACTGATAAAATTTTTTAAAGGTAGTATGAGTAGTAAAATGCGGAATTTTTTAAAAATTCTTAATTTTCAGTTTTTTCAAAGTTTTAACATATAGACTAAGGTTTTCAAGTATCCTGAGTTCAAATCTGCTATCAGATTTGAAATTTAACTAAGTCTAAGGCAGCTTTGAGGGGTTAGATCCCAGCTACTGATCACTACCTTTGACTCGGCGTTCCTGTTACCACTTCGGGGCAGTGACAATGATGTCTTCAGCTGTAAAGAGCGGGTATCGGGGAAGATCTCTCACTTCCCTAGTGATCAGTACAAGGCCTTCGGGCTGTCGACGGGATCGAGTGCCACTCACTACACTCTTTAGGAATATGACTGTACTACATGATTCCAAACTTATACAAATTTCATTATCTTACAGTTAACAATAAAATCTAACATGGCTAACGACAAAAATCGTAAATATCACATCAAAATGTGCTCATGTGGGCGAGTTAATCGCAGTGCGGACGCCAAGGCTCATGTCAAGAAGGCGGGCACCGGCCACATGATTATCTTGAATAGGGTTGCATGCGTGAAGTGTAGAGTGCTGAAGGGTGATGAGGATGAGGCGCGTTTTTACAGAGTGCATGCTGACTGTAGTGGTGGTTTAGTGACTGATTTGAGATTTACGCAGTTGATTGTGGAAGAGAGGGAGCGAATGTTGGCGATCGAGCGAGAGGGTAAGGCTGAGAATGTTGTTGAGAATGTTGTTGAGAATGATGAGTTGGCGAGAGCGGTTGCGTCGTTGGAGGGTGAGATTGAGCGAAAGAGAGTGCTTGAGAGTGATGATGAGGATGATGTGGATTTAGATAGGGAGCGTGTGAGGAAGCGTGTGAGGAAGTTGAGCTCTTCGTCGTCGGAGGTGTCAAACATCGTCATCACCGACCCCCCGAAGAGCTAATCTTCCCCAAAACTGAAGAGTGGTGGGATTCGTGTGCAGTCGGCGAGGTGGTTGAAGGATGAAGAGAAGAGGCATGTTTCGCAGCAGATGGCGCATGATTTGTTGGTTAATAAGTATGAGAGTTTGAAGAAGGTGAAGGATGAAGTTGTGAAGGAGTTGGATGAGTTGAAAAAGAAGGAACTGAAGTCGAAGGAGGTAGCGGATGAAAATATTAGAATTAGGCGTAGTGTGACTGATTTGAAGAAAAAGACGCGAGAGTTGGAAGAGAAGAATGATGAGTGTGAGAAGAGGGCGAGTGCTGCGGAGAGAAGAATGAGAGATGCAGAAGCGAAGTTTGAGGAGATGATGAAGGAGATGAGTGTGTTGAGAGCGAGGAATGTTGAGTTGGAGAGGACTGTGGCTCGGCGAGGTGATGAGAGGCAGGCGTATGAGAAGTTGGAGCGCATGAGGGATGAGTGGGAACGTGTGAATGAGGATCGTTTGTTTGAGTTTCACATCCCTATTCGGGATAATCATTTTGCCGGCGAAGTACTCGTAAACCAGAATTTAGACGAATCCATCCTATGCTATAACGGCCATCCAACGAAAAAATGTTTGCATGCCAGCCTAAGAATGCGCGGCCATCTGCACAAATTTTCTATTCGGAAGCGCGCGAGACTGCCAAAGGATGGCTAACTTGGTAAGTGAAAAAGTAAATAAGATAGTATATCCTATTCTAATACATATCATTTTCATTGCAGATCTTTGCCCGCCTTCACCACCCCATCCCATCACGACACTCCCGAGAACGAACCATCGGCTCTCTTAAGGGCCACCTAGGGGCAAGACATGATAGAACCTCCACGCGGTTTGCCCTGGGCAGTCTTCGGACTGGCAAATACTATCATTAAGTTGAATCTGCTATCAGTCAACTTGAACGTTGCGTCACGTTAGAGGGGTATATAAACCACTGCCTCTCATTTCATTTCATTTCAATCATGCAGACGCCGAACAGTCAAGTCAGCTCTCCTCGCGGACCGCAGTTAAGGCCGCGAAATTTATTTGAGGAGTTTGTCAGGCTAGAGGAGCAAGACAGAGTTTTTAATAATCTTGCTCGGATTGGCAATCCGATGACAGCAACTGCTGTCAATCCAACGGAATGGCGCTACATTCCACTTTTTAGCCATGTACCAGTTAGTGTGGAAGTCGACAGTGCTACCAAAGAGAGAGTCAAAGACTCTCTCAGCAGAATTGGTAGGGTGTAAGATGACGTTACTCCCGAGAATGAACCATCGGATCTCTTAAGGGCCACCATGGGGCAAGACATGATAGAACCTCCTCGCGGTTTGCCCTGGGCAGTCTTCGGACTGGCGAATACTATCATTAAGTTGAATCTGCTATCAGTCAACTTGAACATTATGCAGTCGATTGCTATCCCTGAAGCATTCTGATTCGCTGTTGAGCAATTCATTGTTGAAAACCCTATATAAGCCAGAAGATTGTAGCGCTTCTCATTCAATTTGAAGTCACGATGGAAGCGACATCTGCCGACAACATTCCGTCTTCACCGATGAAGACAACGCCATTCCCGAGTTCGTCATCCTCGACGAGTGGGATGAGGAGGATGAGAAGAAGGGGAAGATCAAGAGGATCGTTTGGACGGATGAGGTGTGGACTCCAAATACCACCCGCATCCGAAAGGTGCCAGATGCACCAGTACGGCCTCGGCGGTATAGGGTCTATGACAACCTAACCGTCATACCCATTGACTATTCCAGCCAATAGTCAAATTCACACCCCCCGAGAACGAACCATCGGCTCTCTCAAGGGCCACCATGGGGCAAGACATGATAGAACCTCCTCGCGGTTTGCCCTGCGCAGTCTTCGGACTGGCGAATACTATCATTAAGTTGAATCTGCTATCAGTCAACTTGAACGTTGCAAATGAAGTTCGGTGTAATACTTCCTTTCGACGGGCGTTCCTGTAAAGGGCGGCGGTGAAACCCGTAGCTATGTATACCGCAAGGGACATTCGGCAATGGTCAATCTTGTTAAACCTCTCTGCGTCATGTTTGCAAGTGATTGCCTCTGTCTCAACGTAGTATGCCTTCGCGCCAGGGCGACATTTAGCCAACTGTCGAAGGTTGCCTAAAACTTTCCATTGCATACGTTATGAGAACCATGAGTTCTACCTGTCTCTATCAATGAGACGAATTGATGAATGGAATGAAATGGGAGGACACTCACGCGCCACACGCAACATAACACACTTCTCTCTTCCGTAGTCTAACAAGCTCTTTACACATGGATCGCAGTCGACTGCTATCCCTGTATCAGAAGTGTAAGCTATCTTAATTTTATTTGACACTATTTCATCTATCATCATCATCGTCCATATGAAATGTTTTAAGATTTACAAGTTAGACTAAGCGTGCTACTATTTCCAAATGAAAAAGTATACATGGTTAAATCATCCACTTAAGCCCATCCGTAGTCTAACAAGCTCTTTACACATGGATCGCAGTCGATTGCTATCCCTGTATCAGAAGTGTAAGCTATCTTAATTTTATTTGACACTATTTCATCTATCATCATCGTCCATATGAAATGTTTTAAGATTTACAAGTTAGACTAAGCGTGCTACTATTTCCAAATGAAAATGTATACATGGTTAAATCATCCACTGAAGCCCCATTCAAGTACGTCAGTATGAAAGCAAAGATAATATGAAATAAAAATTTATTATGGCATGTATTTCAAAAGGTCTTCATCGTCAATATCGTCCCAGAGTCTGGCTTCGCATAGATAGCAAAAACAGTTCAGTTGCTTTAATCGTTCTTCCACTGCGAGCCTCACTTTATCAATATACTCCCACTCCTCCATAGTTCGTGGCTGGGAGTTAGGGGTGTACCACTCCCATAATTGGTGGAGGAATTTCGTGCTGGTGATCTCCATCACTTCGTCAGTATCGTACTGGAGATACTTCCACCTCACGCCTGTTAAGTCGAGACACTCCTTCTCACATACACTCTCTTCGTTGTCCGCTGGTAATAACACCTTCTCTACCTTCGTTTAAGCGTTTGGTGTTGAGGATGTAGAAGAGAATTTTGTGTTTGGTGTTGTCGGAGGGCTTGTCATGTTGACTGTGAATAATAACTTTAAAATGTTTTCTAATTCTTAAGTATCAACAAGCAACCAATCAGAATGAACAGCCAATGAATGATGAATATGAAAGTATATATGTAAAGTGACATTCGTGTCATTTCACTCTGTCTTTGAGACGCATAAGTGAACTGTTGTCTAGCGAATTCTGTTATTATTTGAGGCGTACAAGTGAATTCCAAATTTGAGACGTATTATTTGAGTGAAGTCTCTATCTTGTTGAAGTATCAAGCTTAAACATAATTTCGTTGAAATTGTAAGTTGAAAATTTCTTCACTCATCTCCCTCAAACGTGTGGCTAATAGCATCTTCCTTAATTTCAGGCATCAACTTCATCACCAACACCCTCCCTTCTCGAGGAAAGTTTAGAGTTGTTGAGTCAAGGTAGGTTGTAACAATACACTGAGACTTGAACAGAGATGAAAGAATGATTTCTCTTTCAGGTGATGTGAGTTCCAGCTCAGGACTCTCGCGACAAGGCAACGAGTGGGAATGTGTCGACTGCGGACATATGTTTACAAGGAAGCACAGTCTCCTTCGACACATCAAACAACGTGTGTGTCAACGCAAAGCGGCGTCAATCTCCGGAGGTGAAGTTGATTCTGACGATGACATCTCCTTTCCTTGCGATTTGTGCCCTCTTTCTTTTGATAGTCACTTTCAGCGATCTTCGCACAGACTTCAACACACGCATGCAAATGATCACCACACCAACGGTACCTCTACCATCTCCCTCATTAATGTTTCACATAATAATTTAGTACGCGACTACTGCATGGAGTCCAATACTCAAATAGTAGATTTTCCTGAGTGGCTCCTTCAAAATTCAAACATTATCGAAGCGCTCTTCAACAATTTAGACAATTTTAGAATGAAGGCGCTCATCTACCTTAAACTAAAATATATTAAGATAGATTTTCAAACGGGTCAAGTGACGGAGAGAATACAGTTTCATGTTCCTTCCTCTTCCGCAACCGAAGTTGTAGACTGCGAGTCTTGGCTAAATTTTCACATTCAATGTTTAAAATCAAATGTAGATAAATTCAATCAACTCGACAGCGCTCTCATTTTTGATGGTGTGGACTCAGCCATATTCAAAATTTCACTATTAGAAAGTCATGCAGCTCGAGGTACATTTAAACTACCAAAAACGTTGTATAATAAGAAAGCTGTCATCAATGTCGATTGTAAATCACAGTGTTTCAAATATGCAGTCCTATCCATCCTTCACTATAATGATATCAACGCGAATCGAAATCATACCTATAGCTATAGACAGTGGGAGGATGAACTAGACTTTGAAGGTTGTGATAGTAACAACATGAAAATCAAAGATGTAGAAACGTTCGAAAAACATAATAAGATTAAAATTGTCGTTCACGTGTGGGAGAAGGGGTTGAAGGGTGCCCGCTATAATTCACGTTCAACTTGTTATGAACATGTAGTCAACCTCTTATTAGTAAAACAAGATGATAGCGAGGAATGGCACTACTGTGGTATTCCCAAAATCTCTCGCTTGTACACTCACTTGGGGCACTCTAAAAGAGGTGAACATTTTGTATGCGACCGCTGCATCCGCTCCTTTTGGAGTAAAGATAAATTTGAAACTTACTATGAATGGTGCAAGCGAGGTAAATTACAAATGGAACGCATGCCCAAAGATAAAATATTTTCACATAGGGATAATGGTGACGAATTAAGTCCCCTGCGTGTCATTTACGCAGACATAGAATGCTACATTGATGATATCATCCACAAGCCAGCAGCCATATCCTGCTATGAAGTATGGCATGACCACTTTAGGAATAGACAAAACAAAATGCATACTTGGCAAGGTGAAGATTGCATTTCAAAATTTCTAGAATTTCTCGATAAAGCTGCTAAATTTCAACAATCATATGATTCCCAATTGCAGCGTAAGTCACTACATATGTCAGATGAAGACAAACAAAAATTTGAAAGTTGCACATCCTGTCCTAAATGTCATAAAACGTTTGATGACGATAAAATTAAGAAAGTGCGTGATCATGATCACATCACTGGTAAATTTAGAAACGCACTCTGCTCCAAATGTAACTTTTCACTTAGGTTGAGACGTCGTGTACTACCCGTCATTTTTCATAACTTTAAGGGCTATGACAGTCATATGCTCATAAAAGGAGGGTTGAGCCAGATGAAATCGTGGCAGTTTAATGTAATAGCACAAACGAGAGAAAAATTCATGGCAATGACAGCAAAAGTACCAGTAGATAAAACTAAAGAAAATAAGACAGTCTTCTTCGAAATAAAATTTTTAGATTCATTTCAATTCATGTCAGCGTCACTAGCTTCTCTCGTTCGTAATCTCAAGTTTCTTCCCCATAGTCAAACTTTGAAGAAACACTATCCAAACTTAACGGATGAAATAATCACTCGCAAAGGAGTCTTTCCTTATGCGTATTTTAGCTCAATGTCTAAACTAAATGAAACAACCCTTCCTTCCATTGACAAATTCAAAAACGATTTGACGGGTGAAGATTGTCCAGTAGAGGACTATGAACATCCTCAAGAGGCATGGTTAAAATTTGATTGTAAAACGTTTGGCGATTATATGATCGCTTACTTGGAATTAGACGTCATTTTGCTGGCTGATGTCTTTCAGGAATTTCGACGAGTGGCATTAGAAGAAGACAAATTAGATCCTGTCCACTTTGTCAGTCTACCAGCCATGTCCTTTAAATCAGCCTTTTAAATGACTGGTGAGACCATTCATCTCTTACAAGACCCGGAGATGTATAATATATTTGAGCGCGGAATACGCGGTGGTCTCACATTTGTAAATAAACATCATATAAAATCTGAAACAGTAGGTGATGATCATATCCACCTAAAGTACTATGACCAAAATAATTTATATGGCAGTTCACTGTCTAAACCACTACCTCATTCCGAGTTTAGTTGGTTAAATCAAGATGAGCTTGAGTATTACTCCAACCCTTCAAACATACTGAAGATTCCAGATGAAGGTGATTGGGGATATTATTTTGAAGTGGATTTGATTTATCCAAATAGCATTAAAAATAAAACTGCTGATTTCCCACTCGCACCTGAATCTGGTGAAGTCACTGAAGATATGTTTTCACCATTCATGTCACAATTTCATAATAACTTAGCAGAGTGTGGACAGCCAAGGTATAAACCATGCCGCAAACTTTTACTCACCCAATATGATAAGAAAAATTATCTCGTACACTTCTGCATATTAAAATTCTATTTAGAAATGGGCATGCTTCTAAAGTCAGTTCACCGCATTATCAAATTTAGACAGAAAGCCTTCCTCAAACCCTACATAGATAGTAACAGTCAAAAACGTGCACTCGCCCAAAATAATTTTGAAAAGGATTTTTATAAATATAAGAATAACAGTCTATTCGGAAAGACCATGGAGGATGTTAGAAAACGTATGAATGACAAACTAGTCGTTGATTAACAAAAATATCACAAATTGACCTCATCACCTCTTTTCATTGATAGAGACATCATCGATGAGGATCTTGTAGGTGTTAAAATGATTAAATCAGAAGTTGAGTTGTGCAAACCCATCTATATTGGGCAAGCCGTTTTAGATTATTCCAAGCTTGAAATGTATCAACTCTTCTACAAAATATTAAAACCATGCCCTCTCGTAAAAGAGGTTCGCTTGCTGGGTGGTGATACAGATAGTTTCTTTTTAGGAATTACCACTCAAAAAGATTTAAATTTTAATGAAGTAGGCAAGTCATTAGAAAAATATTTCGACACATCTAACTACAATCCCACTCATCCACTCTATTCCATACAGAATAAAGCCAAACGTGGTAGTTTTAAGGATGAAACAGCAGGAAAGGAAATAGATGAAATGATTCTCCTCCGTCCTAAAATGTATTCCATGAAATTAAAAGAATGTGCAGATACTATTAAGCGTGCTAAAGGTATATCAAAATCCATTGTTCATAAAATGAAACATCGCTCCTATAAGAAGGCCTATAAAAATAAAAATATAACGTTTGTCAATATGACAATCTTAAAATCTCAAGTTCATACTGTGAAAACGTACACGTTCAAGAAACGAGCACTTTCAGCATGGGAGGATAAGAGGTGTTGGATAGGACATAACACATCTCTTCCACATGGACATCCTGACACAAACATACCTCCACCCAAAAGAATAAAACTCACGCTACCACATTCAGGAGATGTGTTGACATAATCAACTTTAACTCAGTATTTTGATGTTGCTTTTTGTAGATATACATGGTTGTTTTATGTATCGCATGAGATCGTTTCTTCCTTGTGAATATATGCCTACAGTCAGCCCATTCCCCCTATATCTGTGAAAAGACTTTTTCATATACATATTTTTATTTCAATAAACATATCACAATGACTTCACTTTGTTTTCCGAAACACTAACGTTATGAGGGATTTAGTATCTTTCACGTGGATGCACTCTTGTAAACCATTGGTAATTTTGATAGCAATAGAGGGTATAGTTTGTTTGACGACGGGATGATAGAAAATAGATTCAAACATCTTCTCGACTATTCCATATGAAGCGTCTTTATCATGAATGAAATCGCGTAAAATGTATTCTTTTTTCTCACCAACAGAAATAGGTAGAATCAAATCACTTTGAATGTAAAGGTGCTGTTCATGATTATCAAGTGTCATTGGTGTTTCTATACCAATCGTTTGCGCAGCAGCAAACACTGTTTGTAGCATTGAAAAACCAAAGAGTTTTTTCAAATTTTTACTCAATTGACAATGAATGTCATCACCCAGTTTCAGAACAACGCGTTGATTATCAATTGAAAACGAAATGTGGTGTGTCTTTACATCATATTTACTTTTCATCACATGCTTCAACTTCTGTTGTATATAAGGATTTACTACATGAATGAAGCTTTCAACTGTATGATATAGACGCGGCATTATATTGATAGCAACTTTAGATTCTTCATAAGACTGGTAAATTTTCTTGATGCGATCGCCATAGATGTCCACCCACCATTCATCATTAACTGAATCAGCTTTAGTGTGATATTCATGAGAACCATACACCACACCGCTTCCAATAATAGGTGTATAATGTCTTACAAAATGACGCAAGGTTGGAGAGAAATAAACTGTAAGTTTGTCATTATATTTCTGAATAACCAACTTATTTTTGTCCGCCATAATTTTCTCTCCATACTTCTTACCCACAGTCTCATTCCATCGTTTTACTAACTCAATAAGTGATAAAGGTTGAACACCACGCTTTTTCAAAATGATGCGTTCTTCGCATTCTACAACATCTTCATCAAATATTTTAAATCTATAATGAAATTTGTTGATTCGATTTGAATAAACTTTTTTAACATTTGCAGTAGCAATTGACGTTAGATGTAGTCCATGACCAAAACCAACATGTGGATAGAATTCACTATCCAACCTCAGCGTAAGACCTTTAGTAAAAGAATGAAAGCGGAGGAACTGTCTGCCACTCCAATGATAGATAGTAAACTCATAAGCTTTCTGATTTTTATTCTTCATGATGGAAGTATTACCACTGTTGAATGCCTTAATAATTTTCTCATTCCCAAATGGTTCATAAGAATCTGATTTTATCTGAATCCATTCATAGTTCCACTTTCCATCTGATGTTAAATTGTATGGGAACTGAAATGCATTATTCATCGTTCTTCCATCATGGGTGCGAGGAGTCAATATCATTTCTTCCAAATCATTCACATTCTGAATATTGCTATCATAGCAAATACTAGAAACGCCAACCTCCCATTCACCTTCTAAGTACAGTGGGCGATTTAATTCTACTCGATAGTCTGATGGTTTATTTTTGGGAAATTTATTCATAGAAGCATTACTGGGTAAGTAGATTAGAAACGAGTCCTTATTTTCACTTTCCATATTATTCACATTGGAAAAATATATTAGCATACTTTTGCATTAACTCTTCATTCGGAAATGGAGTGTGATACTTGTCACAGCATCTTTATGAAAAGGAATCAACGCACCAGCATCGTCATAAATGGCAATATCAATTTGTGGGATGTAGTTTGATTTCAGCTTTGTATAATGCACTTTCTTGAAAGTATGCTCAGATAAAATACTGCAGCTTTTTGGCTGGTATGGTATCATTGCTAGCAATGGAGCTTCAACATCTCCCACACGTACATCTTCACCAATATTGGAATATATCTGAAAATAGTTAATACGACGCGATAGCGACATGTCTGCGCTAGCTTTGGTTACAGTACCACTTTAATGATATTTTGGTCAAAACCCAAAATGTCCATTAGAGTTTTATCCATAATTAGTTCAATACCTTTTCCACTTATAGTGAGAGACAAAGTACCTTCTTTTTCAGAAAATGAAATATGTTGCTCATTAATCACTTCATTTAAATAATCTACAACCAATTTAACCGAAGTAATAATGCGAGGCATCAACACTCTTGTTTCATGTAAGATACCACCTAAAGGCTCTACACACTTTCTGTATAAAGATACGGCCCATTCTGTATCAAATTGATTTGACCTTTCACATGGTAAATGTTGCATATCAGATTTTCCATGAACAGCTGCAGAACGATGTCGTAAGAACTGATGAAAATCTTTTGAACAAACTACTACTAGATCATCATCATTTAATTTGCTTATTGCAATATGATTAGATGATTTAATATAAGTCAATGTTGCCACTTGTTTACCATCAACTCGAAGGAGATCATTAAATTTCTTCAATAATGTTTCAGGAGTCATGTTTGTCTTTCTTGGCTTAATCACAATCTTCTTCACCAACGTCTTCTCATTTCTTGGAATAAGATCTACATAATAAGCTTCCTCTCGATATATTAACTGTTTATGACCACTTATGTGGTAATTAACGTTAAAATTATCATAGCTTGTTAAGGCGCTAGCGAGGTAACCTAAATCATTTCTTAAACTTGGACTTAAACCAACAATCCAATCTTTCTCAACTACATGATGCACATAATTATAATCATCATTGTGCGTAGTAAATTGGACAATATGTTTACTCGCTTTATTCAAGAAATCATATATAAACTTTTTACATGATAAGAGATCTTTCTTTGGCCACTGTGGAATGTATACTCGGCACCCCTTTTCACATTGATAAGCAGCTGTACGCCTCATATTAATAGTCATCACCTCATGATCAAAAGTATAGACACAGTTGCTATAAACAAGTTGAGTGACACCCACTTCCCAATTTCCATTTAGCTGTTGTGCATGATCAATGGGAGTAGAAAAGAGTGCGGCTCGATTACTAGTAAATCTCTTTGTAGCCGCATTGCTAAGCAAAATATGATAAAACGACATTTTTATATTGCTGATCTGCAACTTTGCATAACATCATGAAGACTTGGATTTTGGACTCTCTACAATATATCAGAGTTGATCGTGATGGAAACGTACATTTCAAAAATTCTCATGGTCATACATCAAGAGGAATTACATTAACATGGCGACAATTTGTCAACCTCAATGATATCATGAGGGATTTGGAATATTTTGAAACATTAAGATTCATCTCCTTGGGTGATCAAGTTTGGCTTCAACATTACAGAAATGAAATTCAAATCTACCATTCTCATTCCGCAAACTGTTTCTCATTTCGCAAATACAATTGGGAGAAGTATAGAAGATATATACATCGCTCCATCATGACATTTATTCGTCGTGAGTTCATCGCCCTACTATGCAAATCTTAATCAGACATGACTACCACACATCATCAGTTGGAAATTAGATTCCCTACAACGTATTGAAACGGATCATGATCGAAACGTCTATTTCAAAGATTCAACTGGAAATGTGAGAAGAGAGTTTGCTTTATCTTATCGTCATTTTCAATCTCTACATCATATCATGAAGGACTTGAAATACTTCTATATGAAAAGACATTCACGTATTGGAAATCGCATCTGGCTGCGCGTCAACAATCGGCGAATTCAACTCTATCATTCCCAACTTCATACTAACTTCACATTTCATCAAGGTAGTTGGGAAAAGTATAAAAGGAAGGTACATCGCTCAATTTACTCATTCTTTCATCATGAAGCGCCATCGCTACACCATCGTCAACATTCTCCGTCGCTTCAGACTCTACACCAAAATCGATCTCACCACATTACACCAACACCTTCCAAACAGCAAGTATTATCCGGGCCGACCTCAAATGTTAGTGGTGAAGATGAACAATTCACGGAATCTTCAACTCTTCCCAAATGGGACTGTACAGATTCTCGGCGCCCTTTCTCATTCATCGGCGCAGTCAATGCGCTTAGAGCTACAAAGACTACTACGTCGGATATGGAAGAGGGAGAGGTGTGTGATGTCGAATCTGACTGTGGACAATATGGTGATCTCTACTCAATTGAGTGACAGTCTATCATTTTTGAAGATTCGTACCAGCAGTTACAATTTGTGTTATGAACCCGAACTTTTTCCTGCAGCTCTCATTAGTTGTTGGTTACCTGTGCATGTGGCAATCTTTCATAATAGTAAAGTGATCATTACTGGACTAAAATCTCATGTACAAGCAAATGTGATCCTAGACTATCTCATTGAGTATGTACGTACCCAGCGGATTGTAAAATAAAAAACAATTTTTCCAACATGATATTTTTATTTCAAATCATGATAGAACTTACAAATCATTTTTTCATTAGAGGATGGATTACATGAAAAGTTTTGAATAATAGATGCAAATCGAGATACATGTAAACGTTTTAAGATGAAGTACAGTACAAAAGCACCACACGTTGATGAAAGTGGATGTTGTAGTATGCGTTCATTTCGCTGATATTGACGCGTATGTTTTCTCAACCACTGCTGTGTTGGTATATTTGGAGGTTGAGCAAGAGAGTCAAATAGTTCACCACGTCGGTCTTCTCCAATAAAGATCGCTTTCCAATGCTCACCGCCTAAATTCTGCGAATGAGTGTTTAGCACAATAAAGAGTGGATAGTGATTTACTGCAGGTGGTAAGGTATCGAGTGAATAGACACTATCGAAAGCTTTCAACGTCGCTTCGTCTGCATTACGCTGCACTTTAGTCTTAATATCGTCAGCAGTCAACCAACTCATTAACGATTATACTGAAGAATCACGTCACGATACTTTGTAATTTCAATATTTGAATCGAAGACTGCATAAATTAATACATTGATCGTCTCAGGTAGTGTTCTTTTGAACGTCAAATCCAAACGAATATTATGAGGCACGTTCGCTTGACGATAGGGTGCACTAATATCGCTGTCAGCAGTCAAATCAAATGCATAAATAGTATATCCACTCTTAAACTCTTTCATAGTCAGACCGTTGGTGTCATCCGTATTGTAAAAGCCAAAGACATCCATAAAATCAACATAACTGCGCATAAATTGATCCGAAGCAAAATCTGGTTTGTAGGGTGGACCAGGATGACTCACACCATTTACACGTAAAGCAATTTCACTTAACTGATTGTGTTTAAAATTGAAAGGATTCTTCTTTATATTACCATTAAATGCATCATTTTCAACCATTGCCACCATGAGGAGCTTCGGTGCTTCAGATGGAAAGAGGCCATCTTTCATGAAACTCTTTTGATCTTTCGGAATTGTAAAGGTGAGAAGCTTTGTATGCTGAACGGGGTAAATGGCATTTTGGCGGTTAAGGCCTTCAGTATGCCCTCTAATGACACTTGGATTCGGTACTACTCGACGAATGTAAAGTGCAATATCTTCCACATGAATTCTAAAATTGTCAACTTTAGCAAATGCATTCAGCGCAAATTCAGGCTTATTCAATGTCAGCTTGAGTCGCATGCTGGTATTACAGAGTAAAAACTTTGACTGTCTAAAGAAGTCTAAATTCAGCGGACCATATAGCTGACATACTTTACTATCTTTAATCATAGCAGATCGCTTTACAAAGCCACTGTTTGTTTCAACATCAAAATTTTCCTGCTTCATCTCTGTACCATCCCATGGCTTCCATATGACTTTTTTGTGCTGCTGGATGAAACTGTGATACATGATTGAAATATGATTTATAGGGATAATCGCTTTGACCACCTTCCACCTGCTGCTCTCCAATCGTTAGAGAAACATCACGAAGTAATGTAGTCAATGGTAAATTGTTCAGTCCAACTTTATGTGCATCGTCAATAGCAGTTCCATCTGCTTGCTGAATTCTAAACCTCAAATCAAGCATCGCATAACTCAAATCTATGTAGTCATCACTACCACCAGGAATAACAAATTCAATGGGGCCAGCATTCTCAGCTGTTCGAGGATGATAATCTACAATACTTGAACTAAGAATATCTGTCTGTATGGCTTGTTGATCAAACAAACAAAACCCGGAAGTTTTACACTCCATGATTAGAAGTTATAGCAGCGTCGTCGTTTAGCGCCTGATGAATGATTAGAGCCTCTGCGACGTTTGCGTGAATGCCTTTTGACTGAAGATCGCACCTTACCAGCTCCGCGATGTTTCCTCCTTCCTTTATTCATTCGTTTAGGTGATTTCTTTCCTTGAGTAACACCAGCAAAGTCTGCTTCAATGTTTTTAAACCGCGTTCCTTCCCACGATTCAACAAACTGCTCTTAAAACTTCTACCTCTGGAAAGATCACTAGCAACATCACCAGCAAAGCCAACGGCATTACTTAAAACATTTCGTTTTAAAGATCTACCGACATTGGATATGAGAGGTGCTACAACAGATTTCAGGGCACCAAGTATGCTACCTCCACGTTGGCGGCGAGCGCCGATGTAAATTTGTCCTCCACCACTTACATAGGAGGGTCGTGAATAAAATGAGGCAGTTGGATTCATAGCTCAAACCCTAAACATTGTTAGTTACAACTTTGCATGAATCACTGTCGATCACTTAGATGAAAGATGTCGGCGCGACGCATCCAAGAGTTCATACTTGAAGGATAACCAGTCCATTTAACAAGACACCATTCTTCACCTTGCCGTTTTTTACATCGAATGATTTTCTCTACCAAATATGTTTCACTTTCAGTGACTACCTCAATCTCATCGCGGTAAAAGCTACCCTCAATTTCTTCATTATCGTAATCTTTCAACTTGTAGGTGGTTGGAGAGTCTTTTTGATTAATCCTTGATACTGTAAATACCTCCTCTGTCCAATTCGGAAGGTACCCTTTAGCAAAAACACTTTTCACTTTTGAGATACGAACTTTATCACCAATTTTCACATCACTTTTCACATGAGTGCGTTTACGTTTGAATGATTCGCGCACTTTATCTACATTGTCAGCATTTACATCTACTGGTCTGAGTCCAATAGAACGATGGATAGAGTGATTGTAGGCATGGAGTGTATCTTGTAGAACCTTTGTCCAATTTTGTGTGAAGTTGGCAGTAAAATGTCGCCACAAGCGATTTTTTAATGTGCGATTAAAACGTTCAACAAGTGCAGCTTTATAAGCACTCTTTACACTAAACAACTCAATGTCATGCCTCTCAAATAATCTTGTCACATGCTGATTTTCAAACTCTTTTCCTTGATCACTCTGAATTCTTTTTGGAATCCGACCTTATCGAAAAATTGTTTGGAATGCTTTTGCTACTCCTTTCCCTTCTTTAGTTAGCCCACGCATAACGCGAGAAAATATCAATGACGGTTGAAATAAAATTATTACCCGAGTTATGTTTTGAAATGGAGGCAACATCGCACAAATCTGCTTGCCACTGTTCATCGATGTCATGAACAATATAATGGCGGGTGCGGTACTTCTTTTTCGCTTGTTTGTGGAGTGTATAGGTAGCCTGACCCTTTAACCATCGTTTCACTTGTGATTGTGGAAGACCCACTCGCTTTTGATAATTTCTTGATAGATGCAAATCCTGCCGGATGTTTTACATCATAATAGATTGACTTCAAACGTTCAGTCGATGACGACTGACTCTTTTTCCTCCTTCTCATCTTTTTTCTTTTTCTTTTCTTTCCCTTTCCTTCTCTTTTCTTCCTCTTTTTCTTCTTTCTCTTCTTTCTTCTTTCTTTCTCTCTTCTTTTCTTTCTTTCTTTTTCTTCTCTTCTTTCTTCCTTCTTTCTTTTTTCCTCTTTTCTTCTTTCTTCTTTCTTCTTCTTTCTCTTCTCTTTCTCTTCTTTCTTCTCTTCTTTCTTTCTCTTTTCCTCTCCTTCTCTTTCTTTCTTTCTTCTTCTTCTCTTTCTCTTCTTCTTCTCCTTCTTCTTTCTCTTTTCTTCTTTTTTCCTTCTTTTCTTCTTCTCTTCTCTTTCTTCTTTCTCCCTTTCTCTTTTCTCTTCTTTTCTTCTCTCTTCTCTTCTTTTCTTTCTCTTTTCTTTTTCTCTCTTCTTTCTCTCCTTCTTTCTTTCTCTTTCTTCTTTCTCTTTCCCTCTTTCTCTCTTCTTTCTTCCTTCTCTCTCTTCTCTTCTTTCTTCTTCTCTTCTCTTTCTTTCTTCTTTCTTTCTTCTTCTCTTTCTTCTCTTTTCTTTCTTTCTTTTCTCTCTCTTTCTTTCTTTTCTCTCTTTTTTCTTTCTTTTCTTCCTTCTTCTTTTTCTCCTCTTTCTCTTCTCTTTCTTCTCCTTTCTTTCTTTTTCTTTTTCTTCTCTTTCTCTTTCTTCCTTCTTCTTTCTTCTTTCTTTCTTCTTTCTCCTCTTTCCTTCTCTTTCTTCTTTCTTTTCTCTTCTTCTCTTCTCTTTCTCTTCTTTCTTTCTCCTTCTTTCTCTTTCTTCTTCTCTTCTTTTCTCTTCTTTCTTTCCTCTTCTCTTTCTTTCTCTTCCTTTTCTTTCTTCTTCTCTTTTCTTTCTTTCTTTCCTTCTTTTCTTTCTTTCTTCTCTTTTCTCTTCTCTTTCTTCTTTTTTTCTTTCTTTCTTTTCTTTTCTTCTTTTTCTTTTCTCTTCTTCTCTTTCTTTCTCTTTCCTTCTCTTTTTCTTCTTTTCTCTTTCTTTTTCTTCCTCTTTTTCTTCTTTTCTTTCTTTTCTTCTTTCTTCCTTCTTTCTTCTTCTCTTCTCTTCTTTCTTTCTTTTCTCTCTTTCTTCTCTTCTCTCTTTCTTCTCTTTCTCTCTTTTCCTTCTTCTTTTCCTCCTCTTTCTTCTTTCTCTTCTTTTCTTCTCTTCTTTCTCCTCTTTCTTCCTTTCTTTCTCTTTCCTTCTCTTTCTCTTTCTCTTTCTTCTCTTTCTCTTCCTTTCTTCTCTCCTTTTCTTCTTTCCTTCTCTTTCCTTCTTCTTTCTTCCCCTTTCTTCTTTCTCTTCTTTTCTCTTTCTTTCCTTTCTTCTTTCTCTCTTCTTTCTCTCTCTTTCTTTCTTCCTCTTCCTTTCTCTCTCTTCTTCTTCCCTTTCTCTCTTTTCTCCTTCTTTCTTTTTCTCTTCTCTCCTTTCTTCTCTCTTCTTTCTTCTCTTTCTCTTTCTCTTTCTTTTTCTCTTCTCCTCCTTTCTCCTTCTTCTTTCCTCTTCTTTTCTTTCTTCCTTCTTCTCTCTTCCTTCTTTCTTCTCTTCTTTCCTCTCTTCTTTTCTTTCTCTCTTCCTTTCTTCTCTCTTCTTTTCTTTCTTTTCTTTTTCCTCTCTCTCCTCTTCTTCCCTTCTTTCTTCCTCTTTCTCTTCTTCTTTTCTTTTCTTCTCTTTCTTCTCCTTTTTTTCTTCTTCTCCTTTCTCTCTCCTTTTTCTTTCTTCTCTCTCTTCTTTTCTTTCTCTTCCTCTTCTTTTTTCTTCTCCCTTTCTCTTCTTCTCTTTCCTTCTTCTTCTTTCTTTTCTTTCTTCCTTCTTTCTTTCTTCCTTTTCTTTCTCTCCTTTCTTTCCTTCTTTTTCTCTTTTTTTCTTCTCTTCTTTCTTCCTTTTTCTTCTCTTTCTTCTCTTTCTTTTCCTTTTTCTCTTCTCTTTTCCCTTCTTCTTTCTTTCTTCTTTTCTCTTCCTTTCTTCTCTTTCTCTTTTTTCTTCTTCCTTTTTTCTTTCTTTCTTCTTCTTTCTCTTCCTCTTCTTCTTTCTTTTTCTCTCTCTCTTTCTTTCTCTTCTTCTTCTCCTTTCTTTTCTTCTTTCTTTCTTCTTTCTCTCTCTTTTCTTTCTTTCTTCCTCTTTTTTCTCTTCCTCTTTCTTCTTCTTTCTCTTTCCTCTTTCTTCTCTTTTCTTTCTCTTTTCCTCCTCTTTTTCTTCCTTTTCTCTTCCTCTTTTCTCTTCTCTTTTTTTTCTTTCTCTTCCTCTTTTCTCTCTTTTCTTTCTCTTTCTCTTCTTCTTTTTTTCTCTTCTCTTCTCTTTCTTTCTTTTCCTCTTTCTTCTCTCCTTCTTTCTTCTCTTCTCTCTTCTTTTCTCTTTCTTCTTTCCTTTCTCTCCTTTCTTTTCTTCTTTCTTTCCTTTCTTTCTCTCTTCTTTTTTCTTCTCCCTCTTTCTTCTCTTTCTCTCTTCCTTTTTCCTTTCTCTCTTTCTTTTCCTCTCTTTCTTTCTTTCTTCTCTCTCTTTCTTCTTTTCTTCTTCCTTCTCTTCCTTTCTTCTTTCTTCTCCTTCTCTCTCTTTTCTTCTTCCTCTTTCTCTTCCTTCTTTTCCTTTTCTTCTTTTCTTCTCTCTTTTCTTTCTCTCCTTCTTCCTTTTCTTCTTTCTCTTTCTTCTTTCTCTTCTTTCTATTTCTTTTCTTCTTTCTTCCTTTCTCTTCTTTCTTTTCTCTTCTTTCCTTTTCCTTCTCTTTCTCTCTTTTCTCTTTCTTTTCTCTTTTCTTTTCTTTCTCTTTCTTTTCTTTCTTTTCTTCTTTCTTTCTCTCTTTCTCTTTTCTTTCTTCTTCCTTCTTTCTTCTTTTCTTTTCTCTCTTCTTTTTTTCCTCTTTCTTTTTCTTCTTCTTTCTCTTCTCTTTCTTTCTTCTCTTCTTTCTCTTCTCCTTCTTCTTCTTTCTTTCTCTTTTTCTCTTTTCTTCTCTTTCTTTCTCTCCCTTTCTTTTCTTCTTTTTCTTCTTTCTCTTCCTTCTCTTCTTCTTTCTTCTTCCTTCTTTCTTTTCTCTCTTCTCTCTTCTCTTTCCTTCTTCTCTTTTCTTTCTTTCTTTTTCTCTCTCTTCTTCCTTCTTTCTTCTTCTTTCTCTTCTTTTTTCTTTCCTTTTCTCCTTTCTTTCTTCTTCTTCTTTTCTTCTTCTCTTTTTTTCTTCTTTCTCTTCTTTTCTCTTCTTTCTCTTTTCTTCTCTTCTCTTCTTCTCTTTCTCTTCCTTTCTTCTTTTTCTTCTTTCTTTTTCTTCTTTCTTTTCTTTCTTCTTTCTCTTCCTTCTTCTCTTTCTTCTTTCTTCTTTCTTTCTTCTATTCTTCTTCTTTCTCCTTCTTTCTCTCTTCTTTCTCTTTTCTTTCTTTCTTCTTTTCTCTTTTCTCTTTCTTTCTCTCTTTCTTCTCCTTCTCTTCTTTCTTTCTTTCTCTTTCTTCTTCTCTTTTCTTTCTCTTTTTCTTTTTTTTCTCCTTTCTTCTTCTTTCTTCTTCTTTCTCTCTTCTTTCTTTTTCCTTCTTTTCTCTTCTTCTCTTTTCTTCTCTTTTCTTTTCTCTTTCTTTTCTTTCTTCTTTCTCTTCTTCTTTCTCTTCTTCTTCTTCTTCTCTTTCCTTCTTCTCTTTCTCTTCTTTCTTTTCTCTTCTTTTCTTCTTTCTCTTCTCTTCTTTCTTCTTCTTTCTCTTCTCTCTTTCTTTTCTTTTCTTCTCTTTTCTTTTCTTCTCTCTTTCTTCTTTCTTTCTCTTCTTCTTCTTTCTTCTTCTTTCTCTTCTTCTTTCTCTTCCTCTTTCTTTTCTTTCTTTCTCTTCTCTTTCTTCTTCTTCTTCTCTTTTCTTCTCTTCTTTTCTCTTCTCTTTCTTTTCTTCTTCCTTCTTTCTCCTTTCTCTTCTTCCTTCTTTCTCTTCTTCTTCTTTCTTTCTTTCTTCTCTTCTTTCTTTTCTTCTTTCTTCTTTCTCTTCCTTCTCTTTCTTCTTCTTTCTTTTCTCTTTTCTCTTCTCTTTTCCTTCTTTCTCTTTTCTTCTCTCTTTTTTCTTTTCATCTTTCTTCTTTTTCTTTCTTTCTCTTCTTCCTTTCTTTCTCTTTTCTTTCTCTTTTCTCTCTTCCTTTCTTTTCTTCTCTTTCTTCTCTCCTTTCTTTCTTCTTTTCTCTCTTTCTTTCTTTCTTTTTTCTTCTTCTTTTCTTTCTTCTCTTTTCTCTTCTTTCCTTCTTTCTTTTCTTCTCTTTTCTCTTTCTTCCTTTCTTCTTTCCTTTTCTTCTTTCTCTTTCTTCTTTTCTTCTCTTCTTTCCTTTTTTCTTCTTTCTTCTTTTTCTTTCTTTTCTTTCTCTTTTCCTTCTTCTTTTCTTCTCTTTTCTTTTTCTTTTTCTTCTTTCTCCTTTTCTTTCTTTCTTTCTTCCTTCTTCTCTTCTTCTTTCTCTTTCTTTCTTTCTTCTTTCTTCTCTTTCTTTTTCTCTTCTTCTTTCTTTTTCTTCTTTCTTCTTTCTTTTTCTCTTTCTCTTTCTTCCTCTTTCTTTCTTCTCTTTCTTTCTTCTTTCTTTCTCTTCTTCTCTTTTTCTCTCTTTTCTTCTTTCTTTCTTTCTCTTCTTCTTCTTTCTTTCTTCTCTTCTCTCTTCTTTTCTTTTCCTTCTTCTTTCTTCTTTCTTCCTTCTTTCTTCTTCCTTCTTCTTTCTCTTCTTTCTTCTCTTCTTTCTTTTTTCTCTTCTTTCTTCTCTTCTTCTTTCTTTCTTCTCTTTTCCCTTCTTTCTTTCTCTCTTTTCTTTCTTTTCTTCTCTCTTTCTTCTTTCTTCTCTTTTCTTCTTTCTTCTTTCTCTTCTCTTCTTTCTTTCTCTTCTTCCTTTCTCTTTTCTCTCTTCTCTTCTCTTTCTTTTCTTCTTTCTTTTCTTCTTTTTCTTCTTCTTCTTTCTTCTTCTCTTTTTTTCTTTCTTTCTTCTTTTCTTCTCTTCTATTTCTTTCTTTCTTCTCTTCTTCTTCCTTCTTCTTTTCTTCTCTTTTCTTCTTCTTCTTTTCTCTTTCTTTCTCTCTTTCTCTTCTTTTCTTCTTTTCTCTTCTTCTTTCTTTTTCTCTTCTTCTTTTCTTCTTTTCTTCTCTTTCTTTCTCTTTCTTTTCTTCTTTCTTTCTTCTTTCCTCTTCTCTTTCTTTCTCTTTCTTCTTTCTTTCTCTTCTTCTTTCTTCTTTCTCCTTTCTTTCTTTTCTCTTTCTCTCTTCTTCTTTTCTTTCTTCTCTTTCTTCTTCTTTCTTCTTCTTTCTTTTCTCTTCTTTCTTTCTTTTCTCTTTTCTCTCTTCTTTCTTCTCTTCTTTTTTCTTCTTTCTTCTTTTCTTTCTTTCTTCTCTTTTCTTCTTTCTTCTTCTTCTCTTTCTTTCTTTTCTTTCTCTTTCTTCTTCTTCTTTCTCTTCTTCTTTCTTTCTTCTCTCTTCTTCTTCTTCTCCTTTCTTTCTTCTTTCTTTTCTTTCTTCTTTCTTCTTCTTTCTTTCTTTCTTCTTTCTTCTTTTCTTTCTTCTTCTTTTCTTCTCTTTCTTTCTTCTTCTTTCTTTTCTTTCTTCTTTCTTTCTCTTTCTCTTTCTTCTTCTTTTTCTCTTTCTTTCTTCTTCTTCTTTCTTCTTTCTTTCTTCTTTTCTCTTTCTTCTTTCTTCTTTCTTTCTCTTTCTTTTCTTCTCTTCTTTCTTTCTTCTCTTCTTCTCTTTCTTTCTTTCTTCTCTTTCTTTCTTTTCTTCTTTCTCTTTCTTCTTCTTTCTCTTTCTTCTTCTTTCTTCTTTCTTTCTTTCTCTTCTTCTTTTCTTTCTTCTCTTTCTCTTCTCTTTTCTCTTCTCTTTCTTCTCTCTTTCTTCTTTCTTTTCTTCTTCTTTCTTCTTCTTTCTCTTCTTTTCTTCTCTTCTTCTTTCTTTCTCTTCTTTCTTCTTTCTTTCTTTTCTTTCTTCTTTCTTCTCTTCTTTCTTCTTTTCTCTTCTTCTTCTTTCTTCTTTTCTTTCTTTCTTCTTTCTTTCTTTCTCTTTTCTTTCTTTCTTTCTTCTTTCTTTCTTCTTTTCTTTCTTCTTTCTTTCTTCTTTCTCTTCTTCTTTCTTTTCTTCTTCTTCTTTCTTCTTTTCTTCTTTCTCTCTTTCTTTCTTTCTCTTCTTTTCTTTCTTCTTCTTTTCTTCTTTTTCTTTCTCTTCTTCTTTCTCTTTCTTCTTTCTCTTTCTTCTTCTTTCTTTCTTTTCTTCTTTTCTTCTCTTTCTTTTCTCTTCTTTCTTCTTTTCTTTCTCTTTCTTCTTCTTCTTTCTTCTTCTCTTCTTTTCTTCTTCTTTCTTCTTCTTTCTTCTCTTTTCTTCTTTCTTTCTTCTTTCTTCTTTTCTTTCTTTTCTTCTTTCTTTTCTTCTTTCTCTTTCTTTCTTCTTCTTTCTTTTCTCTTTCTTCTTCTTCTTTCTTTCTTCTTCTTTCTTTTCTTTCTTCTTCTTTCTCTTTCTTCTTTCTTTTCTTCTTCTTTCTTTCTTTCTTCTTCTTTCTTCTCTTTTTCTTCTTCTTCTTTCTTCTTTCTTCTTTCTTCTTTCTCTTTCTTTCTTCTCTTCTTTTTCTTTCTTTCTTCTTTCTCTTTTCTTTTCTTCTTTCTTTCTTTCTTCTTCTTTCTTCTTTCTTCTCTTCTTCTCTTCTTTCTTTCTTCTTTCTTCTCTTTCTCTTTTCTTTCTTTCTTTTTCTTCTTTTCTTTCTTCTTCTTTCTCTTTCTTCTTCTTTTTCTTTTCTTCTTTCTTTCTTTCTTTCTTCTTTTCTTTCTTCTCTTTCTTTCTTCTTTCTTTCTTCTTTCTTCTCTTTCTTTCTTTCCTTCTTTCTTTCTTCTTCTTTTCTTCTTTCTCTTCTTTTCTCTTTCTTTTCTCTTCTTCTTTCTTCTTTCTCTTCTTTCTCTTTCTTTCTTTTCTTTCTCTTTTCTTCTTTCTTCTTTCTTCTTCTCTTTCTTCTTCTCTTTCTTTCTTCTTTTCTTTCTTCTTCTTCTTTCTCTTCTTTCTTCTTTCTTTCTCTTCTCTTTCTTCTTTTCTTCTTTCTTCTTCTCTTCTTCTCTTTTCTTTCTTCTTCTTTCTTTCTTTCTTCTTCTCTTTTCTTCTTTCTTTCTTCTTCCTTCTTCTTTTCTTTCTCTTCTTCTTTCTTTCTCTTTTCTTCTTCTTCTTCTTTCTCTTTCTTTCTTTTTCTTCTTCTTCTTCTTCTCTTTCTTTCTCTTTTCCTTCTTCTTCTTTCTTCTTTCTTTCTCTTTCTTCTTTCTTCTCTTTTCTTTCTTTCTTCTCTTTTCTTTCTTCTTTCTTTCTTCTTTCTTCTTTTCTCTTTCTTTTCTTCTTCTTTTCTTCTTCTTTCTTCTTCTTCTTTCTTTTCTTTCTCTTTCTTCTTCTTCTTTCTTTCTTTCTTCTTTCTCTTTTCTTCTTTCTTCTTCTTTCTTCTTTCTTCTTTTCTCTTTTCTCTTCTTCTTTCTCTTCTTCTTTCTCTTTCTTCTTTCTTCTTTTTCTTCTTCTTTCTCTTCTCTCTTTTCTCTTTCTTCTTTCTTCTCTTTCTTCTTTCTCTTTCTTCTTCTCTTTCTCTTTCTTCTTTTCTTCTTTCTTCTCTCTTTCTTTCTCTTTCTCTTCTTTCTTCTTTCTCTTCTCTTCTTCTTTCTCTTTTCTTTCTCTTTTCTTTCTTTCTCTTCTTCTCTTTCTTCTTTCTCTTTCTTCTTTTCTCTTCTTCTTTCTTTCTTCTTCTTTCTCTTCTTCTTTCTTTCTTTCTTCTTTTCTTTCTTTCTCTTTTCTTCTTTTCTTTCTTCTCTTTTCTTCTTCTTTCTCTTCTTCTCTTTTCTTTCTTCTCTTTCTTCTTCTTCTCTTTCTTCTTCTCTTTCTTCTCTTCTTTCTCTTCTTTTCTTTCTTCTTTCTCTTCTTTCTCTTTCTTTCTTTTCTTCTTCTTTCTTTCTTCTCTTCTTCTCTTTCTCTTTCTTCTTTCTTTCTCTTTTCTTCTTCTCTTTCTTCTCTTTCTTCTTCTTCTTCTCTTCTTCTTTCTTCTTTCTTTCTTCTCTTTCTTCTCTCTTCTTCTTTCTCTTCTTCTTTCTTCTTTTCTTCTTCTTTCTTCTTCTTCTTCTTTCTTTCTCTTTTCTTCTTCTTTCTCTTCTTCTTCTTTCTCTTCTTCTTCTTCTTTCTCTCTTTCTTTCTCTTCTTCTTTCTTCTTTCTTCTCTTTCTTCTTTCTTTCTCTTTCTTCTCTTTCTTCTTTCTCTTCTCTTTCCTCTTCTCTTTCTTTCTTCTTTTCTTCTTCTTCTTCTCTTTCTTCTTCTTTTCTTTCTTTCTTCTTTCTCTTTCTTCTTCTCTTTCTCTTTCTTCTTTCTTCTTTCTTTTCTCTTCTTCTTCTTCTCTTTCTTCTTTCTTCTTTCTTTCTTCTTTCTCTTCTTTTCTTCTTTCTCTTTCTTCTTCTTCTTTCTCTTCTTCTTTCTTCTCTTCTTCTTTTCTTTTCTTCTCTTTCTTCTCTTTCTTTCTTCTTTTCTTTCTTCTTTCTCTTCTTTTCTTTCTTTCTTCTTTCTTCTTCTTCTCTTTCTTTCTTTCTTCTTTTCTCTTCTCTTCTTTCTTCTTCTTTCTCTTCTTCTTTCTCTTTCTTCTTCTTCTCTTTCTCTTTCTCTTCTTTCTTTCTTCTTTCTTCTTTCTCTCTTCTTCTTTCTTCTTTCTTCTTTCTTTCTTCTCTTTCTTTTCTTCTTCTCTTTCTTCTTCTCTTTCTTCTTCTCTTCTTTCTTCTTTCTTCTTCTTCTTTTCTCTTCTCTTTCTTCTTTCTTTCTTTCTCTTCTTCTTCTTCTTTCTCTTCTTCTTCTTTCTTTCTCTTCTTTTCTTCTCTTTCTTCTTCTCTTTCTCTTTCTTCTTCTTCTTCTTTCTTCTTCTCTCTTTCTTCTTCTTTCTCTTCTTTCTCTCTTTTCTTTCTTCTTCTTTTCTTTCTTTCTTCTTCTTTCTTTTCTCTTCTTCTCTTCTCTTTCTTCTCTTCTTTCTTTCTCTTTCTTTCTTCTTTCTTTCTTCTTTCTTCTTTCTTTTCTTCTTCTTCTCTCTTTCTCTTCTCTTTCTTCTTTCTCTTCTTCTTCTTTCTCTCTTTCTTTCTCTTCTTTCTTCTCTTCTTTCTCTTCTTTCTTTCTTCTTCTTCTTCTTTCTCTTCTTCTCTTCTCTTCTTCTCTTTCTTCTCTTCTTCTTTCTTCTCTTCTCTTTCTTTCTTCTTCTCTTTCTTCTTTCTCTTCTCTCTTCTTTCTTCTCTCTTCTCTTCTCTCTTCTTCTTCTCTTTCTTCTCTTCTCTTTTCTCTCTTTCTTCTTTCTTCTTTCTTCTCTTCTCTTTCTTCTCTTCTTTCTTTCTTCTCTTTCTCTTTCTCTTTCTTCTCTTCTTCTTCTCTTTCTTTTCTTCTCTTCTCTTTCTCTTCTTCTTTCTTTCTTCTCTTCTCTTTCTCTTCTTCTCTTCTTCTTCTTCTCTTTCTTTCTTCTTCTTTCTCTCTTCTTTCTTCTTCTCTTCTTTCTTCTTCTCTTTTCTCTTCTTTCTCTTTCTCTTCTTCTCTTCTTCTTCTTTCTCTTCTTCTCTTTCTTCTTCTTTCTCTCTTCTTTTCTCTTCTTTTCTTCTCTTCTTCTTCTCTTCTCTCTTTCTTCTTCTTTCTTCTCTTTCTTCTTCTTTTCTTTCTTTCTTCTCTTCTTCTCTTCTCTTTCTCTCTTCTTCTTCTTTCTTCTCTTCTTCTCTTTCTTCTTCTTTCTCTTTCTTCTTTCTCTTCTTCTTTCTTCTCTTCTTCTTTCTCTTCTCTTTCTTCTCTTTCTCTTTCTTCTTCTTTCTCTTCTCTTCTTCTCTTTCTCTTCTTCTCTTCTTCTCTCTTCTTCTTCTTTCTCTTCTTCTCTTCTTCTTCTCTTTCTTCTTTCTTCTCTTTCTCTTCTTCTTTCTTTCTCTCTTTCTTCTTCTCTTTCTTCTTCTTTCTCTTCTTCTTCTTTCTCTCTCTTTCTCTTCTTTCTCTTTCTCTTCTTCTTCTTTCTTTCTCTTCTCTTTCTTCTTCTTCTCTCTTCTTTCTCTTCTTTCTTCTCTTCTCTTCTTTCTTCTCTTCTTCTCTTCTTCTTTCTTCTCTTTCTTCTTTCTTCTTTCTCTTCTTCTCTTCTCTTCTTCTCTCTTTCTTCTCTTCTCTTCTCTTCTTCTTTCTTCTCTTCTTTCTTCTCTTTCTTTCTTCTCTTCTCTTCTTCTTCTCTTCTCTTTTCTTCTCTTCTTCTTTCTTCTTTCTCTTCTTCTTCTTTCTCTTCTCTCTTCTTTCTTCTTCTCTCTTTCTCTTTCTCTTCTTCTTTCTTCTCTTCTTCTCTTCTCTTTCTTCTTTCTCTTCTTTCTCTTCTTCTCTTCTCTTCTCTTTCTCTTCTTCTTCTTTCTCTTTCTTCTTCTTCTTTCTTCTCTTCTTCTTTCTTCTCTTCTCTTCTTTCTCTCTTCTTCTTTCTCTTCTTCTCTTTCTCTTCTCTCTTCTTCTTTCTTCTTCTTTCTCTTTCTTCTTCTTCTTCTTCTTTCTCTCTCTTCTTCTTCTTCTTTCTCTTCTTTCTTCTTCTTCTTCTTTCTCTTTCTTCTTCTTCTTCTCTTCTCTTTCTTCTTCTTTCTTCTCTTTCTTCTTCTCTTCTTCTTTTTCCTTTCTTTCCCTTTTTCTTTCTTCTTCCTCTTCTTTCCTTCTTCTTTCTTCTTTCTTTCTTCTTCTCCTTCTTTCCTTTTCTCTTCCTCTTTCTTTTCTCTCTTTCTTTCTTCTTTCTTCCTCCATCTCATACTTTTGTGTTTCTTTGCCTTTCTACATTTACAACAACTGCAGCATTTAGCTTTAGCGGTTTTGCGATCGTGTTCACATTGCTTAGGGGTTTCATTATGATAGAGCTGGCGCAGCAAGTGCAAGTGACAACGACATTCACCTCTGCGGCGGTCATTACATGGCAGGCAACTACACATCTTGCTTCATATTAATAGTCTGAGAACATGTATTTCCTAGAGGATCTGTTTTGCGCTTTTCCTTTTACTAGTTTTTAGTGGGGTGATGTAGATCTACGTCGAGTTCTTCCTCTTGTTTGCTTAGTGAGTGTGGGAGGGGATGTAGCAGGTGACGTCTTAAACCAATTTGTTGGCATTTTCATCGCCTGAAGCATTGGAGCAGTAGCCACTGTTGAATCAAGTTCTTTCAATGTCTCATTATTTAAAGCAGATTTTGGCACATTATGCTTTTTCAATAGTTTAAGAAAGTATGACCAACCAGGTGGAACATAGCCCTGACGGCGCTTTCTACGTGTCGCATACTGAATCAAGTTTTCATAACGTGAAGCATCAATCACTTTATTTTCATCTGTAATGATTTCTCCTCTATCATTTACATTGAGATGGGGTTCAATACTGTTGAAAAGAGATATGGCATGTGCGCGAGATGCTAAAGGTGTAGCAGTCGATACAGAGTCACGCATCTTATTCTTCAAGCTTCTCAATTGCTCAACAGTTTCCGATTGTAATAATACAGCACGATGTGGATCTTTGATGTGAACATTTTGCTGATAATCTATTTCTTTCCTATACATTTGATTTGCAAGAGGTTGCTTTACTTGCTGCATGGCAGTCAATTGTACATATTCATCCTGAGCAATAACAATCATGCGAGAATAAGAACTCATAGTTTGTAGATAATCATGGGAGTTTTCAAAATATCACTTCGAAATCTAAATTCTTCCGGACACTCTTGCGTAAAGTCAATGAATAAGTAACCGTGTGGTTTTTCAGTAGCTGCTTGAAAAATTTCAATTAAGGCTTTTGATCCTCTGGGTGCAACTTGTCGCGCTAAAATTTCAAATTGACTTTTATCTCGCGGATTCTTGAAAATAGCATAATAGTGTGTATTCAGGTTTCGTGTACGAGCTTCTTTTCCATCAGGAAACAAATTTTGTGTGATATAGATGATAAAGCACCTTTTATGGTGTGCTGCGCGAGTGAACATATCTGTAACATCTTTTGAATTCTTACTTTCTTTTAATAAATCATCCAATACAACAACATCATTAGACTGAAGTTTATCCACTGGAATAATTCCTTCATGTCGAATAAAGTTGCGACTTTGCAATTCCTGAAACAGCGACGGTTGATAAATACCATAACACCAAATCACTCGATTGATAGGTTCCTTTAACAACTCCCTTCTTTTATCCAATAAATTCAGCGTGAAAACAGTTTTACCTGCATGAGATGGACCTGATACAGTCAGAACTTTATCACATTGAAGTCTGAAATCCATTTTATTACTTTGAGATTCAACATTTGCATAATTAACGCTTAGAGCCAAAGGTATTTCCCAATAGGTTGCCCACGGCAGGAGCTATCATTGGAAGTATTGCTGAAAGGAAACCGCCCTTTTGTGTTAGAGTTTTCCTCTTTCTTTGAAGGGTGACTTTAGGATTGGAGATGAAACGCAATTTCGTAGCATATCGCTTAAGTAACTTTCGTTGTTTTGGCGCTAATTTCTTCGTCCTCAACTTTCTCACATGAGAAATAATTTCATGAATGAATTTATCGTTGGCATGTCGTATAGCATTGTATCGCTGATTTGCTTTCATTCGTCGGAGAGCTTGAATGGCTGAAGAAAACTTTTGACTTTTACGTTTCGCCATTTTACGTTTCGCCATTTTCCGTGTTAGTCTTTGCTAAAACCTATCTTTACCACATTTGCATAGGTACTAACTATTGCGACATAAGTGACACTCGAAATGAGCAATGGTCACAGTGGTTACATTTGCAAAGTTGAATGCAATTACGTATGAACAGCGTTGACAAAAAGCATGCTTACATCTCTTGAAGATGCGCTTTTCATTTCCATCCTTTCGCTTACATACATCGCAACACATAGTTTCACCGTTACTGATGTCTATAGCAAGTCTTTTTGAGGTTATGAATTTGCTAGCCTTTTCTAAATAATAGACACATGTACAGAAGGAATATACTTCGAGAGTGAGCAGACATAGCTCGAAAACCAGTTGTGCTACAATCAAGTACCACTGCATTTTCAATTTTTCTTTATGGAAAGTTGAATGTGAATATCTGAAATCGCTTCAATCACTAGACTGCTACCATGATGGTTAAATGCGTTAAGACGTTCAGCAATTTTTATCATATGTCTTTTAAAAAATGCTTCGGGGTGATCTACCACTTCCATTGAATAAGAAGCAAAATGGGAAGAGCGACTTTCCACTTCTTCCTTTCCAAAATGACTAAACTTAATTTTCGCAACTAATCGCGCCATGACAATGCTATCAGAGAATGTATTCATTAACTCTAGAAATAGAGTGCTAGCATCATCGACCACTGCTTCGATGTCGGTCTCATCTTTATGAAAATTTATCACATAATCTTGAACAGCTCCTTTTAAACTTTGCCTATGAAAATGTAATGTTCCGCAGTCGTTTGAGAAAGACATGATCGCCCTTTAACTAACCCATCCATTGCATGAAAACAACTCTTCTCATAGTAACATTTATTGAATAATGGTAACAAGCATGCATTACAAATCAATGGTTTGAAAGAGATAAAATAGATACAGCTGGTAACTATCATACAGCGAGCAATGATAACCATACAGGACTTTGGCAGTGATGAGGTAAGGAGGAAAGAAGCATTGGTTATGAACGTAGCTACTACAACGAACAGACAAAATAGGAACACACAAATCCTTAAAACGTTTCGTGACTTCATGATAATGTTGATTCACTCTACTATCCCAAGGTGGAGCAAAATATCATCAATGATTAAATTAGAAATACTTTCCTCTCCTTGCCAGGATTATTACAAAAGATGCGTATAACATTGAAAGCAGCTAACCATCGTTTAAAGTCAATAAGAAGAGCACTCTCACAAGAAAAGCCATAGTCTTGCAAATATTTCAGATTAAGTCCATGAATGTGTTTTCTCGCCCATTGATCAACATTGGGATTGCAGTTGGCATGTTGATGATAGACACTGACAATCTGATATGTCCAATTGTTCATAGCAATAGCACTGAGCTCCTGTACAGGTTCACCCTCACAATCCATAAAAATGATGATAGAAGCCTAAAACGGAAATTTACACATCTAAGGAAACGTTCTATAACATATTAAAAAATGAAGAATTACATCGATGCTTTTCACGACAAAATACACAAATGATATGATGGCAACGAAGAAGTAAAATGTATCTAATAAGACCACGTCTACGACACTCAAAGCACATAAGCGAATTGTCATAGGGTAGAGTTAGGAAAGACTAGTAATTCTCCTTCTTTGATTTGCGTTTTGATGCAGCATTCTTCTCCGACTTGCGCTTCGTACCACTGCTGTTAAGGATTTGATCAATTATGTCGTCCACGTTGGGTGGTTTTGGAATATATAGGATGGATTCCATATGCATGGAGAGAGAGGCTATTTTATTATCCTTGTGTCGACCATAATATAGTCCATTCACTTTGAAAAGGATATCCCAAGTACCTTCTCCGAGCTCGTCGCATGTGATGGGTGTTGAATGATCTCCCTCCTTCTTATAGTAAGTGCACCAATGTGATACCGGTAGGCAAATGTGATTACCATCCCAAATCTTTCTATAGGGTGTATCCTTGTCATCTCTCGCCTTCCACTCTTGAGCAAGAGGAGTAGGAATGTCCATATTTAATGTCACGTACTCCTCAATAATATCAAGTTGGTGGCGAATGTACGGACTCACGGGGATCAGTATGTAGTCACCATACTGATTGTGCATTATCTTGACATCCGTGGAAGGGAGCATTCCCGGTTGGAGTACTACGCTATGATCGTTATAACGCAAGACTTGTTTAAATTTACGCTGTAGCGGTGTAGGATTATGTACCTTGGTTGTTTCTTCCACTGGCCTCAGTTGTAGATGATCTGATCGTAGCGAACCTTGTAACGTTTGACCGCCATTTTGTCCTACTAGTGCAGCAGATGGAGCAGATGCCTGAAAATGAAAAAGATTGTATTAAGTTTACGTTCAAGGGAAGAGAGGGAGGAAAGTAGCGACTTACCATTTTAGTTGGATAATAGAATAGGGAACTAGAGAGAGGAAATGTGCGTCCGTCACTCGTGTGATTCAACGATGGAATGATTCTCACTGTGGAAGGCTCGCTATTTATATAGAAATGCTTGATTCTCATTGGATGATGATCCTCATTGGACAATAACATCAAGCTGATTCCAAATCTGGCCTCCGCTTACCAATCCGAGCCTTCATTCGCCCGCTGGAGCTGTTTCTTGGGAAATTCTAACTCTCGTTTTTCGTCAATCTCCCAAAATCTTAAATGGCGTCTCACATCTAAACGAAGACAGATAGGAACAAGGCGATTCTTTCAGTGAATTTGTCTCACTCTTAGCTTTCAAACGAGCTATGGCACGACTTTCTACGATCTCTAGAGCCAAAGTTGGAAGATCGGTGCGGGGGGGGGGGGGACGTCAGCGAAACTTTTTCTCTCCGATTGACTTGAAACTCACCATACCGATGCAGAATTTCACGCTGATTCCAAATCTGAATTCCGTTTTCGAATCCGATGCTTCGTTTTGAAGCTACAGCCCGAAACGTCCAAAATTCTAACTCTGTCGTTTTTCGCCAATGTCCCAAAATCTTAAATGGCGTCTCACATCTAAACGAAGACAGATATGAACAAGCCGATTCTTTCAGTGAATTTGTCTCACTCTTAGCTTTCAAACGAGTTATCGCACGACAAAATCCGTCCACTAGAAGCCAAGATCGAAGCTAGCTGTCCAGAGGGGGGGGAGGTCAGTGAAATTTGATGAAAAATGTTTTGGTGACGGTCCCAGGTCGAAATTCCACACTTTGGAAAATTTTCAAAATTTTACCCATACAAAGCCAATCTGACACTTAGGATTTTTTCAGGTGAGCGAGCTCCGACCTAAAATCTTGTAACCGCTCTAACTTTTGAACGAATGGTCCGATTGACTCGCAACAAAAAATGTTGTCGAGCAGTTTTTTCTCCTCTTTCCAATGAAACTCGAGCGAACAAAATCCGTTCACTAGAACCAAAGTTAGAAGAGGGGGGGGGAGGTCAGTGAAATTTGATGAAAAATGTTTTGGTGACGGTCCCAGGTCGAAATTCCACACTTTGGAAAATTTTCAAAATTTTACCCATACAAAGCCACTCTGACACTTAGGATTTTTTCAGGTGAGCGAGCTCCGACCTAAAATCTTGTAACCGCTCTAACTTTTGAACGACTGGTCCGATTGACTCGCAACAAAAAATGTTGTCGAGCAGTTTTTTCTCCTCTTTCCAATGCAACTCGAACGAACAAAATCCGGTCGCTAGAACCAAAGTTAGAAGAGGTGGGGAGGTCAGTGAAATTTGATGAAAAATGTTTTGGTGACGGTCCCAGGTCGAAATTCCACACTTTGGAAAATTTTCAAAATTTTACCCATACAAAGCCACTCTAACACTTAGGATTTTTTCAGGTGAGCTACGACAGTCCACCCCTCCCAACCTGGCCGGCACACCACGCCAACCTGGCCGGCACACCACGCCAACCTAGACACCACATCACCGCGCGCTACACGACGGTCGACCAGAGGGGGGGGGACGTCAGACCCGATACACCACGGCGGCCGACCACGACACTCTGCCGGTCCAGAGGGGGGGACGTCAGCGATGGCGGCCATCTTGCGCTATCCAGAAGTGGAGTTTTACTTACTACTCATCAGTTACACTTATATGAATATGACTCGAAAATTTACGTACATAGCAGGGAAATGCAAATCATAACACTTGATCATCTGCTAAAAACCGCCAATATTAAAGTTAGTGCGGTTATATGCTGCTAATTCGGGATTTAGCTATTCCGTCGGGAGGATATAATTCGATGCTTTGACAACGGACACTGTTCTATGTCTATGTCCGTCTGCAATAAGGCACTTTGACGGGTTTTGACGAATATTTCCTTCAATTCTGATCACTAAGTTACCCAATAATTATCATTTCAGACCAAAGTGAAAATGTAAGACGATTGAAATATTCCTCTTCATGCACAAGGAAGACGATACTTGCAATAAATTGCATGTCGTTATAATACAGCTTCTTGTCAATCAATTGTCATCGATAGCCAAATGACTGACACATTTTCGTGCCTGAACATTGATGAAGATTCATTACTTCTTTGGCAGAGATGGAAAACAATTTAAAGTCGTTGGATTGCCATTTTCATAGTTTCAACATCGCTCGGGCGATGACAACTTCGACAGATGTTTGAAAATTCGTGATCAATATCTCAATACAAGTATTCCTAAACTTATCAGTGCTTGTAAAGAAAAACTATGCTCTAGTCTATCCTCACAGAACGTTTTTGAGCGTCATAGGTAGAGAGCGTATTTTAGGTAAAAGGATTCTGATCAATTTAAGTGCAAGAGACATAAAAATAGGTTAATTAAAGGTAGAATTCAGATACATTATGTTGACTCCAAGCGATTACTCGGTCAAAATCATTTGTGAAGCGCATTAAGTAGTCTCTACTTGCAGAGGAATATTCCTACATCAAAATTATATTTGAAACTTATAGTTTTTAAGTGCTTAATTAACAACATTTCACCTATCGCCTTCAAATTGTAAATAGGCCTACAGAAGATTCAGATGATGGCTAGCATATTTATCGATGAACCTGCGGTCTCAAATGCTAAATGAGAAAGCTAGATCTTGTAAGAAAACTGTTCGTTGAAAACATTAGACTGTAATCCTTACATTTGTAAAAAAACCAATGGAAGGGAGGTCTAGATAGCTTGATTGCGACTTCTACTAAAAATAAATTCCAAGAAATGACGTCTTAATCGGCTATACTTGTGTCTTGTATACACAAATAAATTGCTCACTTTCAAATACATCTTTGACGACAACAGTCAACTGTAGCTGAATATTGCACTTGATTAAATCTTGCATTCAATCAAGAGGCAGAATAGGAAAGGCAAAACGCACAGTCCGCACGATTAAGACGTACAGTATAATTGCCACTGACGTGAAATGCACATTTTATGGTAATTATTGATAAATTATTTCCTTATAAATGCGGCTTTTATAGGAAGGGTTATTGTTTTCAATAAAACTGTTTAAAAGTTGCGCATTTGACATGCCTATCTAAAAATGAAGATATTCTCGAATCGAGGCAAAAAACAGGTAAAATAATGTGAATTTTTTTAAATCCGTTCTCCAGTAATGCAAAAAATAAAGAAACTCTGAGACCCAGAGATCCACAATTGCAATTAGGCATGTAGTATTAATGTTAATCCCCTTGTCGAATTACATTTTCAAATGATATTACAAACTATTTCACAATATACACGAATGCATGGATTAGAAAGGATTAAGAAAATTAAGTTAGTCTTGAAATGACAGAAAAATCGTTCGCACAGGCAACCCATGTGGCGTCAATATTTAAAAATAATCTCATAATAATACTCACCCGCTGGTATAGCTATCCAGTTTCACGTAAAACGCTTCAAAATAACTTCATCAATCTTCATAGATTGAAAAATTAAAAATGATATCAGCGAAAAACAGTTGTGAATATCAGAAATAGAGCTTGAAGAGTGAGACTGGAATGCGGGATTGGTCAGTGCGATCGCTGGAGAAAATACATAGAAAAGCATGTAGAATTACGATTTTCTACATAACATTACATTGATTGATGATTGTGTGAGCAACGTATCTAAATAACTGTTAAGCATTCCCATCCGAATTCCTCATTAAAATATCCTAGAAAACGCTACTTTTTACAAGTCTTCACGTTCATTCACTGATGCTGTTGTTTTTTCTTTGCTCTTTTACCGATTAATGGCATAATATCCAAATATGAAGTTTAAATTAAATGTCATGCATGTACAACTCTGAATCCGTTTCATCTTTAAGTCAGATAGTATACATGTGCGGATGTCCAGAATTTTATGGCAAAATTAAAATGTCTATAACTCATAAAAATCTTTATATGAATATTTTCGAATTTTTCCTACTTTTTGAATGAGGGGGATACGCATGCACGTATAGTGTACAGTTGTGAGTTTCGTACATTCAAAGTTCCTCACAGAAAAAGTATATGTATATGTGTTTATTGTGTTTAAAGAGCAAGCCATAAGCATAAAAGCAAAACCCCCCTCTCCCTATTTCTTGTTCTGTTCTCATATTTCAATAAAAGTAATTTATAGATGGGTGCCTATGCTGTAATTAGATTTAAGAAAACAATTAAGGTATAGGTCATCAAAAGTTGATATGCAATTAAGCTCCAGTTTGTTTCATCGAGAATTGCAACTGCATGCTTACAAGTTAAGCCAGTGATTAAAAATACCGTGAAGTTCATAACCTCAGTCAGAACCAAGAATGAGGTTCTCAGACTCAAAAAGGATAGTAATCTTTTATGGCTTCTTATCAATTTCCACGATAGAAAACTGACTTCGTTTTCAATGCTGGCATTCAAATGAATGTCTGCGTTAGCTGAAATACAGAGTAAAATTTTGGCATTTAGCTTATTAATCAAGTAGAGTGAGAATAGAGATGAGTAATACATTTGCAGATAGTCGAACAAGCAAAGAATGAGAATCCTTGTGTAGAGAAGAAAATTGCAGCATTTTTCAGAATAACATATTTCAAACTTTAGGATTTAAAGCTTTCTATCAGTTTTAAAATGAACAACTTGGGTCAATTAGGATTCCTCCAAATTTTTAAACTCACCTCTCCATATTAAAGTCCCGTTATTGTCAAGTGAATGTCTAATGAAATCACGGAATATAAATGCAAAATAAATCACAGTATATAGTCATCTGCATCAATATACCATCTCATTTTTTCTCAAATATCAAATCACTAAATTGATAAAATTGATGGTGGCACACGGGAGGTTCTTCATTTCAAGTTTTGTTTCACAAAATTAAAACTGCGCTCCCTTTCTTTTTAAGCCGAAGTTATATTTATTGATTTAAAATACAGATGAGACGGGTCGACCGGTTTCTGAACTCAGTGCCTTTCTCAAGACCCAACACTTAAAAACTTGCAATGGATCATGCATTACATTTAAATACGAAGACATGATCACTCACATCAGTTCATCTTTCCGATTGATTTTAGGCTTCAATTTGCGTATCAATTCACTCTCAGCTAACCGAGTTTTTATTGGAACTGCATATTCTGAATATCTATGAATGACAAAGTGAAGGCATCTATGGAAGAAGTATTGGTGTGGTCAAAGTGTACCGAAGACATATGAACCGATAGAGCACTTTTACTATCTCTATTGTCAATGCTACGACAATGTTCTTGGAAACGATATCTAAAAGGACGGTTCGTAGAACCTATGTAGAAGTCACCACACAAAGAACACGTGAATTTATAAACAACATACCGTTTCTCACAAGCATGATCATTATTTAAAGATTCGCAGATTTTACAGCTAGTAGATTTTACAATTAGTAGAAGAATTTAGAGAATTGAACTTATTGAAAGTGCTTCGTATTTGTTTTCCAGGTTTTTGAACTATTCTAAAGGGCACGTCATATTTTTTCACTAGCTTATTTAGTTTTCTGTGTGCAGCGTCATTTATAAAATCCAGTTGTAGGATGCTATTTGTATTATTTTCGTCCCTGCTATGTTGCTTAGGGCGTTTTTCTTGAACATCCCTCCAATGATAATTATTTTTTCTTAGTTTTTTCTTAAAGTCGTTTACATGACGCCCAACATCATCGCTATCAGAGCAACGTACACCTATGTTATTTATCGTGTTTTTAATGAAGTTTTGCTTAACGAAATCTGGAACATTGCTAAATTTATCGAGACATATCCCAGAATGATTTTCTTTATTGTAAGGCTGGAAGTAAGCTTCCCTTTCTATTGATATAGATAAATCCAGAAAATTTAAGACGCCATTTTCTGGTGCTTCTATGGTAAATTTTATGTCTGGGTGAATAGAATTAAAATTTCTAATATGCTATTGAACAAAGACGGTTCATTGGCAAACGGGCCAAGAATTATGTCATCAATATATCTACGGTATAATTTGGATTTTATGTCATTAGTCTCTAGTTTTTTCAAAGCCAATTCTTCTATGTATTTCATAAAAATAATCACAAATGGTGGCCCAAAGTGCGAACCCATAGGACGACCTTTCTTTTGAAGATATACAATATTGTTAAATTCAATCTCGTAATTAAAAGCTACCAACTTGAGGAATTGTTCTATGCAATTAATGTCTAGGTTGTAGTTGTCAATTAAATGTTAGTTTTTTTTTGCGAAATTAGAAACTATCTCTATTCCTTCTAAAAGAGGGATAGAAGTATATAAATTTTTTACATCCAATGAGATGAACATTACAGTATTTGTTGTTAAGTTCTTAATCGCTGATAAATTTTCTATCAAAGCGCTTGTGTTAGGTAAATGTGACGGCACGAACTTTACTAACTTATTTAGTAAATGTCCTACTAACCAATCCACTCTTTCAGTAGGAGTATTTGACACCACGGCTATCGGTCTTAAAGGGTAACCAGACTCGTCCTTATCCTTGTGATCCTTCACTCGAACCTGGAACTTCGCCGGCTTCGCTCCAGTTGATATTAATTTTCCTATATCTAAGCGATCGCTATTTTTACAGTAGGTTCTAATCATTTTATTAGCTTGATTTTCTATGCCGTTGTTACGAGATTTTACAAGTTTTCTATATGTTATATCATCACTTAGTATATCTTCTATGCGATTTACCATGGACTGCTCGTCGGAGATAACCAGGCGATTAGTTTTGTCAGAAGGGATAACTACAAGAGCCTTCTCATTCAAAAATGCTTTAGTTTTTCTAATCATTTGATTATTTAATTTGCTTAGTGGCTTACTTTTTTCGTGTTTCATTTCTGTATTGATTATTTTCATGGCTTCTGTCTCAAACATTTTCAGTTTAAGTTCTACATTTTCATCTAATTTAGGTGGAAATTTAACTGTATTCTTATTGAAGGGAATATTTATCTTATTGTAAGGAACCGAATCTCTATTATCATATAGAGCTTTCCAGCGATAATTTTGACAAGTAGTGAGGATAGACAGTTGATTATTCTTCAAGAAGTGTTCATTATGAAGGTGGGGCAAGCGAAACCTAGGGCCCCTACTCAGAAAACTGAGAATGTCATTTGGAATGCTGATATCAGTTTCCACACGAATCTTACTGTCGTACTTATTATTACTGATGAACTGATGTGAGCGATCATAATCATCAAACCAGAATGAATCATGGAAATCAAACATATAGCTTGGTCTATAATTCACTTCATAAAGTGTTCTGTCAATGATATAATTCTTACCAGTCCAATTACTCAACTTTCGTTGGTGTCGTTCAAATGAGAGTTCCATTTCAGCTTTCACTGTTCCCTCAATCTTTGTTAGGATAGTACTACACAACTCCGTTGAGCAACTTCTGGTGAAATTGAGGTATTCATAAGAAAACCATCTATTGATATCATCCTTTTCCATTTTTATTGACGATATCGCGCCTCGAAAAAGCTCCAATTTCAATGATTGGGACTTTCTGTAGATAGCCTTTGTAATACCAATGTCACTTGAAATCTTGACTTGGTTATCAATGAAATTGGGAATGACCCCATAATTCAAGCATGCATGTAGCAGGACCAGGTGGCATGACAATCGAACCACTTTCATTGCAAAGTTAACCAGTTTTCTACCACTTTCCTTTGTTCGCATATTCAGAGATGTGGACTTGATAAAATTGATGGTGGCACACGGGAGGTTCTTCATTTCAAGTTTTGTTTCACAAAATTAAAACTGCGCTCCCTTTCTTTTTAAGCCGAAGTTATATTTATTGATTTAAAATACAGTTGAGACGATACTGAGAAGATACTGATATCAGCATTCCAAATGACATTCTCAGTTTTCTGAGTAGGGGCCCTAGGTTTCGCTTGCCCCACCTTCATAATGAACACTTCTTGAAGAATAATCAACTGTCTATCCTCACTACTTGTCAAAATTATCGCTGGAAAGCTCTATATGATAATAGAGATTCGGTTCCTTACAATAAGATAAATATTCCCTTCAATAAGAATACAGTTAAATTTCCACCTAAATTAGATGAAAATGTAGAACTTAAACTGAAAATGTTTGAGACAGAAGCCATGAAAATAATCAATACAGAAATGAAATACGAAAAAAGTAAGCCACTAAGTAAATTAAATAATCAAATGATTAGAAAAACTAAAGCATTTTTGAATGAGAAGGCTCTTGTAGTTATCCCTTCTGACAAAACTGATCGCCTGGTTATCTCCGACGAGCAGTCCATGGTAAATCGCATAGAAGATATACTAAGTGATGATATAACATATAGAAAACTTGTAAAATCTCGTAACAACGGCATAGAAAATCAAGCTAATAAAATGATTAGAACCTACTGTAAAAATAACGATCGCTTAGATATAGGAAAATTAATATCAACTGGAGCGAAGCCGGCGAAGTTCCAGGTTCGAGTGAAGGATCACAAGGATAAGGACGAGTCCGGTTGCCCTTTAAGACCGATAGCCGCGGTGTCAAATACTCCTACTGAAAGAGTGGATTGGTTAGTAGGACATTTACTAAATAAGTTAGTAAAGTTCGTGCCGTCATATTTACCTAACACAAGCGCTTTGATAGAAAATTTATCAGCGATTAAGAACTTAACAACAAATACTGTAATGTTCATCTCATTGGATGTAAAAAATTTATATACTTCTATCCCTCTTTTAGAAGGAATAGAGATAGTTTCTAATTTCGCAAAAAAAACTAACATTTAATTGACAACTACAACCTAGACATTAATTGCATAGAACAATTCCTCAAGTTGGTAGCTTTTAATTACGAGATTGAATTTAACAATATTGTATATCTTCAAAAGAAAGGTCGTCCTATGGGTTCGCACTTTGGGCCACCATTTGTGATTATTTTTATGAAATACATAGAAGAATTGGCTTTGAAAAAACTAGAGACTAATGACATAAAACCCAAATTATACCGTAGATATATTGATGACATAATTCTTGGCCCGTTTGCCAATGAACCGTCTTTGTTCAATAGCATATTAGAAATTTTTAATTCTATTCACCCAGACATAAAATTTACCATAGAAGCACCAGAAAATGGCGTCTTAAATTTTCTGGATTTATCTATATCAATAGAAAGGGAAGCTTACTTCCAGCCTTACAATAAAGAAAATCATTCTGGGATATGTCTCGATAAATTTAGCAATGTTCCAGATTTCGTTAAGCAAAACTTCATTAAAAACACGATAAATAACATAGGTGTACGTTGCTCTGATAGCGATGATGTTGGGCGTCATGTAAACGACTTTAAGAAAAAACTAAGAAAAAATAATTATCATTGGAGGGATGTTCAAGAAAAACGCCCTAAGCAACATAGCAGGGACGAAAATAATACAAATAGCATCCTACAACTGGATTTTATAAATGACGCTGCACACAGAAAACTAAATAAGCTAGTGAAAAAATATGACGTGCCCTTTAGAATAGTTCAAAAACCTGGAAAACAAATACGAAGCACTTTCAATAAGTTCAATTCTCTAAATTCTTCTACTAATTGTAAAATCTACTAGCTGTAAAATCTGCGAATCTTTAAATAATGATCATGCTTGTGAGAAACGGTATGTTGTTTATAAATTCACGTGTTCTTTGTGTGGTGACTTCTACATAGGTTCTACGAACCGTCCTTTTAGATATCGTTTCCAAGAACATTGTTGTAGCATTGACAATAGAGATAGTAAAAGTGCTCTATCGGTTCATATGTCTTCGGTACACTTTGACCACACCAATACTTCTTCCATAGATGCCTTCACTTTGTCATTCATAGATATTCAGAATATGCAGTTCCAATAAAAACTCGGTTAGCTGAGAGTGAATTGATACGCAAATTGAAGCCTAAAATCAATCGGAAAGATGAACTGATGTGAGTGATCATGTCTTCGTATTTAAATGTAATGCATGATCCATTGCAAGTTTTTAAGTGTTGGGTCTTGAGAAAGGCACTGAGTGCAGAAACCGGTCGACCCGTCTCATCTGTATTTTAAATCAATAAATATAACTTCGGCTTAAAAAGAAAGGGAGCGCAGTTTTAATTTTGTGAAACAAAACTTGAAACTAAATTGATAGTTAACTTGAAGCTATCTGCGAGCATTAATCAGTTGAATAAAATGAAAAGCTCAGAAAGCTGGCTTGTTTTCAAAATTTAGTGCTAAACAGACTGATGCATAAAACATTTTGGGAAAGCCGAGTTTCTGGGGTTAGGTCTTTAATAACTTCTTTATTTATATATCACACGATGTATTTCAACCTTAAGTTCAAGGCTATCTTCAGGTTGAAAACAGTTGTTGAAAAAAGGTTGTATTTCAAACTTGAAGATAACCTTGGACGTAGGGTTGAAATACATCGTGTGATATATAAATAAAGAAGTTATTAACCCATTAAGAATCAATGTTCCAATATTGAAACACGTACATTTTTCATCAAAATAAGTAAGTTTGAGAACATATTGAACTAATTTTGGCTTCAAACAGTTGAGAATGATTGACACATGTAACAATTATGACGAGTTTCGTCCTTGTTTATATTTTTACAGAATTTCGAAATTTTTGCAATTTTCGTTTTTTCGGCCGTTTTGAAAACAGCTGTTTATTCAAGATGCGACTGAAGAGAGGTGAGTATTTTTAGTAAAAAAAGATACTACACGTTCAATCTCAAATCTGGGCACCATTATCCGTTAGTAATGGTGAAAATATCACTAAATATATATAATGTTAAATTGTAAATGTCCAACATCGAAGCATTGGTCAAAATGATATCCTTTGTAGCAAAATATACAACTGAAGACATCGCTGAAATTATACAAGACTGGTCTGATGATGAAGAAATTTATGCGGCTATTATACCTCCGGACAATATGACGGATTATCAGAAGAAGAATATCTCGACGAAGACTGCCAATTCCAAGACCAAAAGTTATGGAGGAATACAACAAACAAATGGGAGGAGTTGATTTACTTGATAAGATGATAGGAAACTATAAGATCCAGCTCACCAGCAAAATGTGATATTGGCGCATTATCAACAACTTCATCGAGGTAGCCTTATTCAACTCTTGGCGCATCTCTCAGAATGTTGGGCACAAAGTCTCATTCGAACAGCTCATGAGAACGACGGTGGCTGTTTTGCTTCATCAGGCACCTTCAGGAAACATACATGATCAAGGACCAGCTTCAAAAATTCCCCAAGAGATTCGTTGCATTGGTCAACACTGGCCGGCAGCAAAATTGAACCAGAGGCGTTGCCGCCAATGCAAACAGAACACAACATACGGATGTGAGACTTTTGATGTTCCCATTCATGTTGAATGCTTCAAAATCTTTCACCAGTCCTAGTAGATTTATTTTTCTGACCTTTTGAATTGCGTTAAATGTATGTACATGTTCAATCAATCTGTTTTTAGTGTCAATCGATTTCTTGTAATCAATCTAGTTATAATGTTAATCCATTGCTTGTAATGTTGACAATATGTTTACGAATATTCGCAAATGCAAATTTTAGAAAAATCCAATATTTACTATACTAAAAGCAACACAATGATGATACTTACGCTATTTTTGACACTTACCCTCATTACACTGAATTGACCAAATGCTCCAAAATTGGACATTGACTTTTTGACTTCTTAAAATTATTTTTGTACCGTTTCTGCTTTTCATGTATCTTATAATGACCTTATGACTAAAAAACGACGTTCGTTTCAAAAATTTATCTGCAGGAATACTTTTGGGTCTTAATAGGTTAAAGACCTAACCCCAGAAACTCGACTTTCCCAAAATGTTTTATGCATCAGTCTGTTTAGCACTAAATTTTGAAAACAAGCCAGCTTTCTGAGCTTTTCATTTTATTCAACTGATTAATGCTCGCAGATAGCTTCAAGGTAACTATCAATTTAGTGATTTGATATTTGAGAAAAAATGAGATGCTATCTTGATGCAGGTGACTATATACTGTGATTTATTTTGCATTTATATTCCGTGATTTCATTAGACATTCACTAGACAATAACGGGACTTTAATATGGAGAGGTGAGTTTAAAAATTTGGAGGAATCCTAATTGACCCAAGTTGTTCATTTTAAAACTGATAGAAAGCTTTAAATCCTAAAGTTTAAAATATGTTATTCTGAAAAATGCTGCAATTTTCTTCTCTTTGGCTTGAAAATAATCCAGCTTTATGAGCTTTTCACTTTATTCAACTGATTAATGCTCGCAGATAGCTTCAAGTTAATTAGAATACCCACCGAAGCTTTAGAAGGGAAGTAAGAAGAAAGAACTGACGTAGTTTAGGTATCCAGACCTCAATGCATGCGTTACGTGGCCGTAGTGTAAATGAGTAACTTTTGTCATTAAATTATCTCGGTGACCTTAAAGCGTCTGATGAATCCTGTTATAATAGAATCATGAGAAGACAACTTTCACCAAAACAGTTTTCCATATAATTGTGAAAATTTCTCACAATGTCTTCTGAAGCGTACATTATGGTCTCTTCAATATTATATGGTTGTCGACCTTCGCCGTAAACAATCAGTGCATCTTAGAGGCTTCAGAGATATATTTCAGCATAATTTCTTCAAAGTTTAACGAATAACGAAGCTTTTGAGCGAGTCTACCAATCAAGATCTGCAAACTAAAAGAACGGCGACTAAAACTTTTGGTGCATTTAATCGATGGAAACAAACGTAAATTCTCAGTCTTAGTGGACGGTTTTTCTGAATCGACTGTCTTGTGGAAGACAATTATCAAGGACTCTCATCTCATCCCTTTATGCATTGCGACTCGTTATCGAATAGTTCGTCAAATACAAGCGTGACACCTATGACGATGACAACGACCATTAGAGAGGTTCTTCAACCAAATAGAAATATTTCATGCTTCGACTTTCCAAGTTTAAAGTACTCTAAATCTCAAAACAATGACTCAGTCTCAGTACAAACTTATGCAAAATTCATTACTATAATTGCTACACAAATAGATAACTTTATTGCCTCCGTATAAAATCAATCAAATGATTGAATATATTTCACATCGCCTTGGAAACATAAACCTTGATTAATTAATACTCAATTGGCCATTAATGAAATTGCAAATTTAAAAGCGCTTCTCATCAATAACATGAAGCCAATTCACGAGGGAGATAATGTTGACATGAGAATTATCCGTCAGGTCATCGTAAACATTGAACTTGAACGCTGCGGATATTTGTTCCTTCTGGTTGCATTTCAAGTATGATACTGAAACAATTTCACAGTCGGTTTAATTAAAGCAAAATAAACAAATGTACTTTTCAAAAATTGAATTATCATGTTTCAGACAGTGAAGAATATCAATTGCGATGAACTGGCTCTTTTAGAATGTAACTAACGGCGATGAATCGGGTTGCTTTTCAAGCGAAATTGACAATTAGCAATAAAAGATAACGACTTCCATGTTTGAAATGTTTAAAACTTTCCTCTCCTTCAAAACTTTGTTGATAATATTTCTAAAATTCATTTTGATGCTTGATATTATGTGCATACCAAATTCTTCCACTTGGAAAATTCAGGTAAACTTTTTCAACACAAGATCACACAAAGCCGCACTTGAATAGGATCTATCGAACTGTACTACTGTAGCCTCAATGAGAGTTATTGAATTATTTTGCATTTGAAAGGCTTTTCAGTAAATAGAGAACATCTCAAAGTGGACTATCAATAGGACCCAAGGAACTGGTTCTATTTCAGAGGTGGCTCACAAAGAGAGGTGTCTAAAAAATTAAATATTTCATTGCATCAGAACTTTTTTGTAGACCGAGATATTCATGTTGATTTTTGCATGCTGATGTTTATAGGACAACAAATTAAATGACACTTTTGTCATCATTTTGCAGCAAACAATTTGCAAATATTGTTAACCAACAGCCACTGTTTCAATGCATTACTTTTTACGAAAAATGATTCCAGTGTTGATTGTTCAGCATAATGTCTACGAATATTTCTATTTTTCAAAATTGAGTTACAACGCCTTCTGAAGCCAAAGCCAAGAAACCCAGCATTTCGATCATTTTCAAGGGATACAACATATCCGAAGGTCAGACACGTGACGGACTTCTGGATGTGAAATGTAATAATGAATTGAATCTTGTACTCACAGGATTATTTTGATGGTCAATTATATTGAGATAAGGCACTTTTCAAATCACTGTATCGAATGCTTTGTTCATGCTAGTCATAACATAGCGTTAAATGAATCATAGATTTTACTAAAAATTATTAAAATTTTAAATTTTATAAGAGTCAACATGCTCGTATATGTAGGGTGAAATGGGTGGAACGATCCCGCATACCCTTCTTAAATGCGGCCCTCTCCACCATATGTATGTTGCATAGTCCCGAGACCATTAATTTGCATGAAAATGCAAAGAGGGCATCGACCCTCAGTTTGAAATTTCATGCGAATTTGTAAATATGTTGAGATCCAATTCAACTGAATTAATGAGGGTAACTTCACGTCAGGTTTGGCGTGATCAAGTTAATTTTAAGTAAAACAATGATGTTTGCGTGTAGCAGGTTGATGTAACAAATCCTATGAGTGTCGTTCTGCCTTCTCAGTAAACACATGCGAAAATATGGTGCATTTATAAGTCAATGACATTCAGACAGTGGCAGGCGCGATTCTTAAAAAATTTGAGATTTAGTGACTACAGTTTACAATCTAGCTTACATTATTCCTCATTTCTGTAGACCATTTTTCATTGAAAAATTGATTATTTCCATTAAAATTGAGAGCATGTGACACTTGTAGTCTATTTATATTAATTATATGCTGTTTGCATGATAAATCAGAAAAACATAAAAAGTCTCAAACAAGGCATGAAAAGTCTTGATAATCTATGTTTAAGATTCTACTACAAATCTGCCATCATAGAAATACTGCAAGCAGGCGTACTACATAATGTACATGTACTGTGAAGCATATTATTTACATTAACATTTTTATTTCATAGTTTTGTCTCTTTCGGTCTTTATCAATCATATATTATCGAACATAACTGCATGAATGTAAGTATTTGCCGTTTCCACTATCAGACCTGATCTAAACATAATCATACATCAATTCAATCAAACTATAAGACTGATAACGTTTGCAAAAACACTAGCAAATCTAATAGAGAGATGTCCTCAGATTTGAAGCACACAAATTCTGTGACATCCTTAGACATTGCGTTTCGCCTTGCAAGGGTTCGTCAGTACGGCTCGCAATGGTCCAGACTACCATAAAGTATCTAGAATTGGCATTCTGTAATCTTTATGATTATCAGCCGCACGGAATAGTCAGGATAGATAAGAAGAGACCGTTGTGCAGTCCCTTGCTCAGCCATTCCAGATATTTTAAGCTACTTTGGACCATTCCGAGCCGTACTGAGTCCCTGTGGGGAGAAAAGCGCGGCGTCTACTGCTCCCATGGAATTTTTGTACTTAAATAGTTGAAGTCTGATGACATCTTTTCAGTGTTTCTCAAACGGTGCGCCGCAAGGGGTAGCTAAGTGCGCCTCAGCTGTTGTTATATAGTCTTCCGGCTTGAAGTGTTGACCACAAATATAAGTTCGATTCGACGGTGTCCAATTTTCTCTTCGAATTGCATGCTTCCATTTTTTAAGTAGAGGATGATTTGAATGTGGGAAGCGATGAAATGGAAAACCACAGTTGGGAGTGCTTCTATTAGTACAATTGAAAGCGCAGCACGACGCAACCATGAGGCGTTAGGATCTAATCAACAGTACCTCTGTCAAACAGTACAGTTTGTAGGCGCATTTTGCCAATGTCGGATGATATCGAAAAAAATGTCTGCCGTAATAAACTTCAAGATTCTATGTTTGCTTTGCAAGTTGATGAGACAACAGACATCACTAACAAAGTACAACTACTAGTATTCATTCGTTTCATTGACGTAGATGAAATAGTAAATCAGTTTTTATGTTGCAAAGAGATGTCAGGCACCACAAAGGGTGAAGACATTTTTCAAATTTTGAACAACTATCTCAAAAAATGGAACTTATCATGGAAGTCATGTGTTGGTATTTGTACGGATGGAGCTCCCTTTATGGTGGGTTGTTTGAAAAGATTTACAGCACTTGTAGAAGAAAGGCAGAATCCCGACATCATTACAAAACTCACTGTTTCCTACATAGAGAGGCTTTAATTGATCGCAAAAACATTGGGAGTTGAATTGAAACAAGTTTTAAATCAAGTTGTCGAAATGGTCAATTTTATTAAAAGCAGGCCATTAAAATCCCGTTTATTTGAGAAAGTTTGTATTGACATGGATGCACAGCACAGGCGGTTACTTTTACACACAGAAGTGAGGCGGTTGTCAAGGGGGAAGGTGCTTCAACGTGTGTATGAACTCCGAGAAGAACTTCTAGCATTTTTTGGAGAATTGAAACATAAAATTTTCAGTGAATACCTGAAATCTGAATTTTGGATTTCTTGTCTTGCGTATTTGGTAGACATGTTTCAGCACCTTAATAGCCTCAACAAAAGTATGCAAGGAAAAACGAAAATATCCTCACCTCGACAGATAAAATTACGGCATTTCAGAAAAAAATAGCAATTTGGAAAAGGAATTCTAGAGATGGTAATTTTGAAATGTTTCCCTCAGTCAGCAAAACTCATGTAAAAAAATGACATCCATAATAGCTGAACATTTGAAAACTCTCGAAGAGAATTTGAAAGTTTATTTTCCATCTTTAAATGTCGATCGATATGATTGGATTCGAAATCCTTTCATAGAAATTTCAACTAATGCTGGCTTAGTATTAGCTGAAGAAGAAGAATTAGCTTCTATATCTAGTGACCGTGGGTTGAAAATTAAATATGATGAGCTGTCACTTGATAAGTTTTGGATTTCTATCAGAGAAGAATATCCTTCAACAGCTAGAAAAGCTTTATCTATTTTGATACAGTTTTCTACATCATATCTGTGCGAATTAGGATTCTCCTCACCGACTGATATTAAATGTAAGAAAAGGCAAAATATTCAATGCATTGAAGAAGAACTAAGAGTTTGCTTATCGCACATACGTCCTGATATCAAAAAAATCGCGGAAGGATATCAAGCCCATGCTTCACACACGCAGAATGACCATAGAAACTGAGGTAAGCGATAAATGATTTACAATGTTTTATTTACATTAAATTTCACTTAACTATTTTTTATTTTTATAGATCCATACTTTGGAAGACGATTATTCGCACAACAGAGATCAGAATGTGTATAAGCCAGTCGTTTCCTTATCAACAAGTTCCATTCGCCTGTCAACAAGGCATACGCACATTTTGTGTAATCGAACTTGCCTCTAAATCTGATAGTGATTTTCCATGATCCATTCTGTTGTATTTTGTTTTCCTTGGTCTGATGGTAGACTGAATGGCAGATGCTGACCTAATGAAGTCATTGACATTTTTTAATGATACTTTTATTCTAGAAAAGTACATGTAGGAGCTCCCGGGATAGAATCATTTCGTTATGTGGTTAATGAAATGCTTCGAAGCGAGTATATGATTGATATTTTTACCAATTTTGACTATAAATTTAGCATACTGCATTGATTTTCCATGTGAAGTGCGCCCGTACGTTTTTTAATTGGTCTCCGGTGCGCCGCGGGGTCTAAAAGTTTGAGAAACACTGTTCTACTCTATGCCCAGGCGAACTGGAACTCTACAATCTTCATAATTAGCGAATCTGCAAGTGCAATTGTCACCGGATCATGTTCATGTTAGATGTTACATGAAAATCAGGCATTAATACCCGTTGTTGTCAATGTACTTATATGATGTCAATGCGGAGATATAATATTATAGGGACCTAATGGGCCTATGTCTGACTGCCTTGACAACATGCAGGCCGATGGTTCGTATGAATGGTGCACCTGGCCAATGCGAACTTCCTTAACGCTATACGAGGAGCTCCCATAGAGATTTCACATGGAAACTCTGTCTAGCTATACATGATCTAAGGAACGAGCGCCTGCGCATTGCAATTATCTCAAACGTGAGAGAGTTAGTAGAAACATTGTTTTTGCCTCATCAAGCAAATTTCACTGAGAAGTCACATTGCAAAAAAATCGCACGATTCCTGGTCATTCAAGAATCGCGCGATTGATTCTGTCGCACGATTAATCGTGTGGAATCGATTAACTGCTCCCGCCACTGCATTTAGAGCAGTATCAGGTATACTAAGAGGTTTTACGATGCTTGCTGCTGCCACAGCACCTCAGATAGTTGATTTTGATGAAATTTTATTCCATGTAAAGGAGTTCATTGGTTCAAATTTATCCATATCTATCAGAAATAGGCCCGAAATGAGCCATATTTGCTGCACTTTTAGACCCTCCAAACAGCTGTGGATATCTCAAACTCAAACTCATTATACTGCTATGAAAACTTTGCCAGCAGTCTGCTTTTAGTGTTGACCTATGAATATAATGATAACTCTCATTTTGAACATTGATTTATGCTGAGTTGTTCATGTAGGCCGACCAATCATGTACGATCATGTGGGAAAGCAAAATATTCACATTTTGACATATTCTAGCACAGCTCACATGTACGAGTATGATGTGAACAATGAATACAAGAATTTCACTCTTTATGCACCATCGTGGACATGTTCAAATCATTTTTCATCTGCAAAAATTTTGTGATAGGAATTTCTACCACATTCTGCGACTGAGAGGGTGCAGTGGACCTCCTAGGTCCATCTGCCATCCTTTTACTGATTCAATTGAAATGAAATGTACATGAGAATTCACTGTCAAAATCGATGATTTTACATGGGAATGAGCAGTTATAAATCCTCAGCAAAACAACTGAAATAGAAAACAAAAGCTCGCGGTCCACTCGCGGTTCCCCCCTCAGCTCTCTGAGGGATATTGTAGACCTATCATGAGTACACTAAGTTTAACTTGAGACCACACTAAAACGACGCCGCTTCAATCCAAACTAAGGAATGTAGAAGATCATCCAAAAAGCTAAAGAATATCATCATCGTTTTTTGGTTGCTTATAATTCAATTACAGGATGAATATTTCCTATGTCATCATTCGCTGATGAGGTTGAATTCCTTTGGGATAATGCCAACTGCAAAAAATGCAATTAGCAGTCAATGATGCGATGAGTCATGAAAAGAGATAAATTGGCGCGACATTTCTCGCACCGCAGGAGGTATAGCAACTCATATGTAATGCATTGAAGCGTCACCGACCAATTCTATGAACAAGAACTGATGAAAGAACTGAGATAGTATCTGCGAATCAATTAAATTGCTTCCACTTTTAGATAAGTTAATTTGAGGCGTAGTGACCCACACGAGGCGTGAAGAATCCTAAACTCACATTCTTTCGGTCTATAATTAGCTCGAAGCAATCACATGAGAATTAGAAAATTCCTGTTCAAAGGTATGAACTTCTGTTATCAAAATGAGAATGAAAATGATGAAAGATAAAAACAAGAAAGATTTGTAAGACCTAGAATAATGAAAACTTTTCATTTGGAAAAATATTCAGTTGAGTAAGTGGTTAACTCCGGATATAGCAAAATTCGTTTACAAGGAAGGAGATAATAGTGGCTCAAACTTGTCGATTTCAAGAAACTTACTTCTTTTACTAGGAGAAGCTTCAAGTCGGCACCAAATAGCTCTTATTACTTTTGTTGTCTTCCACATCATTAATTAGAAGCAAATATTCTACTAGCCGGTGTTGTTGAAATTTCAAATGGCAGGACTTTCATAAATTATCATAAAATTAACAAAATCATGAAAAATGAAAACGAAGCTGGGATAATCTATCAGTCACAATTATCTATTGTGGGCCCTTGAAATTCGCAACATTTTAAGTTAATGAGCTTCAAAGAATATTTACAATTATTTTAGTGATGTGAGCAATTATCTGACTAAAACATCAGTGACCTACAAAAGTTGGCCTGTTTATCCTAACTGTTCATCGGATGCTACTACTAATAGTCACGCTAGGTGTCGTCGTCCGAATGAAAGTCTTGAGTTTGATTTTATATAGGCATTCGATCTCATTCTCAATTCTGATGAAATGCTAATTGAACCTGTTGTATCTGTAGTCTGCACAGTATATTAAGCGTCTGTGCTGTACGTGCATGCGGTATCAGCGGCATATGCAGAATCAATGTTAATAGTATATTGACAGTAAGAATGAGCATCATTAATGCTACAAATCTTAAGATTTCCATTTTCACCAGATATTGGATCAAAACTGATCAATTTTAATTCATTGCCACGAGAAAGATCCATTGAGTTCTTGTAGGGGCTGGTCGATCCAATGGCTACAACAGCATTGCATTAGCACACCTACGGATTGGAGAACGCCATCAGTCCTCATCAGGACTACTTTAATTTATCATTCAAGTTAGTAAGAATTGTATTCTATCATAAATGACTGCTGGGATGATTTTTATCATCGTATGATAACTGAAAGAATTATATGGGAAGAAGGGTGCTTCTACCCCTTATCCCCACCAGTCTCCGAACAGCACCGAGATTCCATCCCCCCTCCCCCCCCCCTCAATCCGTATAGTATTGCTCCGAAGTGCGTGAAATTCACAATAATCTTTGCTTGATTATTAATTTCTGAACACTGATCAATTTATGAATATCTATGTGTCTCACTTACACTGACCATACTCATCATGAAACTTCTTTAAAGCATAACTTGAGACTGCAAACAACTGATTTTCATTAACTCGATGGGTGCACTTGCAGCAAAAAGGAGATGATAATCTTGACAACTGCACCATTTGTTGCGACATTCTGCGGTATCCATGATGACATAGACTATTTGATTTTCAAAAGAATTACAATTGTAAGAATTTCTGTTTGCAATTCAATATATTCTAAATTTAAACATCATTTTGGCAGCATTTATTTCCTGCTGGCTGTGCTTAGTGCACGTCCTTTCTGTTGCACTTGCTTCTTCTCACTAAATTCGTGTCCATATTTTTCATTAGTCATCCAGTCAACATCAAATTGGCGATATCACTCTAAGATTCGACATCTCGGGCTATCACATTGAAAATCAAAATCCCCAACTCTTCATAATAAAACGGTTTGATCGATTTCATCAAATAATCCATAAAATTAAAACTCTCTGATGACTTAATCGAAAATCTTCCAAATGCAATTAAACATCAAATGTGAACTTTTCCAAATTCAATTACTACTTTTGGTACACTTTGCAATCAGCGCAACCGCAAGTGAACCATTAGCTTCATTTTTTCTCATCCTGATGGCGAACTAATGATATTACGGATGTGAATTTGGTAATAATTTTGAGTGTTATTAGCGCTGGCAGGAAAATGTTTCATCTAAACTTCATTTCTATTTGTTCAATTTGACATTTTGCTAATGCTGTCGTATGCTTTTTTGTAGTTTGAATTCGATGCATTCATCCAATTTCAAGTGCCATTTGAAAAGCTACCTTTTACATTTGATGGAATACACAAAGAACTTATTCAAGATTCATTTGATTTCATGCTTTGTATGAAGAAATAGTATATGTTCAACATTCAGCAATTCAACAGTCTCCGTACAGCCTGTATCTGTTGAAAATCTAACGATGACATCTGCTACACGTTTTCACAAATCCGATGCTTTGGCTTTGACCATAGAAATTGACAACAATAAAACCTAAAGAATGGAAGTTTATGATAATTTGACCGCAAAAGTGCTAAAAATTGAGCACTTTAATTGGCAAATTCAAGTCTTTCAAAATGTGAGAAGACCCTCAAGGCAACTGTTTTAAGCCAGGTAATGTGACACATGATACATAAAGTTGTATCATGTGAATCTCAGCTTTATTGCTCCACTTAGTCACGTAAACTACGCATAGGAACAAAAGCTAAATCTTTCTTTTAATGTATAAAATACTTAAATCGATATATTTTGCAAGCTAATGCTCCCAAGGTGATGATATTTCACAGAAATATAGCTGAGGTAAATCTCCTAATGATGAAATTCAAAATCTGTCAAAAAACTGCTTACTTTTAGGCACTTTTTAATTAAAAGCATTCCTGTTATCAACGTGAAAGTTTTGCTTGCAACGAAAAATTGATAGCAATATAATCTGTAGAATGGAAGTAAAGCTTCATGCAATGCACAATAGTGGCACATAAATCGCACGCATTTTCATTTATATACACTTGTCAACGGCTGAATCATTGGGTTGGAATCAGTCACATGTGTAAATCCAAGCCCTTTATTGGTCATTCATGCCACAACATAGTTCCCGGATGTGCCGCGACCTTGAGTCAATTTCAGATAAACAATCTATTTCTATGGCTTTGACAGATTCGCTGTGCCAGTGATTGTTTATTATTAGCGATTCTCTATGGAATTGCTCTTCCCACAGAAATCCGCTAATGCGCTTTGTTTAAGTCAACGAGATTAGAATGTACAATAGCCGTTTGTTGATGGTCTTTTCAGTCTATCATTTAGATAACGATCTGGGTAAATAAGTACGGCAGGTTGGATGAGTTTCTGTAGGGAACGAGGCCGGAAATGAGACGTTCACAGAATGATGTATACCCGATGCCTACTACAAATCTGCGCGTCTGTCGAGCTCTAGTTAGTTCTTTTAGTTGTGTTCTTTTAGTTGTGTCCCTTTAGTTGTGTTCTTCCTTTGGCGCTATGTTTCTTTAGTTAGAACACATGTTAATGCAATGGGACGCGGATTGACGTTTTTTGGCAAAAATGAATTTTTCTATGTTTTCTTCGACTAAGCAAATTGTACTTAGTCTACAGCCACAATTTTTGACATGGAATGTCTTCAGGTCATTTCTTATCATGTTCATGAACAGTTATCTATGAAGCCTAGCACATTCATATTTGACAAGCCTCCTTCTGCCGTCAAACAACAACATTTTGGACCACTTCATCCACATTAAACCACATTCTCGCATACATCACCGATCAGAAGCATGATAATATCACTTACACATGATCGGAAATTACCTAAAGACATTCCATGTTGAAAATTAGGGCTCTGGACTTGATGCTTTTCAGCTGATAAGAGAAAACATAGAACATTTCATTTTGCCAAAAACTGCAATCTGTGTCCCATTGGATTTACATGTGTTTTTCTTTAATCCTGTCTGACAAGAAGAGGAGCTAGCTAGAACTCGGCAGACACACAGATTTACAGTAGGCATGAGGTGTACATCATTCTATGAAAGTCTCATTTCGGTCTCGTTTCCTGCAGAACTCGCTCTGGCTGTCGAATTAAAAGTTGCTAGATCTTAAGATGAAGTAAATTGCTGAAACATGCAGCAGCAGCTGTAGATTCTATTGTAACATTTTCTGTTAAAATGATTCTTTATACAGAGAAATGATGTTAACCATGAATGTTTACAAAGTACACTGAGAACCTGCCGGTACCTAGCCTTTATCAACCACTGGAGGCCGTCATCGTTTAGACAGCGTTGTCATTACAAAGGCTGTCCACGACGTACTGTTGTTTCCAATGTCTATATCCATTCTAGACTCTGGTCCTATGTTATTATATGGTGTTTTCTCTCCTTTACCTTAATCGTTGGCATGCATTTCTCTCTAAATACAAAGATAAGTTGCAAATAAGGAAACACTGTTTGCTTATACAATTAGATCTATTGTATTATCATCATATTTGTTAGACATGTATATGTTATCAAGCCTATTAAATTACATGACAAGAGTGTAATCAAGTGCATGTTGGAGAGGCATAAAGATCGGCACTAACAGAATTCACTATTTTAAAGCAAGAAACTGTAACAAACGTTTATCAATGGAAACCGTCTGTGCCTCCAACGGCACAGAATCTCTTATGAATGGTTTATGCATATGTCGTGCGATTCTGCATGTGCGTCCGTCGGTATTATGAAGAGTGAATTTGCGAAACACGACGCATCAATTTTATGAGAAATTGAGATATTCTCAGAATCATGGTGCTTGAGGCATTCTTCTCCATGCGATGATCACGTCGTTTAGTCCGATTCTATCTCAAGGCCGTAGAATTGAGTTTCAAAATCTTCGCTTTCTCAAAACGTGACTTATCTAATATACATGTACACTGTTCTGGTATGCTAAATACTGCTATAATCACCTGATGCTGCGTCTTTAAGGTAGATTCTACTCGACTTCAATTCGATACAGAAGAAATTCAAGTCCTGTTCGAATTCACTGCAGCGGAATTGAGCTTCCAAATCTTCCAAGAATTGAATAAAGTCTTCGCTATTTCAAAACGCAAAATATTCATGAAATTCTATTCTAATGTGTTGTAATTGTAGTTGTAACTCAAAGCTGTTGTAATCACCCAGTGCTACGGCTGCAAAGTAGATTACTACAGCATCCTCATGCTCTCAGAGTTGATTCAAATTTACAATCATTCTATGAAGATTGTCTCTCAAACGCATCTCAGAATGTGGCAGACATCTCTTTTGAGAGTGACATGAATAGATTCACTTTGTTATGTCTATTTTTTGTTATACGATCGATATGATTGTCGCAAACAGAAGACTTTTCTCGTTGCAATCAAAAGTAGGCGGATGTGTCTTCTTGAGGAAATTATTGGCTGAGATATTGTAATAAGCTACGTACAGGCCCAACATTTCGCGCATTTTTCTTCAGGGGCAAAAAACCTAAAATAGTCAACTGAAAAAAGTCAGTACAGCGTCAGGAGTCAGTGTCGGTACTCTTGTATTAACTTGGCCATTTTAAAGCGAACTAGATTTGCTTCACGATTTGGATTGTCGTGTGATAGTCAATTTAAACTTCAGAATCTTGAAGAAAAGGACTCTAATCTTTTATGGCAGATGGTTATATGCTCCAGAATTCAACCCAGAATTCAGGCCTCTTATAATATAGTTTTGTCGATACTTGCAAGTGACTCTCATCAACCCGTACCTCTGCATGATAGTTCTAATTCTTTAAAATTTGATGAAAACAGAAACCATATAGTCACACAATTTTATGCAACACAAAATGGTAAAAAGTTACGATGACTTTGATCACTTAGTCAGTGACGGATGAAGCATCGTTTTTTATGATTATTTTATAAATATGAATAACAATGGAAGAGTTTACTTTTGATTTTTTTTCAAAGTGCATGAACACATCAGGAAATGTAAAATATGCGGGGCACCGCGCACAGCTCCCATCATTACTTGACATTGTAACACTTCGTATGTTCGCAAATGACATTCTTTAGAAATACATGTATTATCAATATATTGTTCAGGAAACATTTACTTCTCATTGCCGTTGCAGTCATAATGAAAGTTAGCAGCGTCAGCATTACAATCTTCTGAATTGTGCAGGCTGTATGGATGAAATTCTAAAACATACCTATCGATCTAATTCCTTCTCATATAAATATCTCCTGAGGAAGATTGGAACTTTGCTAATTGTAAAAGATCTCAATCGAAGCCGGTTGAATCAACCCATTAATGAAGCAGTCTGTCATTAGCCATTTTGCATAATGTCAGTATGACAAATACAGTACTTTCTACGTGGCTCCCTTTCCAACTGACTTGGCTAATAGACCTTTTCGAATGCACATCTCGACCGACCCACCGACAACTTTATCTACAGTGTATATTTTGCCCATAATCATACATTAAATCGGAAGTATTCCTTCTATAGGTCTTATTAATGTTATGTTTAGCTTAAACAGTTGAAAAGTAGGCATAGAAATCAAAGTAAATGATATCTGCGGCAGGACTGGGATCGGTTAACCGGCTACAAAAAAATTAACCGGTCCCAGCCCTGATCTGCGGCATTGCAAATAATTCGATGTATTTTACCTGACTGAAAGTGCAGCCTCAAACGAATGCTTTGACTTCAAAGAAGTTGGTTCATTGAGGAGCTTAAAAATATTTTGAATGTTGTTAGAATTCTCTCAAACTTTCGAATCGGCGGACTCACTCACCCGTGAAGTTTATTTCAACTTTCATGTCAATGAACTTCATATATTAATAAAAGTCAACATTTTCTCAAGTGTTTTGAAAATGAAAAATTACAGCAATCTCACTAGACTACTACACGGAATCGATGAATAGTTACACGATACATCATGAAAATTCTGAAATGTCAAATCGTATAAATATGATATTCGACATCATCGTAAGCAATATATGACATTCGCTAGGCAGTTTTGTCAATGTTGTTTCCTCGGAATATTATTTATGATGAAATCATACGAAGATCGGGGTGAGGATGCAGGCTTACCTCAAGGAAATCAATTTGGAAAGAAATTGAAGACATTTCATTAAGCTGTAATACACATTTTCTTCTTTCCATTTCTGTTCACAGATATCTATGCTCACTGATTGGACATGACTTTGTACACGCATTTGCATGTAATGAATTAATGAAATTGCTGCTGCATTAAAAATTTGCCTCCAAATGTGAAGAAGCTAATGTGCTATGTACTGTATTTTGAATGGTTATGGCAATGGTGATTGATAATAAAATTCGTTGCTTGAAGGCAAGCTGAAATTGTACTAACTAATAAGCAAACAAGTGCATTATCATGACTGCGGACATAATTAGTATCGTGCTTTTCAAAAACTCTAGAAACAAGTTTTGAACCTGACTAATGAATCTTTGACACTTCAGTACAGCTCCTGATGCTATTTATGCCCCAAAGCAGTCATCATAAGCAGATATCATAAGACTTTCATACCTTGTCCATGAATAGGAGGCCGGAAGCACAGAAGATAGCCCTATCCGTGCATGGGATAGGAGGATACAAAGCTATTATTTTCATTATTATTAGAGCCAAAATTTGGCAAAAATTCAAAATGATTAGAAGCTTGTAAAGCACAAATATTATGCCACGCGATCGTGTACGCTTCAAGTGCTCAATCTACATTAGCATGTATTTGATAGAATGCAAATCCATGTTTTCCATAATCTGAATCATTTGTATCTTCGATGGAATTTAATTTTCCACTCCGTCCAGGGAGGTATAAACTTGCTGAAAATCTTATCGGACAATCCCATGTTTGACAAAGTAATACACAGACACAAGAAACAATTTTTTGATTTGCACTGAAAAATTAAGAAAATTCCAGAGGAATATTCCATCAGTGAAAGTACTCTAATAATTGCAGTTGAAATAGTTGTGCAACAGAAAAAACCACGCTTTAATATGTAGCATGCACTGCATGGTCATGCTTTTTGAATACTTAAATTTGGCCATATTCTCTAATTAGAAGAGAAGCATATGTTGTTGATGGAAACCGTAATATCTCGAAAATCGTAAATGTATAATTCATGAATATTGACTGAAGCAATTAAAGTTTACTTGCAATTTTTGTAAATACGTGGATACAAAAATATTGATTGACATGGCAGAAGATTCAAGAATATTCGGTCGAAGTCTTCAGAATTGAAGAGGCTTGAGAAAAATGTCATTTTTCCAATATAACAAAATTAAGCAATCAGCAAAGAATATTCATGAAGGGAAAATTCTCAATATATTCTATACGAGTATACTTGTCAATTCTGTTGCACAGTTGTAATGTTCGGAAGTACGTACTTGTAGGAAGTTATCTGTGATATTGTATTTTTAGCGAACTTTCATTATCGACTACTTGTAAACTTCGTAACTTAATTGATCATAAAATACTAAGAAAGCTTTTGTGAGTTTGTTCAACATGCCAAATTGAGTGTATGTTGTTTGAATACGTTGTTTGAATTTTAGTAACAGCTGGGAATTTCTTTTCACACAATAGTGACAGTTGCATTCTTCTTTAGGTCTTCTAGTCCGTTTCTCCTGATTGATATTTTCTTATAACGCTGAACAATATATTTTCCTGTAAACTTATAATTACTATTTTTACACTGTAGCTATATCCATCTTTTGTTCAGGAAGGGCAGGAAGTCAACTATTTCTACCACAATTCTTTTTCCGTAAGAGTAAGCCGGTGTTCTATTGTACTCGTATATACTAATACTGCTGTACTTTGAAGCGTCCTCACGCAACCGCAAAACCAAATTGTTGCACTGTCCATCGCAAATAGTTTATCATATATTTCGTACTTTTTATTGTGCAGCTTTCACGGGATCCAATTTGAGAGTAAATAAAGATACCTCCGCAACCCTCTCTTTCTCTCTCTCTCTTTCATTTCGGTTATTATTAAGCACGACGTTTTCTTCTGCCTTCCTCGTGCATAAATCGAATAACCAACTAAAAAGATCTCTACCAGTGTTTGGATGTGAGTTGCAACACAAAAAGGCATGCTATGAAAAAAACACAAATGAAGCATGGTTACAAAATATGCACGTAAACGACTCATTTCCGAACACTGTCAGTGATTCTCTTGGTTGGGCAATTGATTTTGATTATTTGATTTACGCATGAATTGATGCAAAATGCGACGAATCGGGTTCCTTGAATCTAAAATAATTTCATAAATTAAATGCATCCGTGAATCAGATAATGACGGACTAAGAAGTCAGGCAAAATTACGAGGAACTTCCAAGAAATTTCATCGCATTAAAAATGAGTCCCCTTGCTTGAACCTGATAATGCCGCTGTGCAGAGAGAGACTGTCCACTCATACATACAAACATGCTGCCTAATTTGTACACACTTTTGTTTTCGTGGCACCAGAGTATAGTAAAATGTGCAAATGCTGCAGCATTTTCGTCTGTACCCAAAAATCGCATTATGCATCTCTATGGCATCGCCTTTCTACTGTATCATAACCTGTGATTGTAATAGTACAATCTCAACGTAGCTTCGAATGTTTAGTCGACTAAATTATTACGCTCTATGATAACGCTTATCACACGCACATTAGTGGTAGGACATTTAAAGTGTTCGGAGAACATGATCGCTACGCATGAATTCGTGTTGCCCGACACGCCATTATGTGTTCTGTTTAAGAGAAGTGTAGCAAGATCATTCAAGAACTCGAACAACACGAAAATTACAGAGATAAATTTTCTCAGTCTATAACAAACCGCATCAAAGACTGTATATCTTCTAATATACGCCGAGTCAATATGACAATAAATAGATAGACGCCGGATCTGCAGCAGATATCCGGTTTTGAAGCTTCGATACGCCTACACATGAACTGGCCTACGCGAGAGCAATATTCTGCAGTACATTCTGTGACCTCAACTAAGTGTTTGCATCATTGGTTTGCATGGATTCAGCTTTTTTTATTCTGATTGGATTGAATTTTTCCTGGAACGGTGAGAAACAAGGCTACGGTACGATATTGATTCAATCGTTACCCGTTGATATGGACTTAGTGTACATTGTCTCGACTGTGCTTCGCGTCCCCTGTTGAAATGCCTGGCGAATGGAAAGTTACACCGCATAAAGCAAGATACCGTTATGCAGAGGCAATAATCTTCACGTTGATTGCAGTACTGTATACGTATATAACAATGTTAATAATAGGACCCAATTAATGTATAGCCTGCAGTTAACTTTTTAAGAAAATGCTGACAACTAAATATAAGAAAACAATGGTTCGTCACTGACATGAATGAATGAACGCCGGTCTCCAATAGACGCCAGATCTCTATTAAACCCCTGGCTAAAATCTTAGCGAAAAAATAAACGCCGGGGGCGTTTAATAGAAGATATACGGTAATATAGTGGAACTTTGAACTAACAAACGCTGGGAGGACTGTCTTTGCAAAGGTTCCTAAAGATGGATAAGTCTCTGAAGACTCGATTTTTATATTTAACTTTTCTATTTATCATTTATTTATTGTTTAATATAAAGCTCATGAGTAAAGCATTGCACTCTAGATTTATAGAAAATTTTCCTGTATCAAATTAACTCTGTCGGAATGATTTTGTTTGGGTTTCTTGCGAATGAGATAATTAACTGAGAAGTGAGCATCTTTTACACTCACAGCATCAACGACGTGTAAGATGAATTGCAGGCCGAAACATGTCTCGTGGTGGTTACATCCATTGAAGTCTGATAATGTATCAATTGCCAGGTTACTTGTGAGAACTTGTACTAAGAAGCGCCTGCGTGAAGCCCCTCAATGTCGGATGCGACATTTGTAGGTTGTAGAAAGCCATCCGTCCTCCAAGCGCCTGCGCTAAACCAGTGCCAGTGCCTGGTTGATTCACTTTCTCATGTGATGGTCCGGTGGTCTTGTGGTTAGAGGACAGGCTTGCATATCGCTAAACACCAGCGTCGCTGGTTCGAAACTGCCCACGCTTGATGAAGTCCGGCTGGATGCAACACATGTGACGATGGTTGTAACCGTTGAGTATGATAAATGACAAGAACCGTTGTTATTTCATCGCTATGTTGTCAAATGTCTCAGCGTAGATGTGCAATAATTATTTGAACTTCTAAAATACCTATATCTGAAGTGATATAAATGATATAATTATTAAAGAGTTTTGAAATTAAGCCAGATTTTGAGAGAAAATGATAGGTTGACATAACTCAACAACAATTTTGACAAATTTTCCACAAACAAACGAGAATGCCGTTGAAGGTCACAACTCATCTTCATTCTATAACTTTTTACTCAAACTCTTCCTCATCCGAAGTCTAGATGTAAAAGGAAATAAAGCAATCTCCGGAAGAAGCAATGACCTACTCGAGTCTCTCCTCGTTGATAAGTGAAGTTAATGACGGTGACAAAAAGTCTACTTTTCATCTTTGACAAGAGAAAGAATATCGTTTTAATTCATCAAAATGAAGTATCAATTACTATATGCAATTTTGTAACAATAAAAGACATATCATTTGCAACTTTTTGAAGAGACAAAAGGAAGAAGACCCGACATAGTAAAATTTGCACTGGAGTCGAGACAGATGCGCTTGAAATTAGTCTCAATGTGTGGAACAAGATAGAAATTGCAGTTTTTTTAATTTGACAGTTGAAAATGGGGAAATTAAGCATGTTTTATAAGTCACATTTCACATGCTAATTCATGTAGAAAAAATGGTATCTGGATATTGAATGGAATTTTCAGACAGACGATGATTAAAACAATATTAACCGAATAATTCCGCTGATATGCAATGGAAATGTGAAGGAATGACTTCACCATGCGACTATTATTTTGAATGGAAATATTTTCTTCCTGTATGACGAAGAATATCATTCCAGCATTCTTAGTCAGTTTGAGTTATTTATCAGTATTCAGTATGATCAAATGTTAAAGCCATTTTATTTTTTGACCTTAAAATGAACGCATCCCACTTTGCAAAGGCTAAATTGCATTAAAACGAACACAGGTAAGATTCCAGTGAGCCAACCACCGTTCTGGATGTACGGATGCAGCGCTTACTTTCATTTCATGCTGACTTGTGTTCGAATCCTAATCAAATGAGTTGTGTTAGGGAATATAGAGTGTTCGTGTCTATTTGCACTAAATTTGTGTCATATCTATATGTATGACAACAAAGGATTGTCGTAATATATTGAATATCTGAAGAGGATGACAACCATTCAGTCAATGACAGACATTAATTCCCTTGATTCCACGACTGCACTCGCATGACCCAGGAATTAAACCGAAGTTTGGATTGGAGATGAGTTTCGCGCCTTCTTCACTAGGCCAAGCCGATTGTTTGCATTCAACACATTGCGACATACCTTTGTTGTCAATGTACTCTGCGGCGTTAAATACATTATGAATGCGGCAAGGACAAACAATAAGCTGTCGATATTACTCAGATATGACCTCAGCCTCACTCATGTTCTTGTGTGCCGTCGGCTTAGCCTATTGAAGAAAGTGTGAGATCGTCCCCACCGCTTACTTCGGTTCGATTCCTGAATCAGACGAATGTGGTCGGGAATCAAAGATGTTGGCGCCATTTATTGACCTCATAATTCGGGTACGGCGTAACAAAAGATATTCACGCATGCAGATAGCAATACAGTTAATATCAACAATTGAAATTCAACTTTTACCTGAAGCCATGACGTGTAATGAGTTGCGTTCAGGAATACAGGAACTTGGTGTCTATTTGGATATATGCGTTCCTTTGTGTCATATTTTTGTGTCTGCTCAAAATATATAATAAATTGTGAGACAACTTAAAAAATTCTCTTTCTATGTGCTATGTTTTCAGAAACCTCCTTCTCAAGGTGTATTTGACATATCTGCCGACGAGATAATATCATTATTCAATAATTATTGACAAGAGTTTCTACCAAACTACTTCGTGCTTTAATATCAATCAAATAAACTGGATATTAGAGAAATGCATTTTTTGCTTTTTGACATTCTTTGCGTAAATATGATCATCCTGACACAGGGCAGCAATATTTGAGTGATGTAGACTAATTTAATGGATAAATGTATGCATAATGGATCATCTTGCTCTCACTTACTACTTCAAGATATTTGATGAATTCTTCATTGATGATGGAACTAAATGATGCTTCTTGACAATTGTTTTTTTGATAAAGCGTGCAGAAGCGTTCATGTTGTTCATGTACATTTGCTTTAATTTCTACAAGAAATATCATTGATAATTGAAAAACAAGTAATTATGAGAATGCGAATGTAAATACTAATGCACAAGTAATATCGCTTGATCTGAATCTCAACATACCTACAAGTGCAGCATTTACTGAGTTCATTTTGAAGTATTGGTGAGTTGTCTGTTACCAGGATCTTTCTGATTCGGCATGCTAGTTGGATCATTGGTTTCCTCAGGAAAAATTCCTGGGTACTCACGGAGGGCGGGACGAGAACGTGATCCATTGCCCCCCCCCCCCGTGTGGAAAGACTCTACCCACTGTGTTTACATTGACACGCAATTGAACCAAACCATGGAACGATCAAGAGTGGTTCAAACTGAGAGGCTCCCAGTCCTCTGCAACATAACTCCACCAACTATCCGTCGTATGACAGCCACAGCTCACCTGATGCAGAAAGTCCAGGCGATCCCGACCTTGCCGCTGAACATTGACCTCAACAATCCGTTGCGCCTGCGTTTGCGGTCACGCCACCCAGTATGGCGCAATACTCCGCCAGCCACCTACAATCCCGCTCAAGCCTGGCCTAAGGAGTGGCAGAAGCATGAGAATGATTTGTCTACAACAAATCATTGATTGACGATCGAACAGCTAGAGTCCCGGGCTTTGACCTCCCCCGGGCCAGGTGGACTCTTCTGAACCGAGTGAGGACAAACGCTGGCCATGTCGCAGCTCTCTGCACCGCTGGGGTGCTCGTCAATCCCCGATGTACGACTTTGGTCAGACTCAGACAATTCATCATATAGTGGAGGACTGCTCTATCACAGCTTTTTGTGGCGGCCTCGCAGAACTTCACTCTGCCTGTGAAGCGGCCAGTATTTGGCTGGATAATGTACATCTCTAACCGCGCTTTGTGACTTTTTGCCTTATCTTTGAGTTGTCTTGTTGTGCATACGAATATATTTATATTTTTTGAAGTATTCTGGTAGTCATGTTTTAACATCAAATAATCAAAATATGAGCATGCTCCATGAATGCTATGTGAATGCAGATCTTTCTGTAAAGTGCTTTAAGTCAAATGTGCTAAAAATGTTGAATATTATTAATCATACATAAGTCAGTAGAATCTCAATTTGACTTCTGGTTGAATTGATTTTGTATCTGGAGCAAACTAGAAATATGTAGCATAGCATTGAAATTTCACTCTCATTTGCCGACACATGCAATCGCTAACATTATCTTATTAAATTCAGAAAAGCTTACAGCATAAAATTATGACTGAACGATAGGCTAGCGCGCTAAATCAAAGCACAAAATTAAAAATGTGACATTCATAATTAATCGAGTAAATCTATCACAGTAGCCAAGGATGTGGAGCGGTACAATTTTACCGCTCCACTCCGCTCCGATTACACTTCGCTTTCGCTCCGCTACAGTCATTTTTCATACCTAGCCACTCCGCTCCACTTAAACTAAATCCTATTCATTTACCATACCATAGATAAAACGATTTCCTTGAACTTTTTAGGTTGTTTGACTACTGTAAATTATGATTGACTTCCACTCTGATAATATGCTTAACTGCAAAATATTAGCCTTATGCTTGTCGAATTTTAAATACGAATTATGGCCGATAATCATGAATGATTTTAAATAAATAATCATTATAATTGAACAATACTTCGAAAGCGGATTGCACATTAGCATTAATAGTGATTCTACACTTATCATGTGATAATAACTTAGTGACATTCATGTCTACTTTGAAATGATAATTTTGTAACTGAAAAATTTGATAAATTTGATAAGAATAATTTTGTATAAGATGCAAGGAACGATACATCGGTACCCGGTAGTACGATAAAAACTTTGCATAGAAGAATTAATGAATATCTGAAAAACAAGACTTAATCCATCTATAACATCTCATCACATGTCAAATAACCTAGCAAAATATATCTATGTCAATCATTCATTAACCTAACATTCCGTGAGCCAATGCACACTAAAAATTTGAACCCATCCATAGGAACGAATATGAACTGTCGGACTTCCATTTTTAACTTTCAGATTTCTTTCAATTTTAAATCATATCTTTATTGGCTTTCTTATTAACGGTTTATACAACCCTTCCACTTACTGTATAACTTGAGAATGGAGTCTAATCTCCGAATAATGTTGAAAAAATAAATATTAAACTAATATCTTACAAAAAATAGTGTAATAATAATAATGTAAAAAATCATTAATTATGATAAAACTTTGTTGACTTTGTCAACATCAGGTTCTCTCCCACTCCACTCCGCTCCGCTCCGCTCCAGTCAAAATTTTCTTTACTACCGCTCCGCTCCAAATTTACTCCCACTCCGCTCCGCTCCACATCACTGTCACTAGCTATCACTTTTCAATCGAGAGAGAGACGACTTTTGTTCTTGTTGGATAATCATTTGATCTACTACAGGTCCATATTGCAACTTTACTCAAGAATTTCATGCATTCTATGTCTAGGCTGTGATTCGTCAACGATAGGATGAATGTCTGGAATAATTGAGCCTTTGATTGGTAAATACGTCACCAGCACATTTTATGAATGAAATTATTTATTCAAATGTTTGAACTTGATTGACTGAGAATCGTAGGTCTATGTGTTTGTCTTTTCTACCATTGTTATCTTGCTTTGTCGTCTACATTGACTCCTTGAACATTATTTAGCCGCAAATATCCTCGCTACCATCTACTGATCAGGGATTTTTCATTTTCATTTAAAAATCATGTTTGATGGCTTTAAGTCAGCAATAAAACATTTTGACTCTTGAATGGTTGTGTCGAAAACCTGCAAGCAATGCTTGCTATCATCTCGCTACAACAGTTCACTGCGGTCTCAGCAGAGCAATGGTTATGCGCTTTGCCCAGCGATATTTTGGTCCAGAGATCGAGCCTCGAAAGTGTCGTAGGAAGGGCATCCAGAATTACACCGCTCCAGCTAGTCTGACTTTGTCATCAACGTACAAGCCCCCCCAGTCCTTCTCGAGGACCCCGAACTGACGAAAACAACGCAAAGAATGATGATGAATTGATTGCTGCCATCACTGCTAGTGCAATTAATATTTAGTAGCCCTGTATTCACGGAAGACTAGCACTTTCTTACCATACTGTCCCAAACTCTCCTTCCAACAATCTGTCCTTTTTGTTAAATCGTGAACTGTGAGTAGCAAAATGATTAAATATGCAACCGTTGCCTTATTCCTGTCAATTTTGCGTGTCATCGGGAAGTGAAAGCTTTGCTTTTATCTTTTCTTTACTTCACCTTTTGTCTTTGACGAACGCCGAGATACTCAACTGTTCCACCGACTTTAACCTACTTTATCACTGCCATGTGCTGTCGAGGTACTGTACCATCCGGCTCAACTCGTTGCTTAGTTACACTTGCCGCTCTTTTCAGTAGAAACTTACCTCTCACCGGATACATTCAAAACCCTTAGAGTTGAAGATGGCAAAAGTTGACGTTCAGACGCAGCTCTCACAACCGAGATCTTTCTTTTATCACAAATGGATTCTAAGGTAGACGTCTTTGGATGACATTTGAGCTTCCTTTCAATGGTATCATCCAAACATTGATTTTGATGCAATCATCATTTGATAATAGTTCTATTCATTTCTAGTAGGTACTCATTTCATTGCTTGCAGGCGTATTCTTAAACAATATTCTGGATATATTGAATTTATCAATTTCTTATAGATGTAACCAAAGAAATCCGACACTCTAATATAATAAAGCACCAGATCGGATAATGACATTGAAAACAATAGCATGTCGTGGACACCAAAGAATAAGATTGTTTAAGCGTGTCACTTTGCTAAAAGTGCAATCTGATTCAAAACGATGGCACATCCAGGAATTTACTAAGTGAGCAAAAAGAATTTTTTACAGAGATAGGAGAAAATGTCGTGCGTCGCTTGCGGATTGCTGTGAATTCCTTCAAAATGCTCCGATCGCCACGGTTCCTTTAGATTTGAAGAATTCAGATCATTGCGCAAAAATTTTCTCGATAATATTGGTCCTTCCTATCACTAATAAAAAAGAAAAAAGCAGGCACACAAAACAACGTTGACAAACTTCTCTGTAGAACTTAACATCGTCTGCGTCTCTTTGCTGTGTGATCCGGTTGATAACAGTCACTGAAGCTTCGCACAATCTGGCGTGCCTACTGTTGAACTGGCTGCTCATTGTCCGATAGCTATGGCTATGGCATTATGTCGGCAGATTGTGTCATTTCATTTTTGTTGCATGCATCAATGCTTCCTTTCTAGTAAAGCAGAAGAAGAGACGACTGGTCACATTCTGTGGTAGACACGCTTTGTGAAGACAACGGCATCAGGAGAATGCCAGAAGCTTCTCAGTTTACTTTGTAGGGATTCATGGTCATTATCAATTGTCCTTAGATATAAAGCAACTTTTATAAAATAGCCTGCGATAGATCGCTTCATGGCAAGAGTCTACAACTGTTGCATGTCTCATTAGTTTAAACCAGGATCTACCAACATTTTGTACCTAAATTCAAGCACAAAAGGTTCGTTATTATGGAAGTGGTGATCTTGGTGTCGCTTCCTGATTGCTTTTGAATCCTCACTAAACTTTGCATACATATTGTTCATGATGTGATTTAGTAACCCCACACAATCAATCTGACATTTATGCTGCCTGTGACATATGCAGCGACGCTCAAAGTTGGCAATTTTCTTTCCAAAAATTGTGAAAATCGCAAACTTAAAAAAACGCCAATTTTTTGTCACCAATTTGGTCTACATGTATCAATGATGCAATAAAAATTTCATTGAAGTTTGAGGTGCGCCTTTTTGGGTGTTTAGCTTCAAAGTTTGTGATTTTCACAATTTTTGGAAATACTATCGCCAAGTTTGAGCGTCGATGTCTATGTCTATGAGCATTATGGCTATTATAGAACCTTCTTCTCGAATAAGAAATACACATGATGTCACTACTGGTCCACAGCCCAATTCCTAATTGCTATTAGTTTCATCCCAGATAACACTTTTGTCACTTTCGGGGGACTCGTCTTCAGACAAGTTCGGGGCATTCCTATGGGTGGAAATTCCAGCTCACTCTTGGCTGACCTATTCTTAGCATACAGGGAATTAAAGTTCGTGACGGGGCTCCTAGCGAGTAAGAGATTTGGCTTGGCCAAATTTCTCTCTCGTACCACAAGGTATATCGACGACATTTATGTGTTTAATTACAATCAATTTGATAAGATCCTTCCTGAACTCTACCTGATAGATCTCTTAGCCAGCAGAAGCGGTGATAACAACAAATGCGTTTATTATTTCGATGTTAAAATCAAGATCCAAGATGGTGGCCAATACACCACAGAGGTTTGCCATAAGGTTAATGAGTTCAGCTTCCCAGTGGTGCTATATACTTTCCCCGAGAGTAATATGCCTTTAAACACTGCCTTAAATATCTTTGCTGCCCTATTCATCAGGTTCGCCAGGATTTCATCTGATGCCTCCGCCTTTACATCAAGAGCTAAGGGCATTTTTGATATCTTCAAAGGACGGGGTTGTAAGGTTAATCTGCTAGTTAATTCTTGCATAAAGTCCACCTCAAAGAGTAGGTTCCTCGATTATAAGTTTGGTTGTTTTTCTCCCCGCCAGATACCTTCCATCATTGGCATGTTGGACCCTTGCTAGGGAAATCTGTCGACAGCCAAACAAAAAATCGTTCTTTAATCCGTTAAGGACTTAAATCTGTAATTCTTATGTTAGATTGCGATTATGTAGTATACAAAGATGACTTTAATGGAATTCTTTTCCTTGTGCTTAAATTTAGCAAGAAATGTGACTTTTTGCATCTTTTAACTTGACTCTTGACCGAAAGAGACTAGTTGTGACGCAAAAATTTGATTTTCGGCTTCAGCGATCCAAGATCTACATTTCTATGATAACAGGCCTTTTGCGCTTGAATTTATGGAGGAAATGTTAGTAGCTTCCTGACAAATTAGATTCTTCTTGAAATCTAGCAACATTGATCTAGATCAGGCTTGAATGATCGGCCGAAATGACGATCAGCAAATGATAATTGTTGTCCATCATAGTCTGACTAACTTAAACAAACGGAAAAGTTTGATTTATATGGATACAATCATCCGACATTATAGCAATGTTTATCATTAAAGTCACTGAGATTTTTTTCTGGAACGATAATTTTAAATGATCACCTGAAGTATGACCCTTTCTATAAAGAAGATCGCGAACTGTCATTTATGCACAAGCAATTGTGATTTATTCATTTGGTTTACAAGATATCTCAGTGTCGAGCACTGTCTCGTTGCTCCATCGCTAAGAAGAAACCAGCAACACGTACTGAACCAGACTGCGAAACTCGTCGAATAGGGAGCGACAAATAGAGCTTTTAGGTCCAAAACGATTGATGACGCTTAAGCTAGTTGGCCAAACAAGAAGATCAATTGAACGACAGTAGCACGACCAAGGAACGAAGAGATTTTTATATCTGTTTCAGAGTATCTCTTTTCGGCAAAGGAAGGGGTGGGGCCGGCGATTACATCACACATCCGTGGACGCACAATACGCGTGTGTTTTCTGCGATGGTGACGTACATTTTGCATTTTCAATTCGTCCTGATAATACTTCTACTTTACTGTGATTCAGAACTTGAATTTAAACCTGCGATTTTCTGATTTTAAGATGATTACTCAAATAAAGAATAACAGCATGTACATTTTCATATCATGCGCTTACTCATGACGTCATTCATTTTTTATTTCGAGTTGATCTTATCATTATGGATCCAACATCAAAATTCAAATACGTAAATTCATTATATTCATTAATGGTTGATCAAATGGGAGAAATCATTTATTCATTCTCTGAACTATCTGAAACTCAGAATGGCATCAGCGGTTTTTGTCTTGTGAAATCATAGATGCGAGTAATAAATATTTTAAAAATGAATTATGACGTTATTTTATAAGCAGCATGGGACCTATCATGTTTAAACTTTTCCAATAGTTACTGCAACAAATTTCTCTAAAATTTCTTCATAGAGTATATACAGATATTTTATCCTGTATCTATCATAATTTTCTCAAGAAATATCATTTGGAGAAAAGCTCTCAAACCGAACAAACAAAAACATTAAGGTAAATGCACTACTGTGGCCATGATGCTCTTGAAGGAAACGAAACAAGTACACCACCCAGACAAGCCCAAAAAAGAATAGAAACGTCACTTGAGAAAAAATTGAAAAGACCTCTTGTCGCTTGATGATGAGAAAAATGCATCATCCCCGAGAAATAGGTGTAGCTGTGTACTTAATATGTGTTATTGTCAATGTCAGGAAGCTTCAATTATGTTGTAATTGCGTCAATCGTGAGATTAGGCATGTTAAAACAGATTAAGAAGATAAATTGAAAGAAGTGAAGACTAACCTTAACCCTATCTGACCTGGGCTTCTTTTAACTGTCTCAGCCTGGGGAGGGGCCGATTCGGCCCCCCCCCCTCAGATTTCCTAAACTGAATGCTCAAATTTAATGAAATTACATGCATACTATATTTCGGGTATGATCTTTTCAGTGATGGAGTCGGTTTTTCAAAACTTAAAATTCTCCATGCTATAAATAGCAATTCAAAATTTGAAAGTGCATTTTTTTTACAAATTTTGGATACTTTTTATTGTTGCAAAACCAATCGCTTCGGAATGTTAAAAATACTAAAACATAACGCGAAAGTGTTCTATCTGGCATGTTTTTTGCTATATCAATGGTAATTTATTGCTTTTATTCATACATGTATAAAAATGCTGTATGAATAGTATTTCAAATTTCAAACATTGAAACAGTAAAAAGTCTTTTTTTCATGTGCGAGAATTTCATTCCAAATTGACTATCTATCATTAGCTAGAATATATTATCACAAAGAAAAATAAATGAAGACAAATGCGCAATTATTACAATGATGCGTTTTTCCAAAAGTTTCATTACTCGTGTAAAAAATGAGAAAATGTTCATTATTCTACTATTTATTTATGAGTAGTATATGGAGGATATAAGACTAAAACGCATTCAAATACTATCCCAATATCATACTATAACAAGCATTGATGTTATCAAAATCATTAATTTGTGTCTATTATGCAACACTACATTAATTTATTCCAGATAAAGTTTGAAATGAGGCAGAAAGTAAATTCCAACGATTTTTAGGCGTCGTAACTAGTTTTCATTTAGCTCGTACGACCAAAATATTTGGCCAAAATTAAATCTTTTACTCCCAAAAGATGCGCAATTAAAAGTTAGGAAAAGTCACGGAAGGTAGACTTCTCACACAAAGACGTTCAGCTGTGGGATTAAAAGTATCTAGGGCGGGGCCGAATCGGCCCCTCTTCAGGCCAGATAGGGTTAATATTTAGCTCAAAGCTGATGGACTAATGGAATTAAATATGGGAATACCAAAAGGAATTGAACGAAAAACAATTTTATGATCAAAATTAAGCGAATCAAGTATATTCTAAACAAAATCAAATAAAAACTACAAAGTTGACAAATTCATAAACTGATTAAAATGCACGATCCCCTTAACGATAAGTATCCCTAACGCAAAGTTCTAGGCTTATGTCAGTTTTAAAGGCTAGTAAACATGCGAGTAACATCATCAGGAAGTATATTAATGACAGAATCCACGAAATACTGCCGAATAATTTTGTGTGAAATGATCATTTTTCAGGACTTACAAGTTTCGTTCCAAAATTTGCGATACTTTCTACATCAGTGAAATCGTCCTCCTAACTTTTAAGCCAAGAACACATTCGTGCTATTACGAATAATAACAAAAGCAGCGCTCTGACCGAGCACATATCAGGCTATTGTCCTAGCACATGTCCAACATTATTTCCCGCCTGAAAATTTTGGAATGGAATAATGCAAAGATCCGCTAGAAACACGCATCATTGAAGCCTGCTGCACAGTCTCTGACAGCACATACACTCTTTAGCAAAATTAATGTTACATCACTACAACTGTTGAAACATCTCAGTGTCTGCAGCCACTCAGTTCATTTGATTACAAAAGTATCATACATCATCTGAAAGGTATTGATCTCCTCTTGAAGATTCACTATGAGTATTGGCTACATCTTTGAACGGTTGTCTACCGCATGAAATTTTGTCAAACATATCTGCTTTTCTTTAAATGAAAGTTTTGGTATCAAAATCACAGACTAGAAAAATGAAAAACAGATCAGTGTATAGACAAGAGAAAATACTTTCAGAAAAGTATTTGGACTCATCCACAGGACAATTATGCGCGTTATTGGATACATGATCATTGCTAATGTTACACTGCCCCATTCACTTGTTAAGAAGTTGGTAACATAGGCATGATTTTCATTCAAATTCAGCTCATAACAATCTAATGCTGTGTACCTAGATAGTGAGCCTTCGCTAGTCATCTATTACGTATAAATACAGTACCATAGTTATCGCTAATTATTGCTTATTCATTTATCAAATGATAAGAGTTTACATGTATGGTCATGGTCATATCCCTGGTCATGGTGAATCGACACACTAAAGACAGTGATTTTCTTAGGGATGTGCAGTTGGTTGAAAGTGATAAACAGCTTAAAAGCCGAAGAAATGTGCACCAAGACAGACTCTCTGGCGTTGGCAAAGAGAATTTGGCAATAAGAAATGTAAAAATGGTATTCGATCAGGACGGAAAAGAATCACGAAAACTCGAAGCAACCGACGTCTAATCAGACTGGCTGGAATTCGCAGATTATCGTCTGCAAGAGAGCTTGTGTCTGTGGAGTCAAAAGTCTTCAATGTGGACTGTACATCGACGCTTGCATAATTTCATCTTTTAGGATGATAGTGCACTAGCTCACATAGCGAGCGCAGTAAAATTCTTCAAGAAACAACGTGCAATACGATCACTGCCCTGGCATTCCGGCAGCCCTGACTTGAATCCCATAGGGCATGTGTGGGATTTCCTCGGTAAGAAAATCAATTGTCGTTCCACTCCCGTAAAAACAACAAAAGAGATGAAACATTGGCTCCTGGCAACATAGTAATTGATGCCACAATCTATTGTTGACTCATTGATAAAGAGTGTGAATGATCGCATCTCAGCAGTGATCGCAGCTCGCGGAGGTATCACTCGATTCTGATTACCTATTTACTTAAAACATTTTCATAATATATACATTAGTTGTCCCAAAATGTTCTTTTCACTTCAACGCATCAAAGAACAGACATAATATTACATTATAAGACAGGAAAAAGAAAGGTAAATTAAATTTCACAAGTGATAATGCCGAATGTAACATTAATTTTGCTAAAGAGTGTAAGTAGCATGAGTTTGCAGAATTCGGATTCCCGCTTTATGGTTTTGTAAAAAAACTCGAATGTTTACAACAAAATTGCTTTGTCTGTTTAAACACGCTGCGTGACTACACATTTTAAATTACCGTAGAGAAATGTATGTATTAGTCGTTATTTACAAAAGTTATTCCAATAGAAATAAAAGTAATTTTCCGATCCTAATGTAAAAATGCTACTTGGGCTCATAGCCTCCACTTTTTCACAGAAACTCCGGTTTACAAATTAAAAATAGAAAAAATTAAAAGAAACAACAGAAACCTTCAAGAAAACTTTACTGCAAGTTCCGCCTAATCTATAATCATTAGTCAAAAATTGAAATTATCGAATCATTTTCATTATTCCAATTTTGCTTTCTAGGCCAGAAAGGGGCCTTCTGCAGCCTTCTGATGAGTTTGATGTAATTCCAAATCATGCAAATAATCATTGTAATACTATTGTATGATTATGATGTGGCAATATTGTACATCATAGAAACTATCCAAGCCTACTCGCGAATATTAGGGCTCAATAGGCAGAAACATGACTCTTGATGGCTGCATCTTTAGAGAGTCCGCGCTTTAGCGGAAATATGCCCTGAAGACAATACTATGCCGTAGTCACACGTCAAGCTATGTATGATATACTTGTACCATGCATAGATAATGTTAACGTCTATTAGCTTCCATTCTTATAGTAGAAAATCCTCATCGATGAAACTCGTGTCTTTATTTGTTATAAACCATATGCAGATTATCACTTTTGTTTTTAAAAGTTCAAAATGCATCTGTTGTCGCGTCATTTCGGTGAAAATTGATGAAAAGAAGTGTCGTTATTTCATCAGTAGTAAACAATTATTCACAGATAATCATATGGTTGGTGTCGAAATAGTCAAATTCTTTCACGACAATGACATGAGCAGAAATGAACTGCACCGACATGGACACCGCTCTGACCTTGACAGGACATTCAGATTGTACACTTCTTATCGATGACTTTGTAACTAATGATTTAAGCTCGTATACCGCAGAAGGATTTCACTAAGGACATCAGCAGTTCTCAAAGGAGTAAGAAATAGTTTTTAGTTTTACGTCTGTCTCTTTGTTATTATTTCACTCCAAACTGTTGACATTCCCACTTCATTGTTGGTGGACGAGCAGAAACAAGGCGACATTGCAACATGCAACATATGATACCAATGAAGGAGAAATATTTTGAAATGGGAAACATGACCTTATTTTGTGTTATGGCGGCAACGAAATACACAAAGAGCTGCAGTCGTTCAATTTCCGTTAAGATGACAGTACTGCATGCGGTGCATGCGAAAACAAATGTAGCCTTCTACTATATCATGAATTGCAATATGGCTTTATGAACTCCATATCAGCAGCTGTCAACGAATTTACGTACCATCACGAAATTTGAGACTAAATATATTTGACTGGGATTAGAAAGAAAGAATTGAAATGTTTCAAAGATATCGAATGTTTTTATCAACTTAAAGTTAATAAAATAATCGAAATTTTCTATGAGATATGAAAATTCATTTTACAGGTACATGTTCGTATCAACACAGATACACGTCATTACAGACACGTGTCAACAGAGGCGTGTAATCAAAGATTGCACCACGACCGCGAAGCTCGAGTTTAATCGAGAGTTGGTGTAACCGAATTGTTGCCAGTTTTCTGCCAAACTGACATTGCTTCTTCGACGTATGAGTTGTATGAATCATAGAAATCGGACCGTGTGACCAATGATTTCTGAAATCGTTTTTAAACTATCGCCAGACAGAGTATCATTGTCTAATTAGTCCGGGAGCTACTGACACTTTCTTCCGAAATTCGCGCACAAAGGGCTGAATAGCATGGATTTGTTGATCTTGAATTGCTGAATACAAAAATCACATTCTTAAGTGTCACAGACAGTCGCTTTTGGTTAAAGGTAACGTTAAAGGATTCCCATTAGAATCCAATGGGAAAATTCAAGAAATATCTATGGATTGTGGAACACTTGTGGAACAATTTTCGTACATTTTCTTTTGGAGAGAAGAAACTATCTATCAGAATGCCATGAAATTCGAAAAATGATTGAGTTCAGAACATCAACTTCGACATAAAAGTTGAAGTGAGTGACATGATTCAGTATTTGATGTCTGAGAGCCTCTACAAAATGAGTAAAAACGCCAAAATGAAGCCAAAAAATGAAATTTACTCATTTTGCAGAGGCTCTCAGACATCAAATACTGAATCATGTCACTCACAGTAGTAACCCCGTGGCAGACGCAAGCCCAAAATGTGAAATGCTGAGTCATCAGGCTGACTCAGCCCCCCCTCTGGCAGGAAGGTGAGGGAGAGCGCCAAGGATGTGCTGGGAGGAATGGGTCCGAGAGGAGAAGACTGTTCCCTCCCCCCTCTGGCGGGAAGGAAGGAAGGAGGAGTGATGAGGCAAGGGGTGGAATCTCGGAAGGATAGAGTGAGAAAAGGCGGGTTTTGGATGTTTTGGGATGAGAAAGTCCATGTTTCGGACAGAAGGAGACCTCGGATGGGAAAATGGAGTGCAGATTCGGACTCTACGTGAAATTTTGAGTTAGGAAGGATGTTTCCAGCGACATTGGAGAGAAAAAGTTTTGAGGACGTCCCCCCCCCCTCCTGCCAAACTTCCAACTTTGGTGTGAGAGATGGTAGAAAGTCGTGCAATAGCTCATTTGAAAGCTGAGAATGAGAAAAATGCAGTGGAAAGCTCAGTTTGGAATAATTTTCCTGGCTTTAGGGAGGAAAATGGCAGGAAAACGTCAGAGTTGAAATAGGCAGGTGTTGGATGTTTTGGGATGAGAAAAGTCGTTTTTCGGGCAGAAGGAGACCTCGGACGGAAAAACAGAAACCAGATTTCGAATCAGCGTGCCATGTTACACCTGTATGTCATTCATGCTATGTCTCCGAAGTGAAAGGAAGAAAGATGACAGAAGCAGTAAAGTTTACGAATGAATTTTGTTCACTACGTTTTCATCGACAAAGTCTTCGTGGTGTGATTAGGGACTACATCATCTCCTTTCATCATGAAAAGGCAGACTTAGAATTTGCTATCGCTAAAGGTTACTTCGTTTTCCAACAGCTCATGGACAGTTTGATGAATAAAGATGTGAAAGGACGATTAGTTGCAGAGATTGAATTTGAGAAAGTGACTGATGAACATGCAGGGGAACGTGTAGTGTTTCATTTTGCATCCTATTCTGCAGAGACGATACATGATCCCAAAGATTTCTATCAGCGACACATGGCAAAAATTGCATCTCGACTAGATTCATTTCATGACCATGGATCCAACTTGCTCTTATGTCGCATAAAACACATTCATATTCAACTCAATGTGTTAAACTAGATTCGACTACAAGATTTGGGAAAAGCTTCATGAGTCAGACGTCCTCGTGCCTCCTTTTCCCTGCCGCAACGAAGTCAGGGGAGAAATGGAGGTCTCTGATTGGCTCACATAGTGTCAAATGTGGATTCGCAGGAGATTATAAAAGCAGACGTCTCCCCATTTTCTCTTCATTTCATTCTGTTGACTTGGAAAGCGCGTGTGACTTGCTGAAGCCATTCTCCCCTCTCAACTTTGTCTGATCAATCCTGTTTGCAAATTTACAAGTGAGTGTCATGACTGTCTGGCCTAAACCTTACCAGCATTTTAGAAGAGAGACGCAGGAGAGTGTGTGGCCGATGATTGTACAAGCTTATTTTGTTGAACCATCACCGCCACCGCCTCCACCACCTAGACGCTTTACCTTTAAGTCTTTTAGGGAATTGAAACTCAATTCGGGTCCTAAGCCCAAGACATTTAACTTACTGGACGATGACGAAGACTTAGACTTTGATGATAAGCTTTAAATCCTGTGAATGCTCCAAAAGGTCCTCTTAAGGGCCACCTCATATGTCACTACTAAGCTAACAATTTTCTTTTCTCTGATGATCATGAATGTACTTAGTGGCATTCTTTCGTTTCAGACTGCCATGGCCATGAATCCTACTCCAACTGCTGCATCACTGAATCCTCAACATCTCGAGCTGTGGAATCCGAAAATTGAAAAGGTAATTCACGGCTATCCTACCTACAAACAACAAGTGCACTACAACGGTGTTCGACTCTATCTTCAAACGCCGGCGGTATACTTACCAAAAGTGGATACGCAAGTAAATCGTTGCGGTCAAAACCTGAGTATCCCCATTGATCATTGGTTGCGACAGCAGCTTGACATTTTAGAAGACGTTGTGAGGAAAAGGCTCTTATTCCTACTGAACTATTACAGTTGTGGCCAGAAAAGAAAACTTCTTATTATAAACCATTGTATCGCGGCACTCGCTGCTATATTTTACAAAGCAAGTATTGTAAAGTCACTTCAGGAGTGACAGTTGAACAATCAGTTGAAACAGAATTGTCATCGTTAGGTGCTGGCTTTTATTCTTTTCATATTGAGGTGCCTGCTGTCTATGTGGGACCTCATCAATCTGACGGGAATTTGATTTCTCTCAATTTGCGCATTGCTCAAATTCATCATCAACCTGAGTTAACAGGACTTGATCACATTGAGAAAGTCATTGATTCTTGTGTCAAAGAGTGTCAAGAACCTGTCACTAAACCTAAACGTCGTCGCGCATCAAAGAAAGATGGTGCTACCACCATAGAGAAATCTTAAGTATTGTAATCAGTTAGTATGTAGTGAATGTGGAAAACGCGGCCTTGCGCGTTATGTTCAAATAAAACATTGTAATCATGTTGTATGCATCTTTTGTTATGTAAAGGACAGACATCCTTGTAAAGTTCCTGCTCAATGTATTATTTTGTAATGAAGTCTTTTTGATATTGTAGGTTGTCATCTTCATAGACAGTGAGGGAACACCCATGCATGAATTGAGTGCTATTGCAATGAGAGAAAGTGATCAAACTGTTGTTAGTGTATATCATAGATTTGCCTACTGTCCTCCACACAAAGACGAATGGTCACGACGTCATGTGCATGGACTTGATCCTTCTATTTTGATTCATATTGGATTTGTAAATGAAACGTATTTGATGAGTGATTTCAAACGGTGGCTGTCAGGTTTTCATATTGTTAAAATATTAGGAAATGATTCTGAACGAGAAGCAACAACACTTCAGTTATACATTGATAATTTATATTTACCATGTTGGGTAGATCGTGTAAGACAAGACTATCATATGCATTGTGATCAAAAGAAGTTTAGAGATGAAATGATTTTTGACATGGCTATATGTTTCGGTGAGAGACATCACCTTTACAGACCACCATCTCATTGTAATACTAGAAATAAAGCTGCCTACATTGCAAAACTCTCTTCACGCTGGCATTGTAGTCTCTATGACGTTTATGAACTGTATCTATATTATTGTCAACAGCATGGGTCTATGTAAAACATGGTTTTGCTCCTTGTGAATGAATGATGATCATTTTATGAAGTGTATTCTGTACTTGTGAATTTTGTCTGGTGTTGAATAAACTTACAGTGGAACATGATTGTTATTTCTGTTTTATTCTTAGTAGAAGTCATTGAAGCAATGTGAAATCTATAGTCACAACGTTTATGATGGCGCATCGTACCTTAAGTAACCACATGTGTCATTTGACTCTTGATAAACAAGGATTCCATGGATTTTTACAGGCTTGGAAACTTACATTTAAAGTGGAGATGAATGATATGAAAGTAGTGGTAACTGAAAGTCTTCCTCTCTTCAAAAGATTAATAGAGAGTTTACAACCTGAAGATGTGAAGGATAGACTCATTGCTTATATTGAGTTGAAAGATTTGCAAAAGCCACTTCGTTTTGAATTCTATTGCTCAGAATGGACTACTCTTAGTGACCTATCTTATGCACGACATACGGAGAAAATTATGGAGAAAATGGAAGGGACGATGGAAGGAAATGCATACGTTGTTAAATATATCATGATTCAAATGAGTGTGTTTACATCCACGACTTTGTTTGATCGTCGACACATTGTGTAGATGCAATAAAGTTTTCTTTTCACTGAGTATTTTGTAATGGTGTATAGAGCAACATTAGTCATTGCGCTTTGGTAGATAAATGAATGCGTCTTTGTTCGAGAAAAGGGGCGTGTCGCAACATGAGTCATTGCGCTTTGTGCATTACTATCAGGCTCTTTGTTAGATAAATGAATGCGTCTTTGTTCGAGAAAAGGGGCGTGTCACAACATGAGTCATTGCGCTTTGTGCATTACTATTGGGCTCTTTGTTAGATAAATGAATGCGTCTTTGTTCGCTAGAAGGGCGTGTCTTTCAAGTCTTTGTGAGGACTAGAACGACTTTGTAAGAGGGAAGGTTTCCACCCACGCAGTCAAAAGTTCACGTGCGATAACTCTTTGTCACATAACAAAGACAGGGAAAACGAGAAAAGTGAAACGTATGTGATTGGAGCCAGGTCTGCTTATCAAACGGACGACTGAGCGCATGGCAATCATTTCCGTCCTTGCGCTAACCATGCAGTTGCTGGAAGCCATCAACGCCTCTGCTCTCGCATTGGGTACACTGAACTCCCTTACTTTAGCATCGGGTAAAAATGCTTTCAATCAGAAGATAACTCATCATGGAGAAGCCGTGACCATAAAAACTCCAAGTCAACGGATAGATTATCTAAAGATTATGTCAACAAAGTATGGACTGGCCGTGTGTGTGCCGTCAGACTATTGGACACGGTTACAATTCAATACTCTTGAAACATTCCTGAAAGAAAATCTCACCATTCCCAAAGAAATTGTTCGACACAATGGGAAGCGGCCACAAGTTCCCATCATGGAAAGACGATACATGTATGTGCATATGGATAGACACTGTCTCATCATCCATGAAAAGGAGGGCAGCGAATTCGACTTACTCAATTGCAAACCACTCCCCATTTTGGGAAAAGGATTCTACTCCTTCGAAATTAAAATTCAAACCATCTACATGGGTCCGCGCAGGGACGGAAGGTTGTTTACGTTGAATCCCTATCTTGTCTCCATCACCTTTAAAAATGATGTCCATGTTGATGATGATGAACTACAGTAACACTCTCCACACACTGAGAACGCACCATCGGTCTTTATGAGACCACGGCCTAACGGCCACCGTATCAAGAAAGAAAATGTACACTCACAAAGCCACACATGAACATGACTCTCTCTCTCCTTCTTTCTTAGGCATACCCTTCTTCACTCAAGTTTTAATCATGTGGAAATTATCAGCATGGCTCCATGTATCATGGAAAAGTCAGTGTGTTACATTTCATGATACGAAACGTCAACTTCAGATAACTCTAGAACGCTTTCATATACGAAGGTTGCATCGCGCTATCCTATCCAACTCTTGTCGTGTCATTAACGTAGGAGACGGCATTGTATTTATTCGCATTCAAGAGATGATTCTACATAATGATCACTGCTACATTGTGATTCCAAAACCTTCATGGGAAAAGTATAAAAGGGAAGTTCACTCAACCCTCATGTCATTTGTGAGTCATGCTCCCCATCCGCATCATCAACACCATGCGCGAAATGAATCTCAGAAGAGACATCGATTTAGAACAGTTTCATACCCATCTTCCGGATTCAGTCTATCATCGCGGTCGTCCGCAAATGTTGGTCATTCGCATGAGCAACGGTCAAAATCTTCAAATCTTTCGCTGCGGCAAAATCCAAGTCCTAGGAAACCTTTCTCATTTCGTGATGCAGTCCGTGTGTTACGAAGTCGTCAAGAAAATGCGAACACTCATGCCCCATCTGCGCCTCAGTCCCTTGACATTGAAGAATATAGTAGTGTCTGTTCAATTGAAGATGTTAGTGAATCTAGCCAACATTGAAACCACTAATCATTGTATATTTTATGAAACTGAACTCTTTCCTGCCGCTCTGATTCGGAAGTGGCATCCTGTACATATTGCAGTGTTTCACAACGGACATTGTATCATGACTGGTTTACGTGATATCAGTAAAGTAGCTGACATTGTTAAATCTTTAATGCGTTATCTGTATGAGTCACAGTTAATATAATCGTGTTAATCACCTGATGTGTTTTGAATGAGTCATCGCAATGAACTATCGCCCACACACGTGTCGGTGAAAAGATCATCAACAAGGTTCTTCGCTTTATGATGAGTCAGCGCTATTTATAGACATGACATGATGTCCACACACTTGTCGGTGAAAAGGTCACGCTGTCTGACGTGAGGCGCCATTGATTGTCTGATAAATAACGCCCACACGTCGGTGAAAAGGTTGAACAAGACTAATTAGATTCTTATCTATCTGACTGGCGCCTTACTCCTTCATGAGTCAGAGCTATTTATAGACATGAGTCAGCAAAGTGGTTGATGTTTCCTAAGCCGAAGAAATTGCCATGATGTCACATTCGCTGGAGAGGATGTTGACTTACAAACTCTGACATGGGTATAACTTTATTTCTAACTTTACCTATCTTGCAAATAGTGAAATACTTATGACTTCATTTTATATTTCACCTATCTTACAAACTGTACAAATAGTGAAATGATTTTAACATTAATTCAAACTTTACAATCATCAACTTTATTTCTAACTTTACAAACGTCAACTTTATTTCTAACTTTACAAACAGTGAAGTGATTCTGACCTCATTTATATTTCACCTATCTCACAAACAGTGACATGGGTATAACTTTATTTCTAACTTTACCTATCTTGCAAATAGTGAAATACTTATGACTTCATTTTATATTTCACCTATCTTACAAACTGTACAAACAGTGAAATGATTTTAACATTAATTCAAACTTTAAAATCATCAACTTTATTTCTAACTTTACAAACGTCAACTTTCTTTCTAACTTTACAAACTTCAACTTTATTTCTAACTTTACAAACAGTGAAGTGATTCTGACTTCATTTATATTTCACCTTTCTCACAAACAGTGACATGGAGATAATTTTATTTCTAACTTTACAAACGTCAACTTTATTTTTAACTTTACAAACAGTGAAGTGATTCTAACTTCATTTATGTTTCACCTATCTTACAAACAGTGATATGGTTATAACTTATTTTATACTTTACCTATCTTGTAAACAGTGAGATGATTCTAACATTAATTCAAACTTTACATTCATCAACTTTATTTCTCACTTTACAAAAGTCAACTTTATTTCTAACTTTGTAAACAGTGAAGTGATTTTAACTTCATTTATATTTCACCTATCTTACAAACAGCGACATGGGTATAACTTTATTTCTAACTTTACAAATAGTGAAGTGATTCTAACTTCATTTATATTTCACCTATCTTACAAACAGTGATATGGTTATAACTTATTTTATACTTTACCTATCTTATAAACAGTGATATGGTTATAACATTAATTCAAACTTTACATTCATCAACTTTATTTCTAACCCTACCCATCTTACAAAATGATTAAAATTTTTACTTCTGTCTAGTGAGTGAGAATTCCATCTTTATGTCAAAAGGAAAACGACACAGTATGTACATGATATGTTATTCATCATCACAACCGACTTTCATAGCACTGCACATAGTTAATACTGATGGTAGCAGAAAACAAAGTTTTTATGGCTCACATCACCGGAGAAAACAAAGTCACTGATATGCAGGGAGAAAACAAAGTCACTCATGTGCAGGGAGAAAACAACGTCAGGAAAAACCAGTTGATATGTAAGTCATGATATGAAGTGATCAGGAGTTGGACGCATGTTCCAAGGCACTCACTCACAACGCCACATAGAAAACGCCATGGAGTAAAAAGCAAAACATCAACCACAACAGAGAGGAAGCATTCATCATCAGACATCGCCGGATGGAGAAGGAGAAAGTTTCTGTCTTTGGGTGGAGGTAGGTGAGTGTCTGGATGGCCGTACGGTAATGAGTGGTTAGGACTCATCCAGCATCGCTTGTCTTCCCAAGCTGAGAGACCTCGCTTCCTAAACGTCGTTGTTCTGACTTGATGCGACTGAGATTTTAAAATGGTCATTTCTACTTTTTTTAATTTTAAGTGAATCTAAGGCATCTTGATAGTCTCTATGTGTCATTTTTCTAACGATTGACTTCGAGATGCCTTTCGCCCGTTTTATAGAAAGCTCTGAGGATTTTAGCTTCATGGAGTACATTTTAGGGCGAAGCAAGATCATCTCCTCTATCTGTTTGCCGGCACACTCATCCTTGAAGCAGCCAAGCTTCGCTTTATTTGAGGTAGAGTAAAGCGGATGGTCAGTGGGATAGTTGGAACTATCAAACTTGGGTGCTAAATATTTTAAAATGTCTTCCTGCTTGACTTGGCTCGTGGTTGTCAAAGCTAGGAAGAAGCTGTCTGTATCACCTCCTACTAATTCCACAAGTTGGAGAAGTGGACATGTCTTAAAAGTGTGGTAAAATAACTTATACATTTATAACTTGGAGTGATCCAAGACAGCTTGACCGACATAAATGGGCTTACAGAGTTCTACTTTAGATTTTAACATTTTAAAACCAGTGATGTCTTCGGAAATGACATCATGGTGGCAAAACAACGGCGAGCGACATAACTTGATACTCGTTTCCGGATCAGTTATGATGCGATAGTCCATGCGCTTTCTTACATCCTCCATGGTTTTACCAAAGAGGGCATTATTCTTAAATTTAAAGAAGTCCTTTTCGAAAGGATTCTTGGATTCAGCCCGTTTCTTGCTATTAAATTCTATATACGGTTTTAGAAAGGGCTTCTGCCTAAACTGGATAGCGCGATGGACTTTATCAAGTTGCATCCCCATACCTAGATAGAATTTGAGGATGGAATAGTGAACGATGTAATGCTGCTTGTTCAATTGGGTGAGCAACAACTTCCTAGTGGCTTTATACTTTAAGTCATTTTACGCCTCATACTGCTTATTGTGTTCTTCCATAAAGGGAGAGAACATATCTGGACTGACTATGCCAGATTCGGGTGCGAGAGGAAAATCAACGGTCCTATTCTTAATGCAGTCTGGATAGATGAGGTCGACTTCAAATAAATAACCTATGTCGGCCTCATCTCCCAGTGCCATGATGTGTGCTGGATTGGAGAAGTGTTCAATGTCATGGGGCTCTACCCATTGGAAGTCAGACTGTGGCAAAGGCTTGGCGAGTGCACTCCCATACAAATTATTTTGGTCAATGTACATTAAATGCGTGGTCGATCCTATGTCTTGGGTGATGTTGACAACATGTTTGTTAACAAATGTCAAGCCACCCCTAATACCACGTTCAAATAACGTATACATTTCTGCATCTTGCAGTAAATGAATGCTCTCTTTCGTCATCTTGAAGGCTGACAGATAGGACAGACCCTGCAGACTAACAAAATGAACGGGGTCTAAGGCGTCCTGTTCTAATGTGATTTTCCTAAAAGTCTCAAACACGTCAGCCAACAGATAGACGTCTAATTTTAAGTAGGCAAGCATGTAGTCACCAAACGTGCGACACCTAAATTCTAACCATGCTTGCTCTGCATGTCTATAATCATCCAGCGAACAGTCCTCACCCGTCAAATCATTTTTAAATTTATCGATGGACGGAAGGGATGTCTCCTTCAATGTATCCATTGAACTAAAATAACTATAAGGAAACACCCCTTTCCGTCGTATCAGACTGTCACTTATGTTGGGATAGTCTTTCCTTAAATGTTGAGTGAGGGGAAGTGTTTCTAAATTATTAGCCAACGCGGCTAAGGAAGAAGACATAAACTGGAAACTGTCTAGAAACTTTATGTCAAAGAAGACAGGCTTCCCCTCCTTCGTCTTATCGACTTGGACTTTAGCAGTGATGCACATAATTTTTTCCTTACTTTGTGCAATCACTTTGGATGACCAGGATTTCATTTTACCGAATCCATGGCGAATGATGATGTGAGCATCATAACAATTGAAGTTATGAAAGATGACGGGGAGCGTTCGCCGTTTCAGCCTAAGTTTCATATTGCATTTACTGCATAAGGCAGACCTAAATTTACCACTGAGATGGCAATGGTCCCTCACTTTCTTATGTTGCTGATCATCAAAGGATGAACAGCAGCGGGGACATTCCGTGGTCTTATCAAATTTGATTTTATCGGCTTCTGTGAAGCACATGGGTTTCCTAGTTAGCTCCGTTTCATAGCGTTGATGAAAACGGACTTTCCAATCTAAAAAGTTGAGGAAGTTTTCAACTCACTCCTCGCCTTGCCACACATGCATCTTATTTTGATTCCTATAATATGGATGCCAAACTTCGTAGCAGGCAATGGCTGCTGGCTCATGACTTAGGTCTTCTTGTTCAATATAACATTCAATGTCCGCATAGATGGTACATATGGGACTGAGCTCATTGCCGTTTTCCTCATACCTATAAAATTTATCTTTGGCCATGACTTCCATTTGAAGTTTACCCCGAGAGCACCACTCGTAATGCTCTTCAAAAAATGCTTTTGACCTAAAGCGCCGTGTGCAGCGATCACAGTTGTAGAAATTGTTCCTATATGCAGTTTGATGATGGTATAATTTTGAAATTTTGGGAATGCCACAATAATGCCATTTTGGGTGGTTGTCGTTATAGACTAGGAGGAGATTGACAACCCGGTCGAAGTTACTTTGGCGATTATTATACCAAACGCCCTTCAGACCTTTTTCCCACAGATGGATGACAATCTTAATATTATTCAATTTTTCAAATTGGGCGATGCCTTTAAAGTCTAATGTATTGACATCTAACCCGTCAAACCTAAGCTCATTCTCCCATTGACGATACTTGGTGACTCTTTGACGATGCTTGCCTACATCATTATAGTGAAGAATGGAGAGGACGGCATACTTGAAACACTGAGACTGACATTCTACATTGATGGCAGCCTTTTTGTCAGCCAGTGCTTTGGGGAGGGTGAAACAACCGCTCCCTTGTAAATTTTCTAATAGATTTATTTTGATGTCTACTTTCTCTATCCCATCAAAGACCAGACCGCTGTCTCTTTCATTAAATTTATTTAAATTGCTGACGAGATAGGTCGCATGTCTCTCCATCCACTCGTTTACATCACCTATGAGATCAGCAGCACAGGAGGCTATCCTAATGGTCACAGTGGACTCTACTTCTCCCGTGCTACTGTCTACCTTATTGAAACGAGCAGTGAGACAGAACATGCCCTTAAGTAAAAATCTATCTAAGCTCGCCAACATTTGATGAATTAAGCCTATATGATTCATCAAGAAAGGATGAATGTCCTGCACAGCTTCAGAGCTTTCTAACTCATAATCGCGAACGAGCCTCTCAAGGGAAAACTTGCTCAGCCTTAGAGTGACGTTGTTGTCAGTGTAAAGCTCAGTGGGATGAGTGTGACAGAGTGTGTGTGAAGAAAGAACAAACTCTGTAGGAAAGGTCTTCTGACACGAAGAACAGGAAAAGCCGACGTGCGATGAAGGATGCTTCCTACCTGTTGTTGTCGGTGGTTGCCTCACACTGCCACAGGAACCGCCTTCGATGTGGACTCGCAAGTTGGTGCTGTTGTAGAACGTGCGTCCACAACCTTCACACTTGGGTCGTTGAGGGATCGGTCGGCGCTTTCCTCCTCTGCAGGCACGGCCAGCGGTGTGACGCCTCAAACTGAAGGCTGAGGCGAAGACCCTGTCACACCGCTGGCATTGAAAGTCCTCCTTCTTTTCGACTTCCATCTCCCTCTCCTCTCCGACGATCTCCAACTCCATTTCCTGCTCCTCCAACAATCTCTCCACCGACTTGACGGAGAGGAGAGGGAGGTCGGCCGCTGCAGGTGGTGGTGGCGATGCAGGGATGATGATGGGACGGGAGGGAACGTCGTCGTCCAGGAGGTAGGCCGCCAGATCTGTTGAGAAAAAGAGAAAAGAGATTAGTAACATGATCAACATTTCAAGTTTGAAGTCTTAGCCCCCTATTTCCCAATCACGACTACTTACCATCCAAAGACTGTAACTCCGGCAGCAAGGATGGACGCGGAGGAGGCAGGAGTGGGACACGAGCCGAGGGTGGAAGGGTCCTGGGCTTCGGTGTCGGATGGATGTGATGTCGAGGAGCCGGGATTGGCGCAGGGACGGACACAGGTACCGCAGCTGGTGGCGGTGGAGGTGGGGCGATAACGATGCCCGAGAAAGGGGTCGCAGCTTGGGCGGAGGTATGTGAGCGGGCAGGTAGGGCCGGAAATTCCTCGCGGTATTTCCCCCTCGAGGCTTCTTCCCACTTCTTTTTCTTCGCCATATCTGTAGAGAGAAAAGAGAGATTAGATTAGAGGTTGCGGAGATAATAATGATAGAGAGTGAGCTATACGGATGCAGAAGTGCTAAAACATGACATTCCAACTCTCATAGGTGAGGATATTTACACTTTCCGAGCCGCTCGTAAGCTTGCCCGATTCCTCCTTGGGGGACGGGTTCCCCATTACGAATGCATTCATGTACTGAAAAAGAATGACGGCAAAGATGAACAGAGGTAAAATTTGGATTCGGTTTAGACATGAACAAAATAAGGGAAGAGCTCTTGATTTTAATGAGGATGACTACCCTAATGATGTTAGTAATAGAGTCAATCTTGATACAAAATCTTACATTGCTCGATGGTAGCCTTCTCCATCTCAGCAGCAATTCGATAATTTTCAATTTTCGTGAACTCCATTTTTAACGATTGTAGATTACACGGTAGTACGCTCGTAGATTTCAATCACTGAAAAGGAAAGATGAGAATCGTTTCATTTGCCTAGTTAACGTTTATTATGGGAACAATCATTGAAGTGACATCTAATGAATTACATTTCACTCTACTCCATATCATCAAGACTAACCTTTGTCGAATGGCTGAAGTACTCTGACCTGGCGAGAGAAAGCATCACGTTGAGTATGAAGTCGAACGCCCAACATGAGCAACGGCTAAGAGGTTTCGGTCTAACAAACGACGAACAACCCGTGCAACGCAATCCCTCTACGGCAGTACCCGCCGTCCCGAAGGAACGCTCGAGCAAAGGAGGTATTACAGCGATGATATGTTTTATGAGCAGAAGTGAATCTCTTGATAGCAAGAGACTATTCAAATTGATAGCAAGTCAAAACAACCTGATAGCAGGAGCTCACTGACACTCACCTTGTGAAAGATAAATGTGAAGAGCAGAGCTGGTGCACTGCCTTTTATAAGATTTTCCTAAGCGGTGAATGGATCAGACCTCTCGTCCAATCACAGACGAGCTAGAGTTCCTGATGTGCGCACGCACAATTGTAACGCGTTATTGAAATCGTGTTAGGCAAAAATGTTGTTTAGCAATAGACTCAACCATGGCACCTGAAGTCAATACTTTGAAACATGATGATTGCTCAATTCGTTTTCATCAAGAGTGCTTCGAAGGCTTAATACAAAATTACATCCTTGAGTTTCAAAGGGAGGAGACAGAATTGGAAGCATGTTTAGACTACACACGAGAAATATTTACAGAGTTGATATCTTATTTCAAAGACAGTCTCATCAAGGCTCACTTAATTGCATATGTCAATTACATTCATTTTCCACAAGGTGAAGTAGCGGAAAGTGTTGATTTTCAATTTCCTTCCTACGGACAAGAATATGTTACTGATGCTTCTGAGTTTTATACACGACATCTGCGGAAGATTATTTCTCGGATGAACAACTTTCATGGTTATGGCGATCATTTGCTTCTGAATAAAATAAACCATATTGTCATTGCTATTAGTAAAGTGGGTTTCAATGATGTTAAATCAAAGACCAAATAAAGTATTTTTCATGACACTTGTGTTGTGTCAAACTTTTTAGCGCTGTGGTGAACACTGTTTTCATATAACATTCTGAACTCTCACTGCAGTAGAAAACTGCTTTTCGTAAACCTGATGAAGCTAATCTAACAGTCATGAAGTTTGAATTTTCTAATAGGGAACATTTTGCCAACTGTCTCCAATAAAACTTTCTAACACTGTGAAAGTAAGTTACAAGACAATCTACACGGTGCAGTAAAACCTTTTCGATAAAACTTTCTAGTGCTGTGAAAGTAAGTTACAAGACAATCTACACTGTGCAGTAAAACCTTCTAAAACTTTCCAGTGCTGTGGCGAGTTCGGTCAGTCATACAACGTCAATGATCAAACTTTACTTTTACAAACGTGTGTCGTAGTAAAATTATTTGACTACACTAGCGCTTACATTTTATGACATGTGTTTCATAAAAAATCATGATCAAACTTTTCTAAGTATACATCAACCTGTGTTACAGTAAAACCTTTGTACAACATGATAAAGTTTCTGACTAGACTTACGAATAAACGTCATGATCAAACTTTCTAACTATACATCAACCTGTGTAGCAGTAAAACTTTTACAAAACATGTCACGAATACAACTTCAATGATCAAACTTTTCTAACTATACATCAACCTGCGTTGCAATAAAACTTTTGCAAACCATGATACACTTTCTGACTAGACTTGCGAATAAACCTTCAATGATCAAACTTTCTAACTATACATCAACCTGTGCTGCAGTAAAACTTTTGTACGACACTGACAAGAGCTTGTTCACTAGCGAAGAGAGAAGTCTGTGATGTGTTGCGTGTGGCGCATGAATGTCCTCCCTTCATTCCTTCATCATTTCGTCTCCGTGATAGAGACAAGAACTGATGGTTCATTCCCGCATGGTTAGCCAACTGTCGGGAGACAAGTGCAATGGAGATTTTATGAGGTAACCTGTGGCAGATAGCTAAATGTTGCCCTGGCGGTCAGAGTACAACGTTGAGACGAAAGGCAAACACTTGCAAACATGACGCAGAGAGGTTTCACAAGGAATTCCATTGCCCACGTCCCGTGCAGTACTCATCGCTGCGGACTTCACCGCTGTCTCGAAAGAACGCCCGCCCACAGGAAGTATCACAACGAAAATCTCCGTGACTTGCACCGTCCATGACTTGATCGCCAGACATGAAAACCTGTAGAGTTCGTAAGAGGTTGACAGACTTTGATCAGCTTGATAGCAAGCCGTAGAGAGCTTGATTCACCAGCGTTTTGCAATGGAGATGTTTAGAGGCCACCCATGACAAGATAGCTAAGACTCAACCGATTGGCGTTCAAAGTGCTACGTTGAGAACTGTGTCAAATGCCCAACATGAGACATGAGTTGCCCCAGCGGTTTCGGTCTAAACTATGACACACTCCCTTGCCACACTTATCACTACGGCATCGTCCGCCGTCCCGAAGGAACACCCTGTCAGTGGAATATTACAGCAAAACTCTCCGTGTCTTGCTCGCTTTCAGTGAAAAGCCGCTTATAGCATGAGAAGACTGGCTCAGACATCATTAAAAATGCTTTCATTGACTTCAGCAGGGTCGAAAACCCCAGAAAACCTCCAAAACTAGTGAATTTAAATGTTTCAACTTTTTAGCACTACTTATGAAATTTTATAAGTAGTCTATCACTTAGGGCAGGTCAATAGCGACCGAACCTTTTTTGAATCAAGTCAAACGGACTTATAGAAGCAAAGTTACAAGCCTTTGAAGTTTTGGAGTCTTTTATGGCCTGGAGACGAAGGCCATCTCCTGACGAACCTCTAAGTCTGACGCCTTAGCTGATATCAGCAATGAAATTTTCTAAGTCGGTTTCTTACAGAAACCCGGTTTTTCAGATTTCCAATGCTATCATCGGAGCTCCAGAGTTCACCTACCCCAACCCAGTCGGGAGGAGAACTGATTTCCACAAGCCGAGTTTCCACTTATATAGTGTGTGGCGATCAGCTGATGACGTAATACCCATCATTCAAACACTAAAAACCCATCTATCTCCGGTTCTAGTGCTCCGATTGAGCTGGAAATTCGCCAAACCGATGCAGAATTTGACGCTGAATCCGAATCTGTCCTCCATTTTCCTATCCGATGCTTCGTTTTGGCTTTACAGCCCACAGCCATCGCAAAAATTCTAACAGTCGTTTTTCGGAAAGAATGATGAAAAATTTTTTCTCTCCGATGGCTTTCAAATTTAGCATGCCGAAGCAGAATTTGACGCTGATTCCAAATCTGGTCTCTGTTTTTCCGTCCGAGGCTTGCTTCACCCACTAGAGCGATTTTCATAAACATTCTAACTCTGTCGTTTTTCGCCAAGGTCCAAAATTTTCAATAACATCTCACCTCTACACGAAGGCAGATACGAACAAGCCATGTTTTCCACTGCATTTTTCTCATTCTCAACTTTTAAATGAGCTATTGCACGACTTTCTACGATGTCTACAACCAAAGTTGGAAGATCGTTGCCGAGGGGGAGGACGTCAGAACTTTTTCTCTCCGATTGAGTTTGGAAGAAGTTCCTAGACCCAACTTTGACCAAAACGTCCGAAGTTACACTCCATTTTCCCATCCGAGGTCTCCTCCTGCCAGAAAAACGACTTTTCTCATCCCAAAACATATAACACCTGCCTATTTCAACTCTGACGGTTTCCTGCCATTTTCCTCCCTAAAGCCAGGAAAATTATTCCAAACTGAGCTTTCCACTGCATTTTTCTCATTCTCAGCTTTCAAATGAGCTATTGCACGACTTTCTACCATCTCTCACACCAAAGTTGGAAGTTTGGCAGGAGGGGGGGGGGGACGTCCTCAAAACTTTTTCTCTCCAATGTCGCTGGAAACATCCTTCCTAACTCAAAATTTCACGTAGAGTCCGAATCTGCACTCCATTTTCCCATCCGAGGTCTCCTTCTGTCCGAAACATGGACTTTCTCATCCCAAAACATCCAAAACCCGCCTTTTCTCACTCTATCCTTCCGAGATTCCACCCCTTGCCTCATCACTCCTCCTTCCTTCCTTCCCGCCAGAGGGGGGGAGGGAACAGTCTTCTCCTCTCGGACCCATTCCTCCCAGCACATCCTTGGCGCTCTCCCTCACCTTCCTGCCAGAGGGGGGGCTGAGTCAGCCTGATGACTCAGCATTTCACATTTTGGGCTTGCGTCTGCCACGGGGTTACTACTACTCACTTCAACTTTTATATCGAGGTTGATGTTCTGAACTCAATCATGTTTCAAATTTTATGACAATCCGATAAATAATTTATTCTCTGCAAAAGAAAATGTACAAAACTTGCCAAGTGTTTCACAATCCATAGATATTTCTTGAATTTTCCCATTGGATTCCAATGGGAATGCTTTAACCCTACTGATAACCGAACGACTGTCTGTGACACTTAAGAATGTGATTTTTGTATTCAGCGTTTCAAGATCCGCAAATCCTGCTATCAAGCCCTTTGTGCGCGAATTTCGGAAGAAAGTGTCAGTAGCTAACGTCCTAAATTGGTCTGTTGTTTTGTCAGTCACTCCTAACGCTCAATTTCTAACCAAAATCGCTGCGTTTAGACGGAAATCTATAACCTCGAAAGGATGCATTCTTCTTGATTAACTTTCAGTTGGTATTGCTATAACAGAGAGAATGGACTTCTATGACACAAAATGATAAACTAGAGTACGTTTTTAAATGCTTTCTCTTTAGACATCGTAATCCAGAAACTTTTCTGCTTTCAGCAATTCAGATGGATCTTCTAATCTTTGAAATGTTCATCTTACCATTATGCATCAGGGAACAAGGTTAAAGAGCTACTTGTTAGAAACTCATTTATTTTTGAATCTAATTTTTGAATTGCTAAGGTAGATTTTCAGCACTCACATAGAAATCGGTTCAATGTGGTGGCTCCACGTGCGAAGAAGTCGCACTTTATCATACTTGTCAGTCTCACAACTGTGGGTGCAAAGGAATTAGAACACGCTGGGCTGACTTCTTAAGCTCCATTCACACAGGCGACAGCGACACGACAGCGACACCTTGCGACATTGACGACACCGCTCAGACCAACTCGGCGACGCTCTGACGACATTTCGACGGCATTCACGCGACAAATTAACACAGAATCATTAACGTTTTTCATAAATATCTTATTACTCATTATTGTGTTTTTTTATTATCACAATGAGCTTCCTTGCATGATCAGCTTTCAGGCACTACTGCAGTTTAGTGCACCCTCTTTTACCCCTACTGCAGTTTAGTGCACCCTAAAATGCATGTGAGAACAACATGATTTAATCAACAGAATGAATGCCGTTCGTTCTTCCCTATAGTTATAAATGAGTGTCTTTGTGTCTTCGTGTGTCTTCGTCTTCGTCTTCGCACATTACACCGAGCGCGCGCTTCGGTGTAATGTGCGTAGTCATCGTTTGCGGGAGAATGCGCCGTTGTTTTAGGGTGCACTAAACTGCAGTAGGCGCGTTTCCGTCTCTTTCATAGAGGGTGCACTAAACTGCAGTAGTGCCCAGCTTTCAAACGAATACAAATATGGTTCGGTTATCAACTGTATTTTAGTTGATATTTTGTGAATCAATTACTCGTCAGTAACCGATCTTTTTCACCAAGCATGCTTAGTTACTCGCGTCTGAACTGGTCATACAGCCCAGGGCGGTCACGGACACAAGTTATCAGTCGTAGGTCTTCATCCATTGTAGCTTCAACGTAATTAGGTTAAAAATAGATTATCAACCTGACCTTAGTGACCATTCAAGGATTCGAGTGAACATCAAAAAGATATTTTTAAAGACACACCTTCATTTCGACACCTAGATACCCTTGCTTTAATTTGATAGTTACTACAAGCTGTCACAAAATGAAATATGAACAATGATGACAACTTGCGCTCAGTTTCCAATGCAGCTGTTTGTCACACAAAATTTCTGCATGCACAAATCGATAGGGATTATCAAAAAATGATGAGTTCGCTTTCACAGCAGATGAGACGGCTTGTCATATTTATTTTAATCACATTCATTCTCAATAACATCCCTTTCAACTCACATCAAGGTTTACAGTAATTCAATTTCAATAATACAATTGTCAAGCAAGTAAACAATGAGATGCATTAATTAGGTATGTCATCAAAAGTTGGAATAACCACTACCCATCCCATGAATTTATCTCCACACATTTCCTTGTCATGTTTAATATGAAATTGAAGCAAATGTTTTTCTCTACACAAATATTCAGGTATCGCAAGCTCAAAACGAAAAGCATATGATTTTGTTTTCGTTCTGACTACCAGCCATTACACATTTTTGTGTTCCTGCACAGAAAGCTATGATCCTAACTCATTTGTCAAGTCATTCTCGTCTCAGCCACCTGCAGATGTGCGGGGCAAACCAGCGACTTCACGCGACATGACAAATTTTGGAGCTCCTATCTCTAACATAGGTCGCCGAGAATTTCAGAACATTTTTCTGAGTGAGGAGCGTGTCATCGAATGTCGCGTTCATGTCGCGTGGTCTATGTGAACGCGCAGGCAGGTTTACATATAATCTTGAAATAACTACTGCAATTGACTGCAATGATTGACAGTGTCGCTACCGTGTCGTGTCGCCTGTCTGAATGGAGCTTTACACCGCTACTGTGCGACAATATGCATGTTCGCAGTTCGCACCGATTGAGACTTGGAGAGTCCCTCGATCTCTCAAAATGAAAATCTCATTTTCCGGAGTGCTGAGAGCAAGAAAAAATTGCACTTTTTCCTTGTTCTCCGAAATCGAAGCTTACATTCCACGAAGACATTGCATTATAGTCATAGCAAGTTAAAGATAAGGACAAAGGGAACGTGTAACATGCAGAGAATTCGTCATTCTTACGATTGCGTGTACATCTAGACTTACATGAAGCATTGAGAATTTTGACAAAAATCGGGGATTTGTCAAATATTCTTTGTTGCAGACCTTTTCATGATATAAGGTTCATAATGTATACGATAAAATGGGCTTATAAATAAAGAAATTGTGACTTAGCAAAAGCTTTCACTCAAGCATCTCGAGGCGTCTTCAAGCTAAATCGGTGAATGACATTGAATATTAAGAATAAGATATTGGTAAGAAAGTGAAAAGGGATGTCAATCAGATTCACTGCACTGATCGGGCATTAGAAGTGTGTCCGCAAACCGCACCGAGTCAAAACGAAGATACAGCAAGAAGAAGAGGCACAACTTACTGGTCACTAAACTTACTTACTCACTAAACTGACGTGGTCGTGAAAGGTTGTGTCTTTTGCTAGCTCGTGCAGTTTCTACAATATCAAGAGTTTTGTGTGACTTATCCAAAAGTTTTTGGTACCTCATTGTTCGTCGTTGTCTCGTCAGTCGTGTCATCCACTTCGTTTTTGGAATTGTCGCATCGTTTTCGTGCTATTCTCAGATATTTGGTGTGTCCATCTTCGTTCTGTATTGACAGTCTGCGCATGCGCGGTTTTTCGGTGAGTTGTTGTCCACGGTCTGAAGTGTCCGCCGCACATCTATAGTGCACATTGCACAGCTGTCATATCCACTTCCTCTCTGTGCTTTGAAGCCTATTGTTCAACATAATGAATGCTGCACAATTGCCAAAGGTTTTGTCCATGTCTATTGACGAGTTGAAGTCTCGCAAGAATAGCATCTCCAAAAATGAATTGCTTGAGGCGATGATTCACTTAAAGTCGCAACCTGATTTACATGTAACTAACGATGAAGACAGGCTCAGCTTGACCTCCATTACCAGCGTAATCGAAAAATGTGTAACTCAGAATATCTCTCCATCTATGAATAGGATTTCAGCACTTATTGAAGAGCAGACTGATTTGAAGCGCAAGTATGATGACTTGAACGAAAAATATAATTCTCTTATCACATTTCATGATAAGTTATTTCTCGATTTGTGAAATGAGTTTGAGCAGAGGTCTCACGTCAGAATAATGTGATCGTTCGCGGTTTACCTGAAGTTTCAAGTGGTAGCTTATCTGAAAGACGTGATCATGACAATGGGCAGGTGCAAGAATTGTTGAATCAAATTGGCATTTCCCATACAAAGTTTGATAATCTGATCTGCATCGGTAATAGTAAATTCATCCGTATAACATGTAAGTCTATTTCTGACCGTGATAACATTCTGAGAAACGCTCCTAAATTAAGATCGTCATCATATCAAAACGTTTTTGTACATCGAGATTTGACTCCAATGCAGCAACAGAATCAAAGACTTCTGCGCCATGAATTGAAGACACGTCGAGAGCCCGGAGAGGACGTGGTCATTTATCAAAATCGGGTCATTTTACGGAAAGAGAAGCAGCAACAAAGTCATTTTAGAGATCAGAATTTTCATTGAAAGTTTTATCCAGTAGTAGTAATGCAAGAATGAACCAAAACTTTCCGTCGATTCTTCTTTTGAATGCCCAGTCCCTCTTATCAAAAATGGACGAATTAAAGTTGACCGCCAAAGTGTTGCTTCCTATTATGATATTCGTGACAGAAGATATTTCCAACGCGTCAGTTGCTTTACCCAATTACAGCATCTTGAGGAACGACCGTCAATCTTGAAAAGGTGGTGGATGCGCCATTTACGTGAAAAATGAATTAGTATTCCAAGCTATTGATTTTGCGGTACCAAAGCCTCATACCATCGAATGTACTTCTATAATTCTGCTTGCGCTGAAAATGCTAGTGATATGCGGATACATTCCTCCGAATCTGAAATCTCATGAGCAAGGTGAAATTTACACATTTTTTATTGCAATTTTGGACAATTTTTTAAACTGTCATAATAATCACAGAATCATTTTAATGGGCGATTTTAACAACTTCGATCACTCTAGTCTTTGCGATGATTTAAATTTTAGCAATATTATCACTCATCCTACTAGAGGATCTAATATTCTTGATGTTGTTCTTCTCTCTGATAATTTAATCGATAATTATGTTTCCGATAATGTCACGTACAATCCTCCTATCGGCAATGCTGACCATTGCATGTTGATGATCCGGCCTATGCTTTGTCCTTCTCCTAAGTCTTATCACAGGATGGTCCCTGTTTATGATTTTCGTGCTTCGCATTTATCTTACTTACGACAACGATTTAAGGATTTTGCTGAATTGAATGAAGCTATAGGTACTTTGTTAGACAGCCATGATGTTGATTTCCAATGCCAGTTCTTCTTGTCTTCTCTGAGCAGTCTGTGTCAATCATGCATACCTGTAAATTACGTCTATATGACCTCTTGCGATAAACAATGGATGACACCTATTACCAAAAACCTGATAAATCAAAAATGGGAAGCCTACCGTCACAAAGATAGGCCAAGATATGATGCCATCAAGCAGAAGCTTAGATCTGAAATATTAAAGGCAAAGAAGATTTGGGCAAATATGTTGAAGCGATCGAAAAAGGGAATTTGGCCTCTAGCTGATAATGTGAATGGTAAACGTGATATCAAGTCTGGGATGGATCGACTTATACAGAGTTACGATAACTTGACATCCTTTCTTGGAGACCTGCGCTCAAAATTTCAAATGATTTATTCTCCGTCTACTAGAACAGCGAGGTGTGTCGACGATATGTCAGGCATAAACGAAGACTCATGGAATGCACAAATCACATGCGATGAAGTTGAACTTTTATTGATGAAGATGAAGCCAGGTCTATCCAAATCAACTGATGAGATTCCAAACACCATTTACATAGCTCTGTCCGATCTGATATCTGTGTATGTTACCTCCATAGTCAATAACTCTCTGAAGCAAATGAAATTTCCGAACGTTCTTAAGCATGGTGTTACTGTTCCTATTCCAAAGAGTAGTCATCCCAACATGAACTCACTCCGTGGAATAAGTATTCTTCCAGTTATTTCCAGTCTTCCGGAGACTACCGTCTTGAAGTGTGTGCGTTCTAAGCTGATCGGAGATTATGGGCCTTCTCAGCATGGCTTCCGTCCATCCGCATCAACAACAACAGCATTGATTGAGATTCACCATCTTGCTAGCATCATATACGATAATCTGCAAACTGCCGGTGTTACCATTTTAAGTATAGATGTGGCAAAGGCATTCGATTCCACAGACCATTGCTTGTTGATTGAAAAGCTTGCCCAAAATCGCTACTCTTCCGCATTCATCCATTGACTCCACAGTTTTTTAGATTTGCGTCGCAATTCTGTCCGTGTCGAAGGTTGTCTTAGTGAACCTTATGCAGTATCATCCGGTGTGGTTCAGGGATCCAAGATTGGTCCATTTTTGTTTAATTTCTTTGTTGGAGATTTGATGCCTGCTTGCCAGGAAACAAAGCTGGTCAAATATGCTGATGATGTGTATATGATAATTCCACTGTTGCGAGGCAACAATCCTACCGAAATTATCACTCGTGAAGTTGAGCATATAAAGGATTGGTGCTCCAAGAACAATCTCCATATAAACTCAACTAAGTGTAAGATCATGTTCACTCAAAGACGCCCTACTCCGAGAATTGATACCTTTCCTCATTTTCAAATCGTGAATTCATTAAGCATTCTTGGTGTCACTATCGATAATGACTTAGTCTTCAGATCCCACGTCACTGCAATTAAGACGAAAGCAGCCTCACGTCTTCATGTTTTGCGCAGTCTTTCTTACTTCTTGACATGCGATGAGCTTCATCTTGTGTATAGTTCGTATATACGCTTTCTCTTCGAATATGCGTGTCCGTGTTTCGTTGGGATCAATGATCATTGGGCTGAAACAATGCAAATAATGGACAAACGAGCACACAAGATCATCTTCAGCAACTCGAGTGGAGAATGCTACTGCTCCCCTGACAATATCGCCAAGCGTCGCATTTGTCTCAGTTATCGTCTGTTCAAGAATATCTGCAAAAATCCTCAACATATTCTGTTCAAGTTCGTGCCAAGTACTTTACTCAGAACTTCTAAATTTTACAGTTACTTTTCTCGTGCTATTGTTCGATACAATTCATTTTTCCCTTTTATAATACGTTATGCTAACCGTTGATTTTTCTTTGTGTGTGAACAACTGAAATTGTAAAGCTTGATTTTCATTCCTTGTCAAATAAAGCACTACTACTACTACTAACTACGTCGCATATGGGAAGAAGGGCTAATTCATTTTTGGTGTTCTCCTTATTCGATTAGTGATCCGATAAAATCATGGAACACCATATCCGACGGGATGTTCAATATATTGGCCTCATTTCCTTAGTTTCATCAGCACATCAAGCGTTCATCAAATTGACAAGTGTAGGCCGCAGAACATTTAGATGGAGTGGTCCCGCTACTGACCGGTAAATATGCAGGCTGGTATGGCAGGAAGAAAGTAGCAACATTGTTGCAATATATGACATAAAGCACTAAAGCCAGTGAAAAGAAGAAGATGCAGTCACCTATGATTGGCCATGGAGACAGTGGCCACAACAGACACGTAAAAACGTACGACGAAGGTGGCGGAAATGCAGATGCTAAGGTTCTACATAATTTCTAGTTTAATGTCATTGCGCACCACTTGAAAAGAAGTAGAAAAGGACACTTTGGCACAACAGAAGTAAGTAGTCTTTTATGATAACGTTTTTGCTAATTACAAATAAATTCACTACTGAAGAATGCATGCGACACAAATGCTCTTCCCAAAGCGTAAGGCACGTGTGGTCGCTTACTTATGATCCCCATAAATCGGGCCATGTCCTCTCACAAGATTTCAAATTGATCAGTCGTCTCACTGTTTCATACTTTTGTGTGTAATTATTCTTAGACGCCATAGAGGAGGCAGACATCAGATGTAGGCATATCGCAGGAGCATGAGGTTGTCTTCGGAATCAGCGAAGGAAGTCTTAGGTATTTGAAGTACGGTTCTTTATCTAGTGAAGAAGCCCATTCAAGTCACACATATTTGAAGACAATTCCTTTGTTTTTGATTGAATACCATTTCATTTCATCTTGCCCAAAGAATGAAGCCATTCGTAGTCAACTTAGCCTTCCATACACTGGCAAAAGGTTTGGGTGATGCATCTCTCTCATTATCATCTATCTAGTGACAGTGCTGTTATCTCCCCAGTCGGACAGACTCGACACGAGGACCTTCTACCAGGGCTGTGGAGCCGATGCGTTATCTCATCGGCTCCGGCTCCGGCTCCACGACACTGATGTGAAAGGCTCCGGCTCGTCTCCGGCTCGGCTCCGGCTTCAAATTCAGGTTCTATCTATGCTGGTTATCCTGGATCCGTTGAACGGTTTTTTTGGATAACGGTGTGGCCTTTAGAGGCTTGCTACAATCATCAAATTAGTTTTCATTAACAAGCAACGACTTAAGTTAATAATAAAAATGGTAATAGCCTAATATAATGACAAATAACATACTTGTCATATATTTTTGCATGAATTGACTATCTCTGAAAGATAAAATAAAGTTATAGCCAGGATTGGTTAAATTAGATAAAGATCTCCCGCACTGGCTAAATATAAATTGGCCTAGCCTGCAACCAGTCTACTACGAGGCTACATTAAATAAGACCACATGAGTGATGATGATATACCTAATTAGCCGTCACAGGGAGCGAATAGTAGTATAAGCTTTTTAACAAAGCTTGAATATGAAACTGGATAACGTATGCCTCTAAAATGCTTATAGGGCCTGTATCTACTCGAACATGGAAAGGGTATCGGCTATATGGCCAAATATACCGTATCAATAAAGATATCAATTGCTTTATTGAATATTAAAGTGTATATAGGCTAGCTTAGGTTGTTATTGTTATTTGTTATTGCCTTTATTCAATAGTCTGTTGGTCCATGAATAATATGATCGGTGGGTAGCCCACGACTCATCATCTGTAGAAATTGTAATTTAGATAGCCTCATTGCAGTGTAGGCTAGAAATGTACAATTGAAAATTATACTTAAAAAAATTCAAAATATCTAATTTAGGACACGTTTTGTAATTCTATGCAGCATACTTAATAAGTTAAGGCCTAACTTACATTATATTAATTTCGTATTTTTCATTATGGCGTAAAGTTGCACTAAATAATTCATCAATGATTCATGTATATTATTATATTCAATTTATGTATAACACATTACCACTATTCCTCTGATGATGGTTAGGCTGATGAAACTGAACTCGGAGTATCACACAGTATGTTGCAGGGTGCTATGCATAATAAAAATTTGACTGCGAGCACCGAGCAGAAATCCCATCTACTTTGCTAGCTTTCGAATGCGCGTGCGGTTTAATGTCACAGACAATAGAAAAGGGAGGTCAAAAGGCGCCTTTATTGAGAGCGTCTCAGTCTTTTTTTATTGTTTACATATAAGTCAGCATGATATCAGCATAAAGTGTTGACAGACGGAAAAAATAATAATGAAAATTCTTGAAATCCACAGGTCTATGACATTTGGGGAAATATTATTACACGATACGGCTCTTGTGCAGTCCTCCCCCCCCCCATTTTTTCTCTGGTCAAAAGATGCAGCACCATTGGATGTCCGTTTCAGCATCACCGGTTTGAGTGTATCAAACCATGAGCAGCATTCCATCACCATTCCGTGCTGTTGTAAAAATCTACGTGGGTAATTGCGATGTCATGGTCGCAAACTTCGTCAGCAAGTCAACATTGTAATTTGCCTTCGGGTTTTTCGCATTGAAATATAGACTACCCTTTGAATTTTGAAGTCAAAGGTGAATGAGATACCTTTAAAATAATAGGGCGCTACTAGAAGTGGCTGGGTCGCTTATTGCTATAGCCATGTGAGGACTTGTAGTCAGGTCATTCGTGTGAGTGTGAAGAGTTATCCCTCCAATCAAAATTGATCAAATTGAATAATCGATTGTTTTGAAAAATGTAGGTGGGAGGACTGCACAAGAGCCTACAATACAATCTAAGGAAATTGGCATTGTCACAGATGCCAGTAGCTTCTGCCAGTAGCCATACCGATAGATGATAGCCTACATAGTAACCGTATTAGATTTAAGACATTGCGCAAGAAATGTAGCTATATTATCTTTGCTGACTGAACTGGAAATGTGTACATAAATGACTGGCGACTTGTCTCTAGGAATTTACAATCATCTAGTTAGCATGCATATAACAAGTCTTCAAATTAATGGATTTTGGAGAATACGTTGTCAATATGGAAATTAGTCTTACGAAACATATGCAATAAAAAATATTATACATGTGTGTAAATATATAATAAATATAATACAAAAGAAGGCGGCAACTGCAAAGAGAAATATCGTGGAGGACAGATCATTGGTATACTTAAAAGACATATCTTTAGATCTCAAATGATTTAATTTTTTATGATGCCAATTAATAACTTTCAAAATTCTAGATTTATATCAAAGCTCAAACTATCGGAGCCGGAGCCGGAGCCTTTGTGATAAATCGGCTCCGGCTACGGCTCCGACCAAAACCATCGGCTCCTTAAGGCTCCGGCTCCACAGCCCTGCCTTCTACACTTATCCAACTGAAATAAGCGCCACCCTTAACCAACTGATCCATCCTATCACCTACATGAAATGCAAATGTCATCCCCTACGCTGCTGTGATGTAACAGTCTCTGACGTTGACATTAAGGTTCTCTGATCATGACAACATGAATCAAATAAATAGTGTCGGAAAGTTGTTAAATATTTACCTGATCCGAATACAGGATATCGATGCGATCTACAGATACAGAAATGAAATCAGCACAGGAATTATCAGAGACTATGCGACTCACATATTCAACTACGCAGTATTCAAGTTTGATTCTGTACAACATATTGTGAAATTTATCTACTTCTGCATACTTTTATATGTCTGTGATTTAGTCAGTCACTTGCGATGCTTATTCATTGAAATAAACACATTATTATTAATATTATTATTATTAAAATAACTTGTTGCATAAAACATTCATTCGATGATATTCTCCAGATGCAATCAATTTTATTTTCTTAGATTTATTGAATTGAAAACATTGAGAATATGTCATAAATATAACCTGCTATTGAGCCACGTCAAACAATATTTTGTGAAAAAAATAGAAAATGCGCTAAAACTAATCGTCACGTCGCATATGAGAACTACCACAAAATGCTTTAGGGGACCGAAATGCCCCCGGCATGAATACGATTAAAGCCCAACGTGAAATATGTTAAGGGTAAAGGAAAATGACGGCTGCAGTGTCCACCAACCGTTTTGGCATGGGACGTCGTTTTACTATTAAGTTGTGTTGATCATCCATTGAAAAAAGGCCGAGAGAGCTCTTCATTTTGCTTTATTTCATGTTAGGATTACATAATTATCATGACTAAAAACTGATTTAATTCACATAAATTCCGGTACATAGTATTATTCAATTTATCTGGAGTTTTATTAGCAATGTCAAGTATTATGGTTTCTTATCAACAGTGAAGATAACGTCAATAGACTGTTTAAATGTTTGCAGCTAATACATAATTTTAGTCTCATTATTTTCAAGAACGAATCTGTTGACTTCCATGTGTATTTTGTCAGGAGGTTTAATGATGCACACAGAAGGGAACTGACATCAGTCTTGTAAATTTCATCAACTAGTATTTTCCAAAGAGCATTTGAATGTAGCATTCACTCTTTAAATGAAAAAGCATATGCAGTGGTGTAACTAGGCGGAACTTGCAAATGAAACAGAAGATAAAAACAAACGTCAAAACTTTTTGCCTTCTTCCGCATAAAACCTGGCAATGCGACGACTTAATGCCAATCAATTAGCCGGAATCTGTGATGAAGGGCGACTGAGGCAAGCCAAGTTGACAACCGCCTCTTACTCTTCATGTAAAACTGTCAATGAACAAAAATGTTTACGCGGCTAACTTTGCGAAAATTTATTTTAATGACTCTATGAGAGAACAGATTGGGCTTTGTCCAAAATAACTGTCGGAGAATAGTGTTGATAAACAAAGATGAATTTCGAATGCTGACTTGTGTCCGATATATGAACCAGAGTGAATCATGCGATAATTGAGAAGTTTGAGATTCTTTTTATAGAATTATTTTTGATATCTGAACAAACAATTGACAATCTAGAATTACTACACATAGCAAACTTGCTAATAGATTGTAAGATAGAAAGGAGAAGTATTATTATTCTTTGTATAATTGATATATTATTACATCAAATTATGAATTAAATGATATTTATAAATGATATTATTATTTATCTTTGCTTGAAATTTTTTTAATGCACATGTCCGTTCCATATGTCCTTTAAATTTTTAATTGCTTTCATGGTTATAGCCATAGAAATAAGACCTTTCACTTTTGTTTTAACTAGTAGGATTAACTGTTTGTTGATGGTTATTTCAGGTGCTCAGCAAATCCCCTCTCTATAGGTCAGTATTGCTAGAAAGTCAAATTTTTGAAGCATACACTAGTGCAATAGGATATTATCTTAAGGTGAAACGTGGTATGCTGTAAATACTTTTTTTCACAATAATTTTAGTTTCATTGAGAAGTGAAGACAATCGCGATGTTTTGAAAGAACGCTGATAAAGTACCGATATTTAACCGTGAAACTCTCACAACAAGATTATGTACTTTGATCTTTATACTTTATATACATGTATCGCTTTGAAAGCATCGAAAGCTCCTGGTAATCAGCATTCTTCAAGTATAAACTAGTTCATCATACAACGAGTAGTTTTGCTTTCAGTGCTCTAGCCCATTCAAGTTCTGTAATATTTAAGTGTCGGATTTCCATGGCTACAACACTGGAAAAACAAATGAAATTAAATACCAACGTCCACAAGCTCTGTGAAAGTTTCTTCATATATTCGAAGAACAATAAGTTGAGACTGCACGCCATGTGTAAGTGAGAAATTCAAACAAAGAAATGCAGCAAAAGTAGATCATTCTCTGTTCAGTTTGAAGTGATTATCATATCTTGTGTGACATTCATTCCCGATTTGTCATGAATGATATACAGCAGACCTCCTCTTCAACATGATGTGTAGTGTTCATGAAATGTCATCAAGTTGTCATCGATAATCACAAGCTTAGTAATTTGAATGTAAGTTAATGTCGTTTCCGGCAATCAGTAACATACGAGTATTCTTCCTGCATTCGATTTGTTGTGCATTACTTGATATACTCAAATCCGAAAATAACTGATGAAATCACATAAATTTGACGAATATACTGTACAGAGCTGATAACAGTTGTCTGAGGGGCTGCTATTAGAAAATCAGATATACATGCATTTCTAAGTACGTACTCTCTAATTGAATAACCAGCAAGCTCATTGCAAATGTCAAATTTTAATAATAACTCTACTGTTCGAGATAATATGAAATTAAGATGCAATTTGACCATATCTTCCACTTGATATTTTCTATCGGGAAAATAACAAGGGGCGATTCTTCCACCCCTAATGTCTTCGAAATTAAAATTCCAAGTTTCAAAACACAGTAGGATGTGCCCAATTCGTGCATGACATGTATACACATTTTCCAGCTGGTTGTAGTGGAGACACCCGGAGATATGGAGAACCCACCTTCGAATTTATTGGCCGGGTTGGTAAGAATGCTGGTCATCAATGGTGACTTCAGATATAGCATATTCCTCCGACAGAGAATGTCTATCTCCATCGAGGGAGCCGCGAGAATCGATGAGTTCATGAGGTGCATAGAGTATGTCGGAAACATTTTTATGAAGTGCTTTTCCATGTGCTCTGCTGAATGAAGCATCGTAATGATGAAACTAACCACGCTATCCCAAAACAAAGATAGGAAAAGTAAATGAAAGAAAAATTGTGAAGATGACCTACTCGATAATGAATTGAAAGAACCGAGGGAGAGAATTCCCCACTTCTCCCCTCTAAAGTAATTATAGAAAAATTGGTACTTCTTTCCAAAAGACAAAAAATGAATTTGTAGCAGACTACACCATGCAGTGTATTTTGACAAGAGCTTGTATTTCATTTTGAAATAAGGAATATATTTTTGTAATTTTGGCCAATTCCCAGTGGCAATGGTGTGACCATGCGCCAGCGGGACACCAAAGGGCCGAGAGCTGGTCAATAAGCTCGAATATCAATGTATAAAATAGATTATTGAGTGCCTTTTTGACATTTTGAATGTTTTAATGCATCGGCTTAGCAAGCTTGTCAATCAAAGAGACTATAACGGATCATATTAACATATTCACCCATAATTGTGACGCCTGTCTAGGAAACATCAAACTCAACCGATCGCCACAAAATTTGATGTAGCATAGTACAGTGATTTATTCCAATAATATGAATCATGATATTACAACTTCGCGTTGACACAAGTTAGGTACATTTAACGATAGACATGGAATACATGAAATATTCAGAAAAAAGCACGTAAAAGACGAGTGGGAACATCTACATGTACATACGAAATAGATCAGAAAAAATAGTAAAAAAATGTATAATTAAATAGCGTGGAGAAAGTGCATTAAGTAAAATCAGTTGATAGAGATGAATTGTGCATGACAGTAAACAAAGGAACGAACGATTTGGCTGTGCGAGGAGTACTCGAAAGAAAAGCCTAGAGATGTTCAGAGTATCCTAATGTTGGAGCCACATGGTCAAGCACATTATGAGGATGAAACAAATCACGAAACACATTGAGCGCACTATCAGCACGTTGATTCTCAACATCACCTATAGACGTGTGTCCTTACAATCGTTGCCGTATATGATGTGATGAAAGAGACTAAATAGTTTGCACAAATGGGCAATTGTTTTTCGTTGACATTTAAATGAAAAGAGTCGACTTATGCTCAACCATGGGTCGTATAAAAGCACAAAATACTGTGATTGAATTGGATTTACTTTACAAACACCACTCGATTTTAGACAACGTAATGCATACACCCTTTTACTAGCGCAAGCATTCAATGTTAACCTTTTTAATTTCTTATCTGATTTTTTGATTATAATCAGAATATTGCAATATTTTATTCATTTTTGTGCGTGGAAGTACTAATTAATATTAGTTTGTAAAATCTTAGGCTATAGGAGCATAATAATGAATCTTTTAATCAAAATTCTAGCTAAATGAAAAATACTGCAAATTGAGCTCTACACAGTTAAAAAATCAAACATTTTCTTACGTAATCATTATAATTAGCGGAACGCGCGTGAAACCGCAGACAAAAGTCACCCAAATTGCCTTTCATTTATCTAATGAGTGCTCCCGGGATAGCTTCTCGTCTTGTGTCTCGGCGTGCCCTCAAACTCTTGCGCCTCTACGGAAGAGAGTTTTGAAAATCTTCAACTTACCTGAAGTGTGCCGATGAGGGTGACAGTTAGAAGCTGTTTGTTGGCGCCTGTAGAATGACGACTGAACGCTTATCGTCAGAAATGCAGATTAAGAGAAAGAATAGTTTACTTTTTATAGATCGCTAAATTAGATTGAGTGTGTAGGAAATCATTCCAAGTTGACAAAGTTGGGTGAAAGGCATTCAGATGCTCGATATCTCGCAACTTTTCTCCAGTGAGGAACTTTGAACTTTGAAAACCGGGGGGAGGGCGGCTTCTTGGACCCATCTATGATTTAGATGTTTCTATGATAATTCATTATCATGCAATTACCACACAAAACAGTTGACGCATTCTCGTTCCAATGGAAGTATCAGCTTTTGCCAACTCGGTCATCTTGTTGCTATGAATAGCAGCTCAAAATCTGAATTCCACTTTCTTTCAAGAAGGAAAATAATTTGAGTATCTGCTGGAAATTGATGGTAGATGGCTTTGAGATATGATCCGTTTCGATCAGTTGTTGCATGAAATCGTCTACAAAGACGATGTTGTCAGCATGTTTGACCGGATTGAGATGCTTTAGCGGTTCGGAAGACTAATCAGAAAGAGATTTCTGAAAATACACATATATGCATATATAAATGATAATAATATAATTTAAAAAAATAACAGTCTGTTAGAATTTCAGTTGCATATTTAGTAACTGTGCTAAAAAATGTCAATTAGGCTATATTGTGTGGTAATTGTACGATAATGAATTAACATAGAAACATCATGATGAACTTGCCGAAGGGATTCGGAAGCAAGGGTGGAAATGTGAGCGCATGCCCTTTGAATTGGAATTGCCGCGGTTTCACTGCTCCATCCGTGAGGAAATATCTTGCTAAATCCGGTGTTAAAAGCGTAAAGATCACCATCAATAAGTTGAGTGATAAGGCGGAAGAAGGTAGCAGCTTTGTGTTAAGAATCTGGGCGCAACGAGCTGTTGCGGACCCACCATCGTGAGAGATACTGAACTTAATGAGTCGAAATCTCAGTGACGGATGGCGCTCAGCTGATGACTCAGGTCCTTTTTGGGTGCAGCAGTTGTTGTTTCACATAATCAACATTGAGAGGGAGAAAATACAGCAACTGTGCATCTACATGAAAAAATGCATCAAAATTATTGTGAGGCATTACAATATCTGCCCACTTTATACTAGAAATTAGACCTGATCATAAAAAACGGACCACCTAATTTCACTAAAATTCAATCGATTCTCATGTCTGCAATCACTGTAAACAATCTGCAGTCAGTGTGAGAGGACAAAGGCATGCCTTCGCCAATTGTTTTGTTTTGAACCTTCGTTCACCTTACGTGGTGTTTGTGTACTTCTGCGGTAATGAGAAAAAATGTTGAGGAAGTTTGAAAAAGAGCAGTTGAGCTTGTTTGAATGAAACTTGCATATTCGTACTCCTTACATCGCAAGGATTCTTAAGATACTAAACATGAACATTTTTGATGACAAAGTGAGAATATAACATTTTTAGTCAAAAAAGAGTCATCTTTTTCTGATAACTTCACGAAGTCACTAATGCTTTCACAGTTCACCGATTTTGATGACCAATATGTCAAAAGAATGCTCAGAAGATGCTCTTTCTACCCGTTTCTGAACAATTATCATACTCACATGTTTTCTTATTGAAAAATTGCAATTTGTAAATTAAGTGATTTCATATTTCGAGCACTGCTCAGTGAATACAACAGCGGATGCAAGTCTATCATAGGCCATTTGAAGCACATTGATGTCCGATACGATTGGAAGACAAAAGAATCGATTGAATTTCAGTGAAATTTAGGTGATCAGTTTTAATGATCAGCACTTATTTGCAGCACACAGCTGACAGTATTACTTTAAATCTATTGTGAGTAGTGTTCAAAGGTTATTGTTATTATTCATATATTTATTAGTCTATATAGATGCATTCGTGGATAAATGATCATGATAATTATAGTTTCATTTGTACTTTGTTGATGGTGTGCAAGTAATTGAAGTTGGATCAGATGTATGACTTTCCAGGAAATTGACAAAACTGCTTTTCAAAAAATGTGAAAATTTTCATGTCTACATAGACAAATACTTAGATTGATTATCAAAAAGATACGTAGAAACCAAGCGTCACTGAAACTTTGAGTCGCGGCCATAAAACTTTTGGAGCAATGTCAAAAAATGCATGGAGGACTTCAAACCCCCAGCAGAGTAAAATAGGCCTAACCCTTTTGTCTCGAGCTATTTCTAATCGGTGAAATACTTGCTCGAGATCATCGAAACCATGTCATGTGCAAGCAATTCACGCATGCTTTCTACAATGGAGACGTTTACTCGAAATTTTAACATGCTTACTATAAAAAGAATTTTAAAATCTCGATGCGTGAATCTGCTAGATTTATGCTAAACGATGTCAGGTGATCTAGCAATGTAATTCTGCAATCACTGTAATGTTATCTATACAAATTTGGTTTATTTTCATAACTCCCCTGCATTCATGCCATGGATATCCTGAGTAGAGCATGATAGATCGGGTTCATATGATCAAACACTACTTGAGTGAGGGAGTAAGAAGTTCCTCTAAAAGGACAAGGAGTCAACCTACACAGTGCAAGCATCAATGATTGAGCACACATGGATATCAACATTGCTGAGTTCGAAATTCACTGCAGATTTATCGGCTTCTGAACGGAATTGCACTTTTTTTCCTTTTTGAGTAATAATACACTAAATATACATATTACGTGAACATTAATGTGTGTATATATTACGAAGGAAAAACAATCATCGTGAAATTGTTTAATCCAGACACGTTTCAGAGCGTTACAGTCTCCTTTGTCAATGGATTGATGTAAAACAAAGTAAAATCATTTTTATATGAGATTAAACGAATTGAACACACCTAAAATGGCGTCAGATGGCAATGTACTACAATGAAACAGAAAACGGACAGACATTCAATTGCGTAGTTTGAATCCAATGACATAGCTGTAGATTCAACAGAAGTGGAAAGAAGCCGTCTCTATTGTTTAGCAAATTGTTTTTGTTTTTAATAAGAATCGATTCGAGAATCTTGTGATTGTTGGTGCACGCAATGACTTTAAAATTCTTTCTCTCGAGCGTGTGTGGATGAGCCGATATTTCAGTGGGTACTGGGTACCCCTTCATTTGCTCTGTGATGCGAGTAGTGAAATATCTAGACGTCTCTCCGATATAGACACATTCAGATTGTCCACAGTTGTACGTATATGCACATATGTACATTTTGACTTCAGGTCGGAGGGAATAACATCTTTATTTCTAAAGAACATGCTGGTCTTCAACGTTTGAAATACCGCTCTAATTTTTACATTCCTGGGTAACACTTTGTCTATTTTTTTAATATTTTACACATAATATTTATGTTTTATACAATATTTATGCATATATATTGCAGGGTGATTTTAAAGTCCTTACCTGGTTTTAAATCAATGTCACAGACGCTACATTTATCGGATCGCCAATTATTTTACACCAAAATGTACCTGAAACTCCAAAGTTTTATATGGTATATTGATTATAATGTCTACGCGTTGTTATTTGGAAGACTAGTGTCACAAATCAAAAATGACAAATTGAGTATATTAAGTTCTTAAACTTCGACTACGAGATCTGGTATAACGTTGCTTTACTCTATTCTAACATGAGAATTCAAGATTCAAATTGATGTGCGTCACTGGAAAGAATTCAAATAATTGTGTATGGTATCACACCATTGGTAAATGACAATAGAACTCATAGATATCTTAACTCACAAAAAATGATTATCGATTGAAAATTCAAACATCGTCAACTTAAGCATTTAAAAATGCAAACGGTTGTTGTCAAAACAAAACGTGATTGCATTTGTTAACAGAATAGTGACTGTCGAAGACCGCATTAAAATTGTTTTTCTTATAGCGGAGTTTGATTCAGAAATGAATCAATCTAAATCAAACAGAAATGAATCAATCAAAAGTTTGATTAGAAATGAAGGGTTATCGAGCATTCCGACTCATAAGACCATGAGATCAATCTTCAACAAGTTTAAGGAGACTTGTTCAGTTTTGGACGCATCCTGATGTGGTAGACCTCGCCACTCTGACGACAAGATCGACGAAATTAAAGACATCTTCGAAGAAGGTCCTTCTACGTCGATCCGTCAAGCAGCTGCAATTGCTGAGACTTCCTTCTCTACGGTTCGGAATGTGTTGCGGGACGATTTGAACATGAAGCCGTATAGACTTTCTTTTTGTCAGCAACTGTTCGCCGATGATGAAAACTCGAGAGCAACCATGTGCAGTGAATTCCAACAACGGATTGCCGCCGATGAGGATTTTTTGAACAGACTATGTTTCTCTGACGAGGCTACGTTCTATCTAAGTGGACGAGTCAACCGTCATAATTGTGTGATATGGGATTCGAGCAATCCTCATGCTATTCAACAAGTACTGATCAAGTCTCCCGGAATTATCGCATGCTGCGGTTTAGTCTGTAATGAAGTCATAGGCCCTTTCTTCTTTGATTCGACTGTGACCTCCAAGTCCTACAACGCAATGTTGGTGGACTTCTTCATCCCTCAACTGAGGAGTAGAAGAAAATTTTCTACGACCATCTGTCAGCAGGATGGAGCCCATCCCCATTGGCCCCTCGAGGTGAGATCTCTATTGCACCAAAAGTTCCCAGGAAGGAGGATTGGAAGAGACGGTCCATTCCACTGGGCTGCTCGCAGTCCCGATTTGACTCTTCTTGACTTTTACTACTGGAGAACTGTCAAACACAGAGTGCATCACAAACAACCAGCAAGTCTGGTACAATTACGAAAGTTCATCATGGAAGAAATCTCTCAGATTTCATCACAAGAAACGTCTGCTGCGTTCAATAGTTTTCAAAGTCGCCTTTCTTTATGTTTGAGCGAAGACGGTTGACATTTTGAACAGTTTCTTTAAGTCCTTCGCGATATATATGGACAAATGCTTAGACAAATTTTGTAATGATTTCATTTTAATAATAAAAATTATTGGAAGACAATTGACGTTTTTTTGCATAATAAATACAAAGAAAATTCTATGCTAATTATTATGGAAATATATAATAATCAATATACCATATAAAACTTTGGAGTTTCAGGTACATTTTGGTGTAAAATAATTGGCGATCCGATAAATGTAGCGTCTGAGACATTGATCTAAAACCAGGTAAGGACTTTAAAATCACCCTGTATATATATATATAATATATATTATGTAATATATCACACATGTTATACATTATGTATGCACAAGTATAATCTGAACAAAGCAATGACATCGAAAGAGAATCACACAATTGCCATAAACTTTGTGCTCTGACTGTTAAATAATTTTGTAGAACTGATTGATGATAATGAAAGGCGCGAACATTCTCAATACCAACTAAAATCGATCTTCATCAGAGGAATCAGACATGTACATTAATGCAATTCGAACTAAACCCAGCGAGTCTTTGCCAACTCCTTGAAAAGACCAGAAGAAAGCAGATATATATTTGATAAGTTTGGATTTCACAATATTCTTCCAATCAATAGATATCTAGCAATATCTTCAAAGAAATCTCTGATCATAACTCGGCCCTTCTGACATTACCTACATGTCCATGCTTAGATAATTCCAAAAAGCTAAACTTGGATAAAAAAATGAAGGAAAAATTGGACAGAGCATTTGTGAAGTAAAAGACTGAGGGGAAGCCGAAAAGGCAAATATTGAATAGGGCTAATAGTCCGCAGCCAGAACGAATTTCTACCGGAAACGAGGTCGAAAATGAGACTTTCACAGAATGTACACCTTATGCCTACTCAGAATCCACGCGTCTGCCGAGTTCTAGTTAGTTCCTCTTATTGTCAGACAGGATCAAAGAAAAACACATGTGAATCCAATGGGACGCAGATCGCAGTTTTTGGCAAAAATGAAATTTTGTATGGTTTTTTATCAACTGAAAAGTACTAAGTCTAGAGCCATGATTTTTGACATAGAACGTTTTCAGGACATTTCCTATCATGTCTATGTGATGTTATCATGCTTTTGATTGGTGATGCATGCGAGAATGTGGCTGAAAGTGGGCCAAAATGCTGATGTTTGCCAAAAGTATGGGGGCTTGCCATATCTGAATGTGGCTAGCTTCATAGATAAATGTTCATGAACATGATGCGAAATGTCCTGAAGACATTCCATGTCAAAAATTATGGCTCTAGACTTAGTACTTTTCAGCTGAAAAGAAAAACATAGAAAATTTCATTTTTTCCAAAAACTTCAATCTGCGTCCCATTGGATTAAAATGCATTTTCTTTGATCCTGTCTGCCAAGAAGAGGATCTAGGTGAAACTCGGCAGACGCGCTCATTCCCAGTGGTGTACATCATTCTGTGAAAGTTTCATTTTTGGCCTCGTTCCCTGCACAAACTCGTTCTGGCTGCCGGAGAGAATTCTCATGGCATGAATTTTCTCCTCTGAAATCAGTCCTGCACTAGTAGCGCAGGGCCGGAAAGCCCCGACAGCACCAAAACTTGAATTGGTCAATCAGACTTGTTTGTCGATGCGGATGAATTTGGGTTGTGAGATTTGTTTGCTAATGCGGATGGAGTGGTAGGATTTGTTTGCGGATGATGAGGACTTCATTGTACGATTTAAGGATGTGAATTGGTCTTCCAGCTTTGGTTGCAGATGCTAATTAGTTTGTTGTTATTGCTTGTGGGTGTAGATGGATACAGATCAGTCTATAAAATTTGCTTGTGAATGTGCATTGCCTAGTAAGATTGGCTTGTTTATTCAGATTGGTCCACAAGAATTGTTAGTGGATGCAGGCTGTTGCAGATCGATGCGGATTGACATGTAAGATTTATCGAAGATGTGGATGGCTACGAATTAAATTCTTGTGGTAATTGATTAGATTCTATCCAAAAATTTGATCTGTGTCCAAATACTAATATTTGAATGCTGAATTGCTGCAATTCATTGGCTATGTTGTCCTTGAATAAGAGAAGCATATGAAAACGAACGCCTTTGTGTAAATCAACAACTTCGCAAAATTTACACTGCAATATATTCACAGTGTTACTGTGTAGATTCACGACCAAATTGCTTCTAATTCGCAGATCTTCTTTGATATTCTTGATGCTAAAGGAAACAGAATTATCAACGATTGTGTTCTACTGATGCATATGTATTTACAATCAGCAAAACAAGGAATTTTACCCTTAGGCTATCAAGGTGCAATCAACAGATCATGAACAGATTTGCTGAATACTGAGACATATTGACTTCTTTTATTGTGTATGGGGTGCAATGTCCAAAGCAAATTAGTTGACCCTTGCATCAGCGAGCTATGTATCTCAAACTCTTTTTTCAAAATGCGAGTTTTTTACTTATCTAGTTGATTCGAAATGAAAAATTAGATTCTATTCAATATTGTGTTACAACTCACCCACATCTCTGGAGATAGCATTTATGTGGAGTAAAGGCAACAAAAGAAACCAGAGAGAATTTAAACTGTAGATGACTGAATTATGCGTCGAAATTTCTCATCGCCGGGCCTCGCGAGATGAATGCTGAAATGTTATATTAAAGGAGATATTGTGATGAAAATCGGGTACGATTACATGTACGCACGTATCAAGTATGTCTATGCTTGAGATTCTATTAAATTTCAGGTGATTGAAATCGCGCATTAGAGTGTCGTGGTCATGATTTTTATGACCGCAACAGATTTCATGCTGCTTTCATATTTTCCTAAAAGGAATGAATAATTTGTTTAATTCTGAGTAGATAACTAATTTTCAGTAGATGTTTTCATACTAAAGAAATAATTCTTAGCTATTTTTGAAGAATTTTCGAATATTAACGTTCTTCCAAGATAATCTCATACATTGAAAGTTGTCGCTTTTTGCACGATTTCTTTTCTTCCATTTATAGCACTAAATGCAAACGATAAGGAGCGGCTGCTTCAAAAAAGGCACACTTTACAATTATTTGAACACAGAAAGATTTTTCTAAGTTACTTCACATTGATCTATGATGTCTTTGCTTTCATGTGTATACTTTTCATGCATTCTTGCAAAAATATCATAAATTACGGCTTTCAGGAATGCAGTCAGTGATTGCAATCCCTATTCATTGCAATTTTTACTCTTCGAAATGTTAAATATAAATTTTCAAGAACAGCTGAGTGAATGTCTTTGTGGTGACCAAATAGATCATAACTAGTTTTAAGGCTTGACATTACCTTGGTTACTTTGAGATTTATAGACACCCGTGAATTAAGGATCCTCCTAATAAAGGAAAGCCGCATCAACTTCAGCACTGTAAAGCAATGAGAGACTTGCATCTTATTTTCAAAAAGTATGGAAGGAAGCAATTATGAATTAAAACTTTGACTGAAAAGGTTCCTTACATTCACAAGTTGACATAGTTAACCAGTTTGCGAGTAAGGCGATGCACATCACGGTAAGGTAAGAGAGTATTTGACTCGAAGTAATTTTATGGGTCAAAAGTAAAAAATGAAGTTAAATTTCACACATCGTGTCGGGCATTCGGAGTCCAGCGCCTTCTTTACGATCGATGATCAAATGGCTCGATACAACATGAATGGTGGTGGTATTCTGTCAATAATATAAATGTAATAGGATAATGAACTGTCGACATCACTTGGAGATGACTACTGCTTTCGTTCACATTTGCTTGTACCGTCAGCGTGGCCTAGTGAAGAAGGTGCGAGCTCGTGTCCACCGCGGACTTCGTTTCGATTCCTGGGTCAGGCGAATCAAGGGTGTTGGTGTCTTTTATTGACTTAATAGTTGTCACTCACTTTAGATATTCAATGCACTACGACAGACCTTTGTTGTCAAGTTTAACTTTATTCAATAGTTAGTTGAATAATGTGTATCTATTGATAATCCTCAGACGTATTTGGACGTGGGCTTGAATTGCAAGCGGTGGAATTCTTATGTCATTAGTGTTTCTTTCTTGCCAAATTTCTTTAAATGACAGGGAACGTCGACATATTATTATTGAGGAAAAGATTTCCTCATGAACGACAATCAGTTTGCTGCTTTGTGTAGAAATCAAGGAGGTATCAAGCCAAACAAGATTCTAATTAAAGATCTGAGATAATTCTCGCTGCTTTGTCTTTGTCCATAATCCTGGCATCAGAGTCGAATTGCAGAGCTGATCCGTAGACCTCCCTCTGATGTGATGAGATATTATGACAATACAAGAGTAAAACATATTAATTGTGGAGTCATGAAGCAAAAACAATGAGCTATCGAGCTTGAAGATGGAATTTATCTAAATGACATGCTAAAAGAGCAAATCTTAATTTCATAAGTTTGTTCTGAAAACAATATGTCTTGCTTTAGGGGAGTTTCGAATTTCTCTCAGTTGAAAGAGTTAAGCAAGAAAATGGTGAATTTATCCATGGATGCCATTTGATGAGCTCGCCTTCATTTTGATAAGATTTTGAAAATAGGGTCGCCTCAAGGTCCAGAGGGCTGATTGCTTTTGGAAGATAATGAAAGAAAGTAGTATTTTAATCAGTGCTCGTGTCTGCTATCCAGCGAGTTGCAAGGTTCAAAATCTAAAATTAATAATAAAATCAAACAAACTTAAAGGAAGAATGTGCGGAGTTTGAGCAAAGCCATCTGATTAACGGTTTAAAAGATGCAAAATGAATCAAATAAATACTAAATTTTGATTGTCCCACCATCATACCCTTCGTACCGTTTACGCACAAATCAGAGCGTACATATTTTGAAAGTCTTGACTTTGACCCTATCAAGATCTAACCTCAGATTTCTCGACACAACGGAATCGATGACCTTGGTAAGTTTATGTGTTTTTTGAAAGTATACTGTGGCGCTGTGGTGGTAATGCAGAAGCAAGCATGATTATTGATAACTTATACTTGACCCGATCAAAGGAAAAGTCACTAAGGGATATTTTGTGAAGATTTATCGCTCTATTAAGAAATGAAAAGAACTGAGGTGGCCAAATGCTCTCCAAAAGCCGAAATGGCCAAAGCATGCATTGTCACGTGAAGCACTCACAATGTTCCGTTAACTATTTTTATATCTTGCCTACATAGTGTGCCTATCTACATTCTGTGTAATATGAATGAGCGGCTTCACTTCGGTAACAGCGGCAATGCAAGCCTACTTTTCAATTCTGCGGTTTTCATTCCGTTTGAATTTTCTGAGCAACTGTAAAATGGACAATAAAATAAATGTGTCAATACATCTGCTTATCAACCTTTGCAGACTACATATTAAGCTGAGAAACAAATGTACCGACAAGCAAGTGTATATTTTATTGTCATTTTATTTTCGTTCGGAAAATACAAAGGGAAAATTTTGCAAATTTTCAGTTCAATATGCAAAATAAAATCAGCAATATTCGATTTTAACTGTTAGAGCGATTTCCATAGAGTAAATATATTAGGTAGAGTAGTAATTCCGCATTTACTAAATCCCCAATGTGTATACACTTCCGATTTTTTTAAATGAACTCGAGGGGAGCACATGTTGGGTATCGCTACCAAATGTGAGATAACAGATTTTTGAAGTTTTGAAGAAATTACTACGGAATTGACTGATCATGATAATAATACAGAAGGAATGATGGCATTTTACAGATCCTCCGTGTCATGACAGCCTTGGAGAGGTAATGTTTGTTAAATTAGCAATTCGATGGGTTGCTACTTTCGTGCTCAAACTCAAGAGTGTATTTTCTTAAGCATGATTACATAACAAGGAACCTGCCACTGATAGAGCAAAATAACTTAATCGAAGACAATGATTTCAATTAATTTTAAAAGATGTAAATGGGTCCACATCAATACTCAGATTCAAGAAATAAAACATAAATTTAGTGAATCACAAAATCATGTCGATGAAAATTGAATTAAAAACATGACATCTATGCCATAAAAGCACGAATAAGATCTCGACTTTTTCATGAGGACCTCCATTATAATGTGGTTTATGAAATTCCCTTGATAATCAGCTTAATTTCCCCTTGGTTAGGATGCTTAATGGCAAAAATTCATTCCTTTGATATCCAACTTGTTTCACACTACTTATAAAGAGGACGTCATGTCGGTAGTATATAAATACAGGAAAAATTTGAAAAATTTCAGCTTTTTAAAAACTGCTCAAATAATTTTATGGACCGCAGGAACGTAATCTCCGAAAAAACGAATTCTTTTGGTATAAAAATTTTCATTGTATACAGATACACTGTGAACTGTCACCTCCTAAGATCGAAGAAACCTGCATCCTAAAGCGCGACACACTAGAATTTTAGGAGGTTGCGTGAAATAGAATGTTGACATACAAAAGAAAACAACAACCCTAGTGCGCTAGCCTCTTAAAACGCTTTGCTTTAGGATTTTTTATTAGTTACGAATAGTGTCTTGCTTTAGTGTGCGATTTAGGAGGTGCTGGTTTAGAGTGCACATGTTTGAGTCGACAGTCTACCTATTTATACTTACTCTATGCCGATTTCTAAATAATGATTTCTTTGTTTTCATCGCCAAAAACTGAAACAATAAACTGCATCACATAATTCGATTACCGACATGCATGAATCATAGGACAATGATTCTGCCAACACGAGTCGAGTTTCCTTGAAAGACAATGTCCACAATCAGGGGCATCCTACAAACAAAATCTTTAGGTGACCAATAGCAGGCAGATTTTACTGAAAGACCAGTCCGTGCTGACATACTTTACAAACGAAGCATCGCAGCTCATGCGACAGCCATTGCAACGAAAAATAAACATAAACGCATTTGTGAGCGGCAGAATGAGAGTCAATTTTGGTAGGATTGTCTATATGTGCTTCGATGGCGCTGAATCGCTGCAGAGACAATATCTTTAGAACAGAAGACAGCATTGTCATGTTTTGACTTCATTTTGGCGTTTTTACTCATTTTGTAGAGGCTCTCAGACATCAAATACTGAATCATGTCACTCACTTCAACTTTTATATCGAAGTTGATGTTCTGAACTCAATTATGCTTCAAATTTCATGGCATTCTGATAGATAGTTTATTCTCTGCAAAAGAATATGTACGAAAATTGGCAAGTGTTCCACAATCCATAGATATTTCTTGAATTTTACCATTGGTTTCAAATGGGAATCTTTTAACCTTACTTATGACCGAAAGCGACTGTCTGTGACACTCAAGAATGTGATTTTTGTATTCAGCGTTTCAAGATCTACAAATCTATGCTATTAAGCCCTTTGTGCGCGAATTTAGGAAGAAAGTGTCAGTAGCTCCCGGACTAACATGCGCATTTTTGGACAGCTGAAACCCCTTTGATTTGCAGATATTGTTTCGTATTGACTCTTTTCTAAACGTTTTCTATGAAAGCAATTCAGCACGCTGTGAAAGTTAGAGGTATCGCCCTAATAAGCTATAAAGTTTTATGATTTGTTAAGTGATGCCCAAACTTTATAGGCATTTTGCTTGCGTCATTCGTTCTCACTCAGCAACTTTAAAGTAAATTTTACAATCAAACCTCAACATTTTTCATTCAACTTCACTGTGTTTAACTGTAAACAGCCACTTACCAGACAATGTATCAGCCAAATCAGTACAGTAATGCGGCTGACGCTACGTGGTACGTGTATCAGACAATTTTTTTCTCACTAATTTGTATTATTACGTTTGCTGCACATCACACTACTTGCATAAGTTTACATCAGAATTAGATGGAATCCTTGATGATTTTCAATTATATGAATATCCAATGTCAAAAATAAGTAGAGTTATTTTTTAGACCTAGAGGCATGGTATTAATTGCAGTTCTAGATATTTGACAAAATTATGCTATTTCTAATTCAGTCTTTGCAATATAACTTATGCTTCCCTAATGTCGATATTATCTTGGCAAAAGATAACTAACAGGGTATCAGAGAGATTCGCAGCAAGTGCGCGAATGTGAGTGACTGCAGCAGAATGATAGTCAATTTTGGTGGAAGTGTCTAGATGTGATTCGCTGGTGCTGAATGGCTTCAGAAACAATATTTTTAGAACAGTAGATATCATTGCCTGATATTTTGGCAGGTAATTGTCTGATTGTCTGCTCTAGACACCTTTGGCTTCCCATTGTCTCATGTTGTCTGTTGCAATTGTCTGATCATTATGGGTAACAAATTGTTTGGTACGGGTATTACAGTTAACATAATGCATGCGCAAAATAATCAAAGTATCAACATGTGCCAACAGCTTATCAAGTATGATTATCAAATATTCAACTCACTTATTTGACGCATCATTCTTTGAATGTTTCCTCCTTAACATTGCATTCAACTTCATATTTAAACGTTTATTATAAACGTATTCTGTTCCATCCAGTCGAATTTATTTGCTCCAGTTTAAGTATATGAAATGCTTGCTGCTTGCTAAGAGTTTGCCTCCCATTCTTAAACACAAACCTCAACTTTATTTCCTTAGCTTATTGGCTGGTTTGGCAAGCGTAATTGCCGCAAACATTACATCCATCTTAGGCACATGCGGTACTGAATATACTCTACTATGCGCCACCCTCTGATACTAATAGTCCGGCAGCCATAACGAGTTTCTGCAGGGAACGAGGCCGAAAGTGAGACTTTCACAGAATAATGTACACCATATGCCTACTACAAATCGGCTCGTCTGCCGAGTTCTAGTGAGTTCCTCTTCTTGTCAGACAGGATCAAAGAAAAACACATGCAAATCCAATGGGACGCAGATTGCAGTTTTTGGCTAAAATGAAATTTTGTATATTTTCTCTGATTAAACGAAAAGTACTTAACCCAGAGTTATAATTTTTGGCATGGAATGTCTTCAGGTCATTTCCTATAGTGTGCATGTGCTTTTATCATGCATCTAATCGCAATGCATGTGAGAATATGGTTGAATGTGGATAAAGTAGCTCAAAATGTTTGTGTTTGCCGACATTAAGAGGCTCGCCAAATCTAAATGGGTTTAGCTATGTAGACACGGATGCACGAAAATGAAAGGAAATGACCTGAAGACATTCCATGCCAAAAATTATAACTCTGGGTTAAGTACTTTTCGTTAAATCAGAGAAAACATGGAAAATTTCATTTTAGCCAAAAACTGCAATCTGCGTCCCATTGGATTTACATGTGTTTTTCTTTGATCCTGTCTGACAAGAAGAGGAACTCACTAGAACTCGGCAGACGTGCCGATTTGTAGTAGGCATAGGGTGTACATTATTCTGTGAAAGTCTCACTTTCGGCCTCGTTCCCTGCAGAAACTCGTTCTGGCTGCCGGACTATAAATGTCACAGCTGATTAAATATGAAATAACTAGCTCCCAGCAGCCTGCTAGAAAAATGCGGTATCCAAGATGCGTGATGATGGCACGAGTATTGTCTATAAGAAGTGCCTTCTAGCTAGAGTTTATATTTCAAATCTACAAGTTCAGTGAACACTAAATTGAAATTGAATCGAATATCGGAATGTTTGCCGATACCGAACAGCCTTTTTCAACGGTTGTTTCAAGCACAAATTTCAAGTCTCTACTTAATAACAGTCATAACAATGTTGATTTCCAACACCCTCAAACTTTAACGAACTCAGATGCGTCTTAATTGAAGATTGATTGATGATCCAATCTGGCGCAAACTTTGATGGCAAATCTTCAAACTATTTTCGATATTATAGCACCCAACGACCTCATTCAACTGAAAGCAAGACTCATTCATCATCAAACCAGAAGGCCAAGTTGTAATTCGGCAATTTGATTTAATCGACATCTGAACATATTTACACTCTACATATTATAGAGTCCTAGATAAGCGAAAGGGTAAGTTATATCAGAACTCTTTGAGTGTACAAGTCCTAAATTCGAGGGAAAAGTCCCGATTATTCCTAAATAATTTAATTGCCAAAACACAAATTAGCACTGTGATAGCATAAGAAAATTGAAAATATTACTTTCTTGCCACTTCGCATCGGTAGCCGACTTACACACCCTTTCACTGTGTGTGAGTCATCTGAATATTTTTGTTTCAATTCTGAAGGTTTGTCCATCACCATTCTATGCAATCAAAAATAATTCATTATGTTCATTCATTCATTGCGTAAAAATGTAGAGATTCTTCTCAAAGTAGAGATTATTGACAGACGCAGATCACCGATACAGACGAGACTGTCAGGAGCCAATCATATTAAAGAACAAAAACCTGCACTCAATCGAAAACATGAAATAACCAGATATCCACGAATTTTTAAATAAAAACCAATCTGCCAAATTAGTAGTTTAATCGCGACGTATCGCAGACCTGCTGCTTCCTCAGACGAGTTAAGTAAAATGTGACCCTGACACGCAGTACATCATGACATCGATATCTGAAGAACATGATCATAACTCTAGCACCAACTTTCAAGTCACAGAGTGAAATGTCCGTCATCTGGAACAGTAGTAGTGCAAGACATTCGATAGCTGAAAGATCACGTGTAAAGAAATAAAAGTCAAAAATACAAGTTTGGAGGTGCAAAAGGGAAATTAAAGGGCATGCAAGCTATATCAAGAACATAGTGTAGTCAATAAACTCTTCCCGATTATTCAAAGAGGGATTTAAATTTTTTATTGTCATAGCTTCAGCTATGCGGCAGCGAATTTCACTGTTGTGTCTGCTAACTACTGAAAAAGTAAAAAGTTTTTTGGGGACTCGCTATGTAACCAGACGTTGAACGTGACCTCACTCCTGCCAAGCTTTGACAATGCGAGCCGGCTCGCGAAAGTTCGGACTTGTAAATATCTTTTAGCAAATAGACTGTACATATTTTTAGCAGCTAATCTATTCTTGGGGAGACGACACAAACGGAAGTGAGATTCACTATGAAATTAAATAACCCCCGTCAGCTGCCATCGACTATGTTGAGTCTTTCCATGCATTTTCATTTATTTTCGATTATTATGTCATCTTCTTCTTCTTCATCTTCGTTGTTAGTACCACGTCGCTGCAGGGTGCGCTCTCCTGGTTAGTTGTCTCCACTTCTGTCGGTTGTGGGCTTGGTCCGGATGAAGACCTGTCGCTACCAGGTCTTGGTGAATGGCGTCTATCCCTCTCTGCTTCGGCCGCACTCTTGGTCTTCTCCCAGACGATGAGATTGAACGCGTTCTTGACAATTGTTTCTTCGCTGGCACGTAGGAGATGGTCGTACCATCTCAGTCGGCATTCTCGCATTTTCTCCGTTATTGGCGTTACGCTGCATCGTTTCCGTGTGGCTTCGCTACGGATGTGGTCGCGCTGTGTGACACCCGCAATTCTGCGCAACATCTTTTTCTCCATGACGGCCAATTTCTGCTTCGATTTTTTTGTTATGGGCCAACACACGGAACTGTAATGATAACAGGTCGCATGACTGTCCTGCAAATCTTGGACTTCAGATGGTCATTAATCTTGCGGTCACACACGACGCCGGTGCAGCTACGCCACTTGTACCAAGCAGCAATGGTGCGAGCGTTTACTTCATTCTTGATATTGCCATCGTTATAAGTCATTGAGCAAAGATATTTGAACACTTTCACCTTCGGAAGGTTTTTCCCGTCTACTTGGATGGTGGAAGTGTCATTTTTTTCTCGGTATTAAGACGAAGTTCATACTGTGAGAGCCGATCCTTCCAAGCTCGGGGTTGCTCTTGTAAGTCATCCTTGCTCTTGAATGACAGCATCACGTCGTCTACGTACAAGAGTGTCCACGGTATAGGTGACTGGAGGTCACTTGTTGCCACGTCCATTATAAGGATTAACAGCAACGGTGACAGCGTAGAGCCTTGGTGCACTCCAACTGAAACAATGAAGTTCTTCGACGTTCCAGCAGCTGCTCGTACCCTGCTCTTTGGTTCATCCTACAGCAGCGCTACTCAGTTGACAATTCCTCGAGATCACCATGAGTTCTGGGTGCACACCAGATGGTGGGATGCGGATTATTATGTCATGATAACCATAATTGTAGTGTTAATAATAGCGGAGAGCTTAAGTGACAGCTAAATTTGCAGTTTAAAGATTCTTTGATCAATTGATTTTTTGCATTAGTAAGACTTCACTGTGTAACACCATTTGATTAAATGGCAATGAAGATATTTGCATTCTTAGCCTAATTTGCACATCTTCCTCGTTGCTAGGGTCAAATAATGTGTAGTCATAGATCCCGTGGATCATTATCATTAAATTTACTCACTGGCATCAAATTCTGTCACATATGCACATATGCACATTATGTCACATCAAACTAACATTTAAACAATACTTACTTTACCAAGCGTACATTTGTGCCATTCATTTCAACGAACAATCCACAGAAGTGCCCTCCAAAATCGCAGCCCTCATTCGGCAGTTCGCCTCACACCCCAAGCTAACAGTCAATTTCTTTGTTCTCATCGCAACAACAATAAATTGCCTTCCATGCGAATATTTCAAATTTCAGAGCTCAGATATGACAAGACATCATGCCAAATTGATTAATCATCTTCGCACGTTTTGATGACAAAGCGTTATTAGATTCTCGAAACAATCGCACCCAACGACCTCTTCCACTGTCAACCGAAAAGCATTTGTTAAATCGTAGATTTGTGAACTGCTCTGTAATCTGTATCACCTGACGTGAAGCCTGTGTGCCTACTCGCTATATGTGCGAGCTTCTTGTTCAAACGCGCAGTTCTACATAGAACGCATTGTACAGCTGCTTGATCCTTTCAAACATAATATTGTGCCTTTTGGGCAACATATCGATCCACATTTTTGGGACAACATTTAGCAGCAATCCCAAATCGGCAAAAATTTTAAGCCGAAAGAGAAAGAAGAGATCAATGAATAATGACATCCACAGAATTAGACAGGTCGTCTCTTCTTCTGTTTGACTAGAAAGGAAGCATTGGAACATGTAACGTTAATGAAATGGCACAATCTGCTGACATAATACCATAGCAATCGAACAATAAGCATCCAGTTCAACATTAAACAATCAAAATCGTGCAAAGTTTCAGTGACTGTTATCAACCGGATCACACAGCAGTCGATGTTAAGTTCTACAGAGAATATCGCATTTTTCAAAAGAAAAATAGGTTTTCTGCTCCCAATTCTATATTCGACGCAGTATATGAAATAATAAAATAAGAGTTATAAGGCACCAAATTTTCGCTACACAGTAGCTTGTTCATGGTGTATAAACAAAATCGATTTTGTTTAGAAGACACAAATTGAAAACCTTCATTGTAGCGGCATCGTATTTTCGAAGCAATGATTCCAAATTATATCAGTTATCAAAATTAATATAGATTATCATTATTTCCGTACAACCACTGCATCGATACCTCATGCCATCTCGAGCGCGTCAGTGAGAAGCACTGAGAAAGAAAATGCATGTATATTCTCATTTCAACACGAATTTTATTTTCTGTTCATTGCTGACAGGAAAACAAGTAAACTACTGAATTACTAATTGAACGGCAAATATCAAAGAAATTGTCTGCATGTTAAATTGATGCTGCAGTATGGCGATTTATCCTCGTCTCGTTTTCCATTGAACTATTGAATTAAACAAACCTACTTTCATCGACATCATCTTAGAAGAAATGAAAATGATCACTGAAGAATCGCCTGTTTTGGAATCATGATCGGAGAAGCGCATTAAATACTGATTCATATTTAAACAAAAGTGAATTAAAATTTTCTCTAAAAATCGTTGCAACTGTTCTATCGGATTACATAAAGTAGCTATAGATGTCTTAATCAACAATTTTGATGTTGTTAAATGTATTTTCACATGATTAATAAAGGAAAGAGAAATGACTCACACTCTCTCAGTTTCATTGAGGCTCATTATTCAATATCAAATTGGTCTGTCTTAACAATTAGCGCCGACCTTCAAGCGACCCCACAAACACTGTTAAGGTCCATTCACATCGGACGCGGCGCGTCCTCACGCGGCAGAATTTTCGTTCAGAACCTTAATAAACCTATGGTGCTGTTCACACGGAGAGGTGCGGAACTGCACCGCGTCCGGTGTGAATGGACCTTTACACTAACAAATCACTAGCAGTATCACTCACCTATTGAAATTTGCTTGTCACTAGCAGCTCACTATCTGACACTGCGGTCGCCCTTGATAGCGATGAAATTACAATCTTTATTGCCATCGAAATCCGACTTTCCATGATAAAAAAGGAATATGACAGACATAGACATTGAAAATTAGTGCGTCGTGGACAAGCGGTAGCCTCCTGTGGAGATACTGGAAGTTTATCAACGCACTTTGTACAGATTCAGGTTTATTATTATTTTTCTTTAGATGTGAACGCATTTTGAAAAAATAGCTTGCAATAAATCGCCTTGCGACAAAAATCTACAACTATTGCACGTTTCAATAATTTGATTCTTCAAAAGATCATCTAGCAGCATTGGCCTACATCGGTGCGTAAATGAGCGGCTAAGATGATCATCAGAAAACTGTTATTGCCCATTCTAGCCTCAGCAGCTTAAACAAAGTGAAAAGTCGGATTTCTATGTTATTGCTATAAAAGCAATCAATTTTTAACAATTCCCAAAGTGCAACTTCCTTGCTGGAATCGGCTAATATTTTTCTCAATTAATTGTCTCATTTACAAGAAAATCAAGAGAGATCATTCCAACAGTGAATGCAAATTTTTCTAAGTCAAATAAATTAACCAGTGAACTCTTCATAATGTTTTGCAATATGGAGATCAGTTGCTTCCCAGGAAGAAAAATTACATTTTGTCTGGAAATTATTATTGCGAAAGCGTCCATATCCCTTCACTAGAAAATAAAACTTTGTGCATGCGCACGAGTCTGGCTGAATAATAGTAATGAAACAGATAATTATCATAATATGAGGCAAGTGAAAATATTACAAGCAAAAATGAATGGCGGAGTTTCGCTCATTCCAATGCAATTCATTCCAAAATATCGCTCAAACCGCCTTTATCTAAAAATGATAACTAAGCCACCAAATCCTTACCACACTAATATTCTCAAACATTAAGCTGTCAACACAAGTGGAATGGTGTGTTCAACCGTTCTACATGCAGTATATACCAGATATCACGAACTAGTTTGGACCCTTCTGAGCCGTACCGACGAGCCCTTAAAGGGCGAAAGACAACGTCTAAAACTGTTAATAGCATTTTTGTGTATAATTTGCTCAAATCTGTGGGCATCTTCCTATCAAACTATCAGCCCTCGATTCTTAGAAGTGAGCAATTACCAACATGAATGAAACGAAATAAACGTTACATCAAAAATTTGCAATGCAAAGCATGTGAGATTGGCAGGACTCGAGCCAAGGACCTCTCGTGAACTGCACGCGTGCTCACTCTACCAACTGAGCTAACAACCGCTCCCATGCGATCACCATTTACACATCAGCTGTCATGGCAATTATGATCAGTGAATAAATATTTCGTCACAAGTGTGACTGCCAATAAGGAATATAAGAAAAACCCTGTCATGTTATCCAAGCTGACATGAAACATGAATGTCTTGAAATAAAAACATAATGTTATATTTTCCTTAACTAATTTTAGCGACCAAGTGAATTACATTAAAAGCCCATGTGGGTAGTTTCGAGATCGCTCCTTCTAGTACTACTGCCCAAGTCACTAATCATTTACCTATCTAAGCAAGACTTGGACATTTGAAAATAAATATTCCTTGGCAGCCGTATACATCGAATTCTGTCTTTCTGACTGGGTCAACATGGATCAGGAAGCTCGAAACATGCATCCTAATGAGGAAGCTGATATTGAAGTATTAAAGTCAAGCATGCATCCAGCATTTCAAGAAAAGGCATCCTCAAAACTCTCTGTGTTACGACAGTTAAAACCATTTATCAACTCTGATGATCTTATTGTGATATGCCGCACACAGAATTAGATTGATTAACCGCATCACTTTGTTAGAAGTGCAAACTAATTCAAAACGATGGCACATGCAGGAACTTACTAAGTGGTCAAATAGAAATTTTTTACTACCTTTCAGAGATAGGAAAAAACAGTCGTGTGCCGCTTGCGGATTGCTCTGAATTCCTTCAAAATGCCCGATCGCAATGATTCCTTCAGATTCGAAGAATTCAGATCATTGTGCACAAGTTTTCTCGATAATGTTGGGCCCTCCGATCATTATTGAAAAAGTTAGCAGGCGCACGAAAAAACGTTCACAAACTTCTCTGTAGAACTTTACATCGATTGTGTCTCTTTGCTGTGTGATCCGGTTGATAACAGTCACTGAAACTTTGCACGATTTGGATTGTTTAATGTTGAACTGGATGCTTATTGTTCGATTGCTATGGTATTTAGTCAGGAGATTGTGCCATTTCATTTACGCTACATGTTCCAATGCTTCCCTTCTAGTCAAACAGAAGAAGAGACGACGTGTCTAATTCTGTGATATACCGCAATTGCATCCGAAGCATTTTAGAATATGCCTCTCCACTATTTGTGAATCTCATGACTAAAGAAGAAGTCGCCTTGGAAAGAATCCAATCACAAGAGCACAGGATCATTTGTGGCTCCTCAAGATGTGAAAGTGAGAATTTCATTCCCTTCGATTATCGGAGATGTATGATCGGTCTTCGGCTCTTCCATCAATTTGTAAGTGACGATCTTCATCCCTGACATCATTTGTGTCCAGATCGCAATCCTACCTCTTAAACATTTCGGATACCTGTGATTAAAGCTTCAGTCAGGGAGAACTCATCTATCGTAACTGTGATACGTCTTGTAAATGACGGAATGATTCAACTTTGTTATTGTTACTTTTTCAGAAATTGTATTTACTTCTTAATATTGTGATTGTGAGGGTTGTCTCAAGGGATTTTACTATCGAGAAAATGATTCAATAAAAGTTTATTATTGCTATTATCTGTTCTTGCCAGCTGCAAAGTTGATCAAGCCTTCATACAGGATGCCAACCAACTTGCAGACAAAAGTAGCAATTCTATTATCCACTTTCATGTACGGTCTTGCTACTATAAATATCATGGAAAATCTATTTCCATGTTCATTCGCCCAATATTGCTAATATTCACATTATACAAAATAGAGCAGTGTGCAGGATAGTAAACAAACCTATGTAAATCGGGGCATAATGAAAACCTGGGGATGCGTTCCTACCTTTCATTTAGAGGTCACCTGCATCTATTTTCTTTTGAAAATTGTTATTTCAAATGTTAGATTAAATTGAAAACAATGATGTGCAGCAGTCGTTGTATCTATTTGTGCATCTTTTACATCCTAAATGTGATTGTGCATATCTACATGTGCAAAATATGCACATCATTAGTACATTTTAATTACATGAAATATTGGTGAGAGCCAGTTCACCGGGGAATTGTCTAGAAGGAACAATTTAAACACCCAAATCCTTGGCAGCCATAGGAGAAGCGTTTCGAAATGGTTCGAACTATATGACATCCATAGTGGATGAACAACCTGAAGGACTACACGAAAGGCTACTCTGCGTTTATCTATCCTGGATTTGTCGTGCAGCTGTCCTAACAATCACATCCTCGTAAGGTTGTAGTGCTAGATCGCATGGGCTTTGAAAATGTAGCATAATATATTTCTCTGCTAAATATTTCATAAATTAACTGTTAAAAGTCGTAAAACAAAATAAATAAAAACGAGCTTTATTATTTATTTACACATTAAGAGAAAGGAGGCAGTGATTGCAGTGAAAACAGGACATGGCTAGACACATCTTGCGTAAAAGCGAACGTTTTACTGCATTTAATTACTACATATTCCCATTTACGTATAGGGTTTGTTTGTATAAGTGCTATATCAGCGAATATTAGTATTACCTAACAATTTGAAAATCGAAAATAGCAAAATTTAGTTGTTCCCGCCTCTGATACTACAGAGATGCTGATCTGGCTATCCTACGTGGTTGGCATCGTGCAAAATTAAAATGCAGACGGCTCATTGATCTATTCATGATAATTAGATGCTTTGGCGCCGGCGTAAGCGTTTGATCACAACTAGTCAATAAGAGTAGCATCACAAATAAGCGGATAGAAAAATGAGGAACTTAATTAAATGTATCTCAGCTCCGCATGTTGCTGTCAGCGATCTGGAACAATTCGGACCGTCTTCAAAAGATACACAGTGCAGAGAGAACAAAAAATGCTACATCTACAGAATACCGGTTATTTTCAATCGCCAGAGATAACGAAATTGGCTTGCTTGTCATAACTCCCATTGAGAATGCATATTTTGAAAATCATGTTTGAAACCTGTGATCTTAATAATATCAACACGCTGACCTGAGAATTTGCGCGTTTGAATAGTGAAGGATTGAAAAGTCTTTGCAAACTTCTTTTAACATTCTTTTGAAATATTTCTATTTTCCTGATATTATGAAAGAATATGCCTGAACCAAAAGTAGACTGATTGTCTTCGATTATCAATGAACTGTTTTGGAATATACACAGCTGAAAGTTCTATTCACTTCTTATACAAATAAACCTTATTAAAGTTTTTTTATTACTTGATAATCAATTATCAAGATTTTGATTCATTGATTATCATATTATGTCTAATTAACGCATCAGAAATTTCTTTGTAAATTCATTAGCACATGCAAGTGAAATTTAAAGATGCACTTCTTGAATTTCAGATCTCTAGGGAATCAGCACCAACTCAATTATCTCTCATTAAAATGATTAAAAATTTTCACACACAGCCTATATTCTAAATCAGAGATGCTATTCTGTTGACACCGATGTCTGATGGGAAGACTTAAATCTTTGTTCATAATATTCATGAAACTCACGTCTGTCAACATACAAAAGGCTGTTGAAATAAATTCACATCATCACAGATAGCCGCTTCGGTTGAACTTGTTTGCAACAAATATTTTATCATGAAAAATTTTCTTTCCCCAAGGAGAACACAATATTTAACTTGACACATATTTTTCGTCCACACAGCTGCTTTCAATGCTTTCATTCAGACGCGAATATCCAGCATTCACATCAATACTTATTTTTACGCAAATCTATTCCGGTGTTAGGTCATTTTTCCATAAAATTAGTTTCCAGTCGGTAAATTTAATACAGCTCGTACACTACACTCTAAATGCCTGGCCAAAAAAGACCGACACGAAGCTAAACAATTGCTGTCTGTTCATGCCAGAAAACTTGTCACCACTGCTGACCACCGCGAAATGTTCCTCAAGTATTAGCCAATCAGAGTGTAACACCAAACTGCGGAGACGTTTTGATAACGCATGCTCAAAATTCTTAATATTTTAGCACTACTTGTAATGTACTTATAAGTAGCTATATTTGTGCATTTGAACAAACTAAAATTAAACTTAAAATGTATAAAGTGCTATGATTAGCCATCAATCAAGTCACTTATAAATCAAACATGACGTCGGATTTTATGCGCAATGAATTAACACGAAACATGACGCATTAATTACATAATTTTAAAACTGGCATTGTGAAAGGATGTTAAAACATTATAGCAACTACATTATAAATACTTATATGGCTACATCGTGTTGTAGTTAATACGTCACACTGGTGATAGAATCCTTGTGGAACATTTTCTTCACAGTTGAGATGAAATCCTTCAATCATTGAAAATTTCCCAGAAGTCCGTGGATTATATGTGCGGCAGGTTCTGATAGCAAAATTATGAGCTGGTCAGGTATTTTGTGATATGTTGCGCTGTTTGTGATATATTGCCATAAATTACAAAGTCTCAAAAAGTGTTGATATTTCAAAAAGTTCCGTTTTAGTTTAACATTTTCTCCTGAAGTCAGCAGGTAAGCCGAGAGTTATACAATGGTCTTGTGACAGAGTACTCGCTAAGCGTCTGGAAGATCTGGTTTCCAACTTCGGTTGATTCAAACTTAAGAAATTTTAATTATATATAGCATTTATTTCGAATGAATGGTAATCTCACAAAACAGCATGCAATTCGCATTAGCATGTAGAAAGTTACAAGAATAGAATAGAAAATATGTTTATTCTCCATAGACAACAAGCAGAGTATGTACATTCGAATTGGCATGCAAGGGTAATACAACAATGTGGAGATACAACAATGCTGGAGAAAGGGACCAGAGGACCGACAAGAAGGGGTATATGACTGGCCGCACATAATTATATACATGCTTGTTCACAAACCAGAAAGAAATTGTTCAAACACTAGAGTATGCGTGCTGCTGCGTAGCTACTCATATAACTCAGAGAATTTGTTCTGCGAACGCATCTGATGCTTTGTTTTGGATAACATTTAGAATCTATCGTGAGTAAGAGTGGTCAGGTTTCTAAAATGAGTCCATATTTTTTATTAGATACAACTTTATATTCTTTTTGAATTCTCTAATTGATTTTGAGATTTTTATTTCATTGGGGAGCAAATTCCATGTAAATGGTATTTGAAAAGTGCTCATTTTTTGTTCAAATGATGTTTTACAAAACGGCAATTTGAAGCTATCGGATCGTCTAGTCGATGATTCTACATAGTTTTGATAGATCGATGGCAACGTGTTCTTTGTGTACTTAATTTTGCATGCTAGCACTAAAAGTTCATATTGATACATACTCGCAATATTCATATATTGCTCCCTCTCATAGAAATGAAGCTCAAGTGATTGCTTTTCTTTTCGATCAAATCTTTTCGATCTTAATCAAAGTTTTATGTATTCTTTGCAAACAACGATTCGAATTTTTGTTTCCACTACCATATACCATTAGGCAATGTTTTATCAGAGGGAGACAAAGTTGTTCGTGCATCATGCGAAGGACATCTAGTGGTAGAATATGTCTTAGCCGATGGAAAATCGGAAAGAATTTTTTAATTTGTTGACAACAGTCGCAATATGTTCATCGAATTTGACATTATTGTCGAACTTTATTCCTAGTATTTTTGTATGTTCAACTTTCTTCAAGTTGGTGACCTCAATATGTATATTTTTGGACATCTCACAATCACTTTTGTGGCTCATGGGATTGAAGATGATGTATTCACATTTATCTATATTTAGTGTTAGTTTATTACTTTCCATCCACTTCAGGATGCTATTCAGTGAAAGTTGAGTTTTCTCTATTGAATCATTTAGAGTTTTGTCATTAACAACTAGGCTTATGTCATCCGCAAAGAGACTGAGTTCGCCATGGTGGCTAATGTTTTTTATGTCATTTATATAAACCAAAAATAATAGAGGCCCCAACGCTGAGCCTTGTGGAACACCAGACTCAGCGGTAAGCTCCTTTGATTTGACGTTGTTGATAAAAACAATGTGAGGTCTATTTTTTAGATATGATTGAAGCCATTCGTGCAAGAAGCCGCGGATACCTATTTTGTTTAACTTTTTCAACAATAACTCAGTGTTGACCGCATCGAAGGCTTTACTTATGTCCAGATTTAGTCCTACGCTGTATTCATTCTTAGCTTTTGCCTTGTGTATCTTGTCTGACATTTTCAAGAGAGCTAGACTGGTAGAATGATTTTTCCTAAATCCAAATTGGTTTTCATATAGCAACATCTTCTTATTTACACATTATTAACAAAAGTTTCAGAAGGTCAAAGACAAAGAAATAATTGTTTGGTCAAAAACTTAAAAATTCAGAAAACTTTGTTGGTGGGTTGAGTTTTAAAGACTTTTCATTATACAATCGACTACATAAAGGGAAAAAGATGACGCTCTGCTTTCCGTTCGAGTGTATGGAATCGATATCCTGGAACTGTTAACAAGAATATGTAGAGGAGCATTGGGAGTCAAAGCATTGCGGAACAAATTAAGGGACTTTTCAACTCGTCGCTCAGACAAATTAGGAAGACAATTCAAAGGGCAATGAAATCCTCAGATTACACGATGGTGGATTTATTTACATGGTTCAATTACACGATGGCATCGTCTCTGCAGCTTATCGAGCAAGTTCGAGAGACTATGATTCAAACCAATAAATAACGGACAACTGTACTCGATGACATTCAGAATGCGCTGTTTATAAATGAGAATAAGGTTATACACAATGCATTCTTGCTATCCACTCATGACAAAAGAATAAGAATGATGTAAATAAAATCTCAGTATCAAGACATAAGGTCGCTCACGTGATGTTCTTCCGAGTGTCTATCTTCTGTTTTTTACATCAGCTTGGTTTAGTTTTAAAAGGCTACCCGTGCGCATGCCATTTCTCCGCTTCTCTTGAGAGGAGACATTGCTTCCAAGTGTTTTCTTAGCTAAAGAAGCAGACGGATGGGAGCTTTTTACTCGCCCGTTTATTTTTCTCTTTGCCAATAATTATGCGAAAGTGTACATGCCAATATTACATCGGTGCCTCAATGTTTTTTAATGCGCGTATCAACTGTTTATGCGATTTTATTTCAGACTAAAGCTCATGCGAAAACACAAACGAATTAACAATTTCTCAACCATCAAGCATTATGATATTTTCCATCTTGCATTCTCGTTTTTCCAAAACAAAACAGCATCAATAAGTTGCAACACAAGCATTTCCATCAATTACCTGAAATGTCAAAGTTTGAATATTATCATTGTTGATCAATGAATTCCCTGCTTAGCTTTATTACCTGTCAATGTTGATCATTTGAAATGTCTTATGGTCACGTTTTGCAAACTGATTCCAAAAGCTGAATCAGGAAAACAATCTTCCGATGATTTTATCACAAAAATTGAATGACATTTCAGAAAGTCAACTTTGATGTAGTTTTTCATGGATCTCTATTTATGTATGAAAATCAGTTGTTTACAGTGGATGTGCTTTGTTTTAAGAATATATAACACATCGAAATGACATTTTGAAACATGTTTTTAAGAGAATTGTTGAAGCGGTGACGTGATGCATTTGCAGTTTTATTTTCCCATGTGTTTTAACATTTGACATTTTCAAGCTTCTGAAATTACTTTTCAATCATGAATAATAGACATTTTTTCAGTTTCAACTTATCTTTGGGTGGTCTGAATTGTTTGAATATCGATAATAAAAAATCAAAATGATGGAAATGCGATCTTCCAAGCTCACACATTGATGCAGTATTTGACTTCCCAGCTCGGGAAGTATACTGTTGTTGAGTAATTCAAATAAACAAATTAATCATTTTGTCGATCGATTGGACAACAATTAGAATTAATTGCATGAACAAGAGTATTGACTTAAATTACTTTATGAAGGCTGATAATTCGCTGCTTCTGGCATCAAATGTCAGCCGCTACTTGCATTTTTTCATTTGAATTATTAATTAAAGTATTTCTCAATATGCGGTGAATGTCTTTCGAAACGTCTGACTATTTCAATCCAAAATCCTGAATAGTTTTGGAATTAAGTTGGAGAAAATAGCGTGCAACATTTTTAAACTTAGAATAATTTCGGCCTATGATCGGCAATGATGTCATTTATTTCTAAAATGATATAAAATGATATCATTTTATATCATTTTGTTTTTGATAATGAAAATATACTATTTATTATTGAAATATACGTAGGCCCACACCGCAAATAGATCTAGTCATACGAATTTTTCGATTTACAATGCTACCATGCTAATGTTACTGCTCTTAGAAATGAAATTGCAATTAGATTGCATGCAGCATCGATATGTTCCAAATAATGGAAAAACGAAGAAAGCGGTTTAGTCATGCAAAGCTTCTTGTATATCAAAACTTTAGTAGGTCCTATGGCCTCTACATTAGACATCGCAAGTTTTCATTTAAGCTTCATACACTCAAATCGCAAATATGACTTACAATATGCAGTTGGTTAGGCCAACAGTATCTAAAGTACGAAAAAAGGCTAGCAATATTTAGATTACAGTCAAGACTTCAAAAACATCAAGACAGTGTTATTAATGAGTTGTTTGACAATTTGTGTGATGGACAGACTGACAGACAATAGTCTGCTGCTTTACATGAATCAACCAGTGCGGAAGGACATGGGTAGAACAAACGAAAGAGACTAAATTTGCTTCGATACAAAAGGCAAAGAATCTATGATTAGAAAATATAATGGAGCAAAATTTTGATGATATCATTTTATATCATTTTCACAAATAAAATGGTATAAAGTGATATCTTTTTCCTCAGAATAGAACGATATCATTTTATTATTGCCGATCTTTGATTTCGGCTAATAGCCATTCTCAGGAAAACTTCCTTGATTTTTGTAACTTTCTAATCAATCAGATTCACAGTTGCGACCGGGCCTAATCTCTGGACTCTTAGGCCGACCCGCTTTGGCTTCATCGACAGAGGCCCACTTCTATTTGAAGTGCATCACGTCTGAATTTTGCAGCTTATGAGATTTAAATACAATTTGCAGTAGCTGAAATGAGACAAACAATAGATTAAATTGCCATGCAAAAGACGTGCGGCTGAAATGAAATTGCAAATTGTTCTGGAAATTTTGTCTCGCCTGAATTTGGCCTTTCTTGAAGAAATTGCTTTTGACTCAAAACTGTCGTGCTCGTGATCGCCAACTCTGGTTCTACATAACTCATTTTCTTGTATTGCTCACATCAATAGCATTTGCGTGCGTCTCTCGATTTCTTCATATCTCCGATCATCACGATGTCAGATGACAATTTCAGCAACTACGTCTAGACCCTTCCCCTTGCATTGAAATTCGTGTAATACGCGTTGACAGTTAAAGAAGGTCTTCTATTGGACTTTTGACAGTTGACTGTTTCTATTTATTAAATCATATTTTTGCTTCAATTTCATAATTTCAGTACTTCCTAGAATTTCGCAACTCAAATATTGAAAATAATTCAGACTCAACTGTCTGGATTTTACAAAAAATAATAGAATTTCATGAATATAGAAGTTGTTAAGACAATAATCGAAAGTCAATGTCTGCAGTCCCGATTGAAGGACGTTTTCTGGAATCTATGACCTCCAGTCATGCTAGTGACCGTCGAGCGCCTAATTTCGATCTTCAATGATCAGCAATGATCGAAGTATAAAGCCTAATTCTGCAGATTAAATGAGAATGATGGAATAGTTTTACCTAAAAGTCATACTTCTTTGAGCAACAGAAATTTCTGTCAAACGCTGCGTATTTTTCCAGTAACAAGCAAAAAATGTCTCCTTGACACTTATGAATTCAGTCTGAATTCCTTTGTTGGACTCGCAGTCGAGTGGCAGCATTTCAATAAGCACTTTTTGCATTCTTGCCTTCAATTGTTTCCCAGAGCAATTCTAAACACTGGTTTACAATTGAAATAGATGTGATGACCAAAAACCTACAATAAAACAGGAAATTGTAATCCTCGTTCAAAAGCAACGACCCCGCGTACCTTAAGAGGATGAAGTGAACAACGACGTGCCAGGATCGACGCTGCATCTTATTAAGACTGATTAAATAGCATTAAGCTTTTGACCACCACAAAGCTACATTGATACACAGAGTACATAGAGGAGAGATGGCAAGTCATGCATCAGACAAGTTTGACAATTATTTTACTGATCATGTCTGTCACTTGCGTATACAGTAATAAATAATGAGATAAAGTTACCGGTATATAAATATAATAAATATAAATCTTCATAATGTGGCTAAATGAGTCAGTTTTCTGAAACATCGAACTTATCTTAAAGATAAAGTGCTCCATTGGCAGCCCTGATTTTCGCTCTGCAACATTAGAATGGAATAGAATAGAATATTCTTTATTGGCTAACATAAACACATTGCAATCAATAAAATGGACATTATAAAAGCTATTTGCAAAATCTTATGTAAGATGAGCTAAAACGGTTCGTTTGGGGACTTGGTGGACGTAAAGGGCAAGAATTCCTTGGCGTGGGTAGACGTGGAAGAAATAGTTCTCTTACAGGATTATCATCTGAAGTCAACACCTGACGCATTAGCCTCGAACACACCTTATCAGCAGCATAGGAAAACTGAGGCTGTAAGCTTCACCAATGATGCGACCTGCTTGGCGCTCTACTCGCATGGTTTGGGATTGCAAATATGCTGGTAGATAGCAAAACTGGACAACCATACAAAAGGATGAACTGGATTACTGATCTATAGACTTTCATGATGATATCCCGGCGACAGCTAGAGCGTTTTAAATTATATAAAGTGAACATGCGCTTTGAAGCTTTACAGACCAACTTTCTGATGTGGGTAGTCCAACACATATCGTCCGAGAACACAATTCCCAAAATTCTTAAGTTTGAGATATATTCCAAGCCAGGAAGAGACATCAATTGAATGTCCCTCTTCGTTTGAATATCCATAACAGAGGAGTTCTGTTCTGAGACCGGCCGAGTGAGACCAATCAAGCAATTTTAACCATTCCAATTCGAGATCCTCCTCGTCGGGGCTTCGTACATAATGCAGCAGCGTCAGATCGTCAGCGCACTTAATAAAGTCCGTATTTTGGCAAATTGGAGAATACCCATCATTCACCACACAGAAGGGATACGGTCCTAAGACACTTCCGTGTGGCACTCCACTTGGAATATCACTACTGCGGCATTTTGCTACCATAACATATATATGATATAAGTATGATTATATAGCTATTTTTGTGATGCTGTATATTTTTCTTCATACATTTAGTCAAGCATAATGGTTTTGGTTGAAATTGCCTTGCTGTTAACTTTAGTGACTTATTTTCAAGCTTCAATAAAACGATTACGAAACGGATACATGAATTTTAAGAAAATAACTGAGTTATAAATACGACAATTATATCATGCAGTTGAGTGAAGTCGATAATTAATAAAAATGATGACGCCTGAATGAATCATCAACGAAGATATAAATTGGAGTAGATGAATGGGCCTTCAGTCAATACAGACGACTGGCAAACTGAACTAATGAGTTCAAAATTCTTCACACGTTTGCGGTTCATTTGCCGTTGAGAATAAATAACTATGTGAAAACGATCTAGACAGGATCCCACGAAATCAATCAAAGAGATGAACTGCCTTGAGCAGGCTTGTCTGTGTATGTACTTTGTGAATTTATTGCTCATGTCTAGAAATTGAAAATGTGAATTTATGAGCAAGATTTATGAGGTAGAGCTAAGAAGTCGCTTCAAATCCTTTTAAGATGATTATCATTTAATACCAACAGACTCATAAAATTTTGCATTTCAGATGCAGCTATTTTGGTGTGATAGACATGATGTGATGTGACGTAATATACTCGGCATGAGGCTACAAAATATCAACAATCATAAATTGTTCAAAATTGATTATAAATGGCGAATCTTATTTTTTTTATCTTATTCATTTGAATATATACAAATTATTCAGTCAATCTTGATTTAAAGGATATTGTAGAAATACATTATCATCAATATTATTGAAATTATCAATAGTGCTCAAAATGTTGCTTGATTACATTATCAATATAGCTTGAAAAAAATTGAAATATTGATTTTCAAAACACAACTAAAAAAGAAGGAAACTTGCTTGACAAAATATTGTTTTAATTCTGTAACAATTTTAAGCAATTGAAAACAGCTTCATTTCATTTCAATGATTAAGTAGGGGTCTGGCGTGCTGAACAGTGCAACATTTGCACATTCTCCGGGCAGACATGTTATGATTACCTCACGCATGTGATTATCCTTTTTATAATCCCCAGCGGAAACGTGCTAATTTAATAACAATCGTGATATTTTCAAAGACTAGTGACATTTGAGTTCTAAGCTAATTTTTCAGTTTTCACTTTTGATTCTATTAATTATTAATTCTATTAATTATTGATTCCATCATTGATTCTATTGATTCTATTGACTGCAAATGACTATTTTATTCCTTACTGGCGTAATATGTATCACAGAAACCTTTTTATAAAGCCTGCATGCTTCCACGTCCAAATTTGTCATGCAAAGAATATATTCTAGCCATGTTTGGTAATCACTGTAATTCAATTTAAAGGAAAGGAAGCACATATTTTGAATAAATGAAAATCGCTAAAATGGAGTGCAGTTGCAAAAATATATATATAAACATCAAAATAATAGGCCTACACATAATTTTGGCAGCAGTGTCATGAAGAAAATAATGCCATCATTTCAGGTAGAGGAAGCAACATCCCCAGAATGCAATGCAAAATTTTGAAATAAGTTCTTGAAAATCATTTTGGTATGCAATGGTGTTTGAAATATTGGCCTACCAGCACATGAACGTTAGCCATTCATTAAGCTACAAGTCCAGGGGAAAAATGAATGCAAACGATGAAAAGTGTGTGAACCCGGCTGTTGAAAATGTCCAGATTTGGGTAAACGTCGAGGTAAGAAGTCGGGAATGGGTTGCTCATCAACAGACTCACATTTTAGCAGACAAGAACAGGCTCTAACTCTCCTCAAACTTGAGGCTGGCGGGAAATCAGCACAGTCACAATGTCTTCCTCATATTATAAGTCTCTGAAATTTTTCTATCTTATTCTCAATTTCTAGAAGCAATCATTCAAAAAGGGGTACTGGATACAGTAGCAAAGACAGTACAGTTAAGTAAAATATCAAAAATATCGAAGCTACATGGAAGTAATCTCTGGTGATTGGTGTTGTTGTTGTTGCTGTTAATGATGCACTCCATAAGAGTCTTACTGTTTGCAAGATGTGCTGGAACTCTAGTAAGGAGAGGGGATAGTAATTTAGTCGTTAACCACGAGAGTTGCTCCGTCGGTCCATTACAGTAGGAGACAATTGGTCGAATGCGTAACTGAATAATATAATAATAATGCGTACTGAATTGGGCGTATTGAATAACTGCCAAGTCAACAACAACAAAATATGCAACAAAAAACATGGTGTCAGATTCAGTGCTCTAACTGCCTTTCCACATGCATAGGCAGCTCCATCAGACCTCTGCACCAAAGGATCAAAGAACACATCACTCGTCCAGAATCATCTGTATACCGTCATCTACGAATATGTAATACGAAACTTGGGTCTTCTATTAATGCTGCAAATATACAAATCAAGTAACAAAAATTACTATCTTGATTTGAATCTTAGGAGAAATACATGAGCATAAAGTTCTGATTTTTCATCAAAATTCCACTCAGTTCACAGAATATTTAGAAAATGAAATACTTGTGATTATTAGTTGTTTCATTTTGGGCTTGACAATACCACGCACTGAAAGTTCGTACATATTACATTTTCTGTAAGCTTATATGCATTTTGCTGCATTTGTGCATATTGAATTTTTACATATTTAATATATTTTACATCTTCGCATCCCTTAACTGTCTGCGTTAGCCGACATTAATCCAAAACTGAATTCATTCTAATTTCTTAATTTCGCAATCTAAATATGTTCAACCACGCCCTCACTTCACAGCTAATTTATCAAGTCTGTTTATATTTCTGAATGATAAAGTGACAACTGCTTTGTTGTTAGCAATGTGTAACTCAGTCATAATTGAATCAAAGATCCTCAATCAGTCAGTATATCAGTGTTGGTTAAATTAAAGAAAAGCTTTACGACGTAATTCATGTACTTAGGCTGCTAATTACAGTTATTGCAATAATAATCGTTTACCACTTCTCATGGTCCCAATAGGAATTTTGGTCTATAGAAGAATCTTTATGTCAGCACAAAGTACAAAGAGTTCTCTTCGTTTACTTGATTCTACTCATTTCTTAAAACTTGGGCTTGGGTTTTGGGTTTTGACCCAAGTTTTGGCCCAACCTTGCATGAAGACGTTGAGAAGAAATTCGAAGAATTATAGAAAAACATTTTCCCCAAGGTCAATTTTGAATTCCAAGTCACATCCAGCATCTTCAACCGATCACCAACTTGTATGTCTGAATTTGTACATTGAATGCATTCACTATGTCGGATAACCATTTGCTTTGTCTTGGAGAGATTGAGTGACATACCGTTTCCATTGATCCAGTCCACAACTATCGAAATTGTTTTCCTAGACAGAAATTTCCTAGACAGAAATTGTTATCCTTACATCGGGTCAATTGAGTAATGTCATCGGCGCACATGAAAGCTGAAAATAACACAAGGCCAAACAGAGAACATTGTAGAACACCGGAGTTAATCTTAACTTCAGGCCCATAAACTCTCTTCACTCTAAGTCACTGCCTCCTGTTGTTGAGATAACTTTTCAGACAAGCTATAAGATCACTACTCACTCTGGAATCACACAATCGATTCAGTGTAATGCCATGTCTTGTCATCATGTATTTTGTATTTAATAACTTTTTCAAGATGAATAAGATTTTATTGATATAAATGCATTTCTGTTTTATTGATGCGGCAGTTTCCCCCTCACCCTCGCTAAGTAGCGTTTGCAGATTAAGAAATGAAATAGGCCTACAGCATAAAAACAATGAATTAGATAATAATTAATAGGTCCATAGTAGGCGTACATTAATAAATAGTAATAAAGTAATGCATGTTAACAACAAATAACTACTCATGATAAATATATAATGCACTTCATCTAAATGGTATTAAGTAAATTCCTCTCAATATGCTTCAACATTTTATAATGCCATTCACTATTGAGTTTAGCGCCATTTTTGTGATGTCAGTCGCAAACTACGGCAACTGTGGGACATGCAGTAAAATGATCCAAATCATGTAGGATACGCAACAAATTATCTGTTATGTCCTTTTCGGTATGAAAAATGCCTTGAAACATGGCTCAAAAAGCTGGTTCAGTTGTCATTGAAAGAAAACATTTCGTATCTTGATTTCACTTCAATGAAGCTTCAGCGTCACTACTCCATTATATTAGGGACTTGGACGGCTCCGACTTGGTCGGACTTTTCTGCAGCGTTGTGGTACTTTTAGTGCGGATGCCCTTCCTGTCGACTTCCAATGACACCTTCGGGCCTCGACCTCTGGACTAAAAGATCGCTAAGCCAAGCACTTAACCACTGTGCCACGGAGACAGCCAAAAATTTTCATTCAATAACAATTGATAATGCTACGTAAACAACATCTATGTGTCAGTATTTATATCATCACCGTTATGTACTCGTAATAGGTATTAATAGATGCATAATTTTAAGGCTGTATTCGATGTCGATGGCATGAAAGTCATCCTACCATGTGGTTTATTGAAGTGCATTGTAAATTTATCAAATATCGGACTAATATTAGAGGTGAAGCATTTTATCATCAGTCTTCAAGTAGCAAATTTAGAAAAATGCATCAAACTTCAGATTAACAAGCTCAAAAAGTGAATAAGTCCGCCCCCTACGAAAACAAAATGTAGCGGTATTCGGCAAAAGCTATGAAACGTCAAGTTACTGGATGAGATTCAAAGATTCAAAGATTCGGTGAAACTTTTCTAAGATGATCTCATTCAAACGACGATCAAATAAATTTGATTGTGATTCTACATCACTTATTTTGCATGATTTTATGGATATAAAGGAACTGCATCGACCGATAAGTTTGAGATTTTCCATAAATATGCTTGTATGAAGCAAATAATCTGCAGTTCTATGATCGCAGCTTTGTGTCTAAAACAACGTCACTAAAGAGCGAGCTGAAAACAGATGCTACAACGACTAAAGACACTTTCCAAAATTATTTTCAGGTCCACCGAATATTTGATAGTCAATATTTGGTCGTCGGTGGAATTAGTGAACATAATTCCAGAAAATATGTGAATACATAAATAATGGAATGTGAAAAATACATAAATTGATAATGAAGTGCTATGATTTTGAAATTGAAAATAAATGCTATGTTTGGGGAGCAGCTTGAGTGCTATTTCTGCTGGAATCTTCATTCTTGATATGTTCTGTTATCCATTTATGAAGAGAATGGACTGTACTCCCAATGTAGTTACTTTGACATGTTCTGATTGTAATTTTATGCACTTTGACTTTCATGCAGATGAAATTACAGTATTATTCAATTACGTTTCTGGAAGAAGACTTCGCATGCGCCATTCAAAATGATTTTGAAAATGATTTTAAAAAATTCTTTTCTATGCGGAGCAGGGGGTCAAATCAGCAAAATTTGTAGCTTCTTATAATCTTAATATAACAGCTTGACTTGTTGACATCCATCTTTATTTTCAGTGGAATTGACGATACATTCATCCAAGCATCAAAGTCTTGCAATCTATTTCAGAGAGTAAGCTTGCTTGATTTTCAGTTTAGAGAAATATCTTCAGACTGGCAAACTTAAGATGATAGAAGTAATTGGAGTGAAGAATCAACTGCATAATGAAGCTCAGCTGATCAAGTCTGCATGGTAAGGAAAGTTAAAGGTATAAACATTTCTTGAGAATCACAAAGACGTTAACATGGAGGTCGTCGTGTATTGCTGTCGCGTCGGCGACATACAGGACTTTGAAGAAGACGTAATATGGTGGTTTCGATTTGGAAAAGATGGACGGGAATAGCAGGGTTACCGTAGGTTTGGGAATTCTGTGGGCATAGCCATGGGCATGAGGTGGGTATGGGTGATGAGGCCATCCTCACAGCTCCCATACCGCTTCGATGGGGATTCTGTGAAGACTGTCATGACATTTGAATTCAATAAAAGCAATCAGAACTGACATTTCATCATATTCTGCCCTTGAATTATCAGGGATCTCGTCATCTCACCACTCAATTTATGTGAAACATCTGTGCTGATTTCACATCCCTAACACATTGTCAATGATTTTGAATTACGTATAACAGCCTAGTTTTGTCAAGGACGGCTGAAGGGGAAGAGCGCCATGAGCTCTTTTCAGAGCAGGACTGGATGGAGGCCGATTCGCACGCCTTTTTATGCCCGTATATATCAGCTGTAGTTGCATAAAGCACTTATATACATGTAGATCAAATAATCTTGATTCATGATGATTGTGCGATATAATTATGCTTACGTGATAAATGCGATTAATCATTAGCCTATATTTGACACTTGTCACGATATGTAAGAGGTCCAAATAAAACATCTCTGCTCTACTTTGGGTCATTCCACAGAAAACTTAAAATTTGTGTCATGAAGCCACTTTTCAATATTCATAATTTAAACTACATCGGATTATCAAAATGGAGCATGTCTGTAATGTAGCAAGATTTTAGGCGCGCATGACGTGCTGAACTCTTTTCAATGTCGCATTCACATGAGACCTGGGCAAGCGTACTATATGGAACCATTTGACCGGAATCGTTCATTTTTCTAAGAACAAATAGCATCAGTTAGAACCCACTCTTCGCCAGCTTGACACCTATTGGAAAGCCATTTCAATGCAAATGCATTCGTCTGAGTTCGGTTCGAATTGATGGCAGTGTACGGGTGGACGTTTTCCATTTTGTTATGTTTACCAAAACACATTTTTCTTCACCCACTTGTATATTTGCCAGAGACGATTTAGTAAAAAATAAAAATTTTTGCAAGCCCGACGTTTCGAGTGACCACACTCTTCATCTGGGGAACGGCCGGCCAACAAAAGAATGGCTTAAATATGCATCCGCGAACGAACGTTCATGTGACTCGCTCATGTTTGCGATTGATTTTTGGTTGAAGTCTTCTAATGTATTCTGCTTCGGACACTCTAGTTCTCAAAGGATTAAGCTGTTGATCAATGATTTCAATTCTAAACATATCAATATTGGCATTGTTATATTCAGAATGGACAAAGGGAACATGATCAGATAGGGCACTTTTGTTGTCTTTATTCTTAATACTGTATTGATGTTCTTTAAAACGATTATTGAGCGGACGATTGGTAGAACCAATGTAAAATTCACTGCAGATATTGCAAGTGAATTTATAGACGATGTGTTTAATGTAACAATTGTTGATGTGGGGATTCGACTTACAAATATTGCAAGAACAATTATTGATGTTTTTATTGAAGGTATTCAAATTGTGTTTTAATTGTTTTCCAGGCTTAGGAATAATTTTAATTGGTAATTGGTATTCATTAGTAAGTTTTCTTAATTTTCGCAGGTTACTGTCATTAATAAAGTCGACATAGAAATTACATTGTCTTTGTTCTGTAGTATTAGTACGAAATCTCGTGTTCAAAAATGTTTTGTTTTTCAAGTCAGAGTCGGATTGATTATTATCTTTTAAATTGCGAATGGTAGAATTCATATGCTTCTGAAAAGCATTATTATTGGAACATCTATCCTTTATATATTTGAATGTATTATTCACAAAGTTGGTTTTCACAGACTGAGAGATCCAACTCCGTTTATCTAACGTAATGCCAGAGTGAGTTGTCTTTTTAAAAACTTCAAATTCAATGGTATCGGAGGTCGATAGAGTTAAATCCAAAAAGTTAAGTTTTCCGTCTTTTGGAATTTCGATGGTAAATTGTATGTCAGAATGAATAGAATTAAAGACATTCAGTATATTTTCAAACGGACCGAGGATGATGTCATCCACATATCTGCGGAACAGCTTTGGAACAATATTGTGTTTTTCCAAAATAGCAAGAGCTTTAGTTTCAATGTAATCAATAAAGATTATAGCAAAAGGGGGTCCCCTTTTCCTATAGACTTCCTGAAGACTTCAACCAAAAATCAATCGCAAACATGAGCGAGTCACATGAACGTTCGTTCGCGGATGCATATTTAAGCCATTCTTTTGTTGGCCGGCCGTTCCCCAGATGAAGAGTGTGGTCACTCGAAACGTCGGGCTTGTAAAAATTTTTATTTTTTACTAAATCGTCTCTGGCAAATATACAAGTGGGTGAAGAAAAATGTGTTTTGGTAAACATAACAAAATGAGTTCGGTTGTATTATAAAAAAACACATGAGTTAACAAGTTAAAGGAAATTGTAGTGACAAACAATGTCTTCTAATCCAGTCATCAAAGGTAGCGGCCGCATCGCATCATGCTTTAAGCTCTACTGAGATTAAGTTATTATGAAAGAAGAAAAATAGCATATAAATTAGGTGTCTAATCCTGTGGGTGTATGGAGATTCTGTGGTGATATCCACAGGTTTTTTTGTGGTTGACGGTGATCTGTATATATACATGTAAGTTCGTGTGTCTGATTTGCAGACTTCAATCAAAATATGCTAATTGGCAGGTATGTTAAGCCTTCTAGGTATGTAAAGGGAATTAACTCTGTGCCGAGTGGTCAAACAAAGAGACGAAAGTTTCCTCGTGTGTCTCGATCTGTTCTGCGGAAGTGGGAAGTTCGAGTGGATAGACAGCTGCCAGATGAATTGTCCCTATCTGACCAGCGGCCTGACCCAGTGTTGATCGATGCGGTAGGGAAGAGAAAGGTCATGGGCGAACTAACCGTTCCCTGGGAAGAGAATGTTGAGGAATAATAAGAGGCCCATAAAAAAAGTTGCCAAATATGAAGAACTTGCTGAAGGTTATTCTGAAGCAAAAGTGGACATGTGAGCTCATGCCCTTTGAAGTGGGATGCCGAGGTCTCGTTGCTCCATCGGTGAGGAAATTTCTTGCTAAAGCCGGTATTAAAAGCGTAAAGATCACCATCAATAAGTTGAGTACAAAGTCGGAAGAAGGTAGCAGCTTTGTGTTAAGGACCTGGGCGCAACGAGCTGTTGCGGACCCACCATCCTGAGAGATACTAAGCTTAATGGATCGAAATCTTGGTGACGGATGGCGCTCAGTTGATGACTCAGGTCCTTTTCACATAAGCAGCAGTTGCTGTTTCACGTGACTATAAGTTCGTGTGTCTGATCTGCAGACTTCAATCAAAATCAATTTTTCAAGACATTATAATTAAAGATATCATCTCTTCTTGCTTGATATTTCCAGTACATATTCAGGACTCATTGCTAACAGATGAGTTTGATCCAAGTTTGAGATTAACAATATGTCTGTTTTGACATTCAACTATTACTTTGATGTCCTGATGATCGAGTATTATCGTCAGGTCAAATCTATTTCCCATTGGTAATATTGTCTTTCTATTTGTCCTTCAGTTTAATATTCTACATCCTCATGTACTCTTCTCTTCCACTGCCAACTCACTATTCAATCCTTTTTGATGCTACTTCGGAGGATTGCGATGAGCGGCAAATGCACTCTGTGAGAAAAGTGAAGATCTGTAGGAGAGATCATAGAAGCTCATCGTATCAAATGGCATAGTAGAGTTCCCAAAAACAAAATACTCGACGGCTTTCCCGTTGGCGCCAAATTTGTTGAAAGTACAGACTGTTGTTACCTACAGATGCTAAGGTCAATTTTACTTTTGCCCGAATGATCATTCTTGATCCAAATGAAACGAAGCTGAATGTCGACGTGAACATTTCTTTCATGTAGAAGAAATATAAGTCTTAGAGAAAGGGATGTTCCATGTTGATAATAATAATAAGAAGAAGGCGTATATTCTCAATAAATGGAAATCACGTAAAGACGCAAATACGAAGTCAAAGGTAAAATATTGCAGGAATGATCATGCCAAAGAAGGCTTGTGTATGACAAAAGTCAATTTCGGCACCATCGTGTAAAACACAAGAGCGATTATCGTAGAGTGAATATTCTGCGTTCATGATGTGGATAATATGCTTATGTATGGGAACTACGAGTTCAATCGTCGCTCTGTCGAGCAATAGGGAATACCGTGATGACCGGTGGCCGGTAACTGTGAGGGAACAAGATGATGTCACCTGTACTAAGTAAAAAATGGACTTTTGAAAATATGAAGTTGATATTTAAAGTAAAATTTATTCCGGATTATGAAAGTGACAGATTAAGGTCAGGTAAGCAGTTATTGCATACATATGTGCTTCTCTTAAGGGAAAAAGTCAAGTATGTGCAAAATATGAATCCCATTTAAAAATTGTATCAATCCTGATACACAGAGCTTCGACTGTGTACTGATAAAAACAATATCACCAGATGTTGTGTTCAACGTTGCTTATTGCTTATAGCTTGCTTATTGATCTGTACTATCGTTCTTGTTTTACAATGTCTAATATTGATTTAATCGTTATTGTTAATTTGAATACAAACTTTGAATTAATTTTATATTTTTTAAACGCATGTTAACTAAACGAAATTTACGAGCCTTTTGCATTCACTAACATGTTTATGATGCTTCAGCATTGCTGTTTTGAAAGCTTCGTCATACTTACCCTCCTTTACTTTATTCTGATTATTTTAAGAAATGACTGTATTGCCTGATTTTCAAGATATTTTAAGACAATGTTTATTGAACATGCTCAATAACATGAGACTGCAATACACGTAGCCTGCCGGTAGGTGTATATATTTTTATTTGTATTATCAAAACAGTATAGTTATGTTTGTTATAATCGCAGAGTTCAAGTTCTATCTATTGATGATGCACAGCACTCTTCCTACATCTGCCAACAATTTTGAACTCTCAGTAATAGTCATCTACATCATTAGAAAATAGAATGAGATCACATAATCCGTGGAAAGTTGGTTCACATTGCGATTTTTTGCTTCTCTTCTGTTTTTGTGTTGATTTTAATGACCTGATAGTTTATTCTAATAGCGCTCAGAATCTAATATCAATATTCCACTTCATGACATGATTAATCGTTTCAGCAGAATTCCAGATTGTAGAGACGGCGTTAGGAAGCGTTTTTCTTCTTTGATTATAAAACACAATTCAAGCTTTATAGACTTTGTTGTCTCAAAGCTCCAAACGTTTATCAAAATGAATAATATAGTATCCGTCGTAGCTCTGAACATTCACTTTTTCTCATCAATAATCATTTGCTCACTTAGAGACACTGATTGACTATTGTTGGATGAAAAATCAAAACAAAAATTATGTAGACTAGAACACCTAAAATTGATTGACATCGCTTTCAAATACAGGGTAATTCAAATTTCGTTCATTGAAAACCTATGAAGAAAATGATTATAACAAACATCACATTAAATTTAGATAATTTACTGCATTATGTACTATACAATCGTGTTTCGATAAGGAACATCAAAATTATCAAATCAAGAGATTGGACCGTAGCTGGTGAGGAGTCGATCTGACCCCATCACCATGCAGAATATTTGCAGATGATGAGCCGTATGATCCAGTCCATCGTTACTTTTAGGTTTAGAATATATTCAAAGTTGCCTTCTTTAGATAAGATAGATAAAAGTAGCACGAAATAAAAAGTTTTTTTCATGACCAGATTCATGCACTGGCAATGAATATAGTACTTATTGGTTTGTGGTTGCATGAAATCACTTTTCACCAATTTGACAGGGATCATGTATTCCGCCTAAACAATTGCGACGTATTGAAAAACTGCCGTGCATAATAAAGAATCAAAAATTGCTTGCAGACTTTGGATATTTTCAAAAATGCAAATGCTTGCATGTATTACCAAAATTTCACTCCGCACATTTCACTCCTGCAACAACTGATAAATGTAGAAAGCAATGCAAAATTAAGTAAGCAGTTGATAAGCACATAAATGATATTCATTTGAGCAATTTTTAGACATTAAATTTTCTATTGATTCAGCATCCATTGATCTTCATCGATCTGTTACCGAATGCCTTCATTTTTTTAAAGATATGAGATTCACTACGGAAGCTTTTCAGTTTTTGTAGGTCTGTCTGGACCCAATTATAGAAAAGTATAGAGGAAAGCGAAGCAGCTATCATAACGGATAGTTTGCATTTTGCTTAAGAAAGCTGGTTGGAAGTATCCGCCCATTTAGACGCATTGCTGATTTAAACGAGCATTTCAACGAGAGGTTTCTCGAACAACATTGTTGGTCACTCCAGAACCGCAACTAAAAGAGTGAAGAGATCAATGCGATTCTAACGATGCCACTCCGAACCTCATGCGATGCCTAGAAAGCCCGCACGTTGCATTTGAAAAAATTGAAAGAAACCTTTAATTTTTGAAAACAACTTTGCCATGCATGGGTTAAATAAACATAAGAAAAAGCAAATGATTTAGTATTGATAGATTATTGCCACAATTTGATACAATTGTCTCTCAATTAGAATGTGTGATAATTCCTAAATGCCTAAATAGCCTAAATTCCTAAATAGCCCTAAAACCATTCAATGTCCAGTCTCTTTGACATGTAACTTAGTCTTCGGTTGAAAATTCAACTCAAGATTTGATCATATTATTTACAATATGAGGCTACATATACAGAACTCAATAAGCGAGTGAATAAAACGAGTTTGAACCCTGTGGAAAGATGGAGAATGATATGTTCAATTCAACTGTCATAAAGTGAATTCTGATTCGATCGATAGAGAAATACTATAGCTTAATCTACGCATGTCAAATTTGATATATAAACAAAAGTTCCTTCAGGTAGTCGAATATTGACAAATAAACATAACTCCGTGTTAATGTGTAGCAGGATAACAGATAAGTATTTGTACAAAGTTTTAATCCAATGAGAATAAAGATATTCTATTGATTCATGCTATTCTCCACGCCAGCTGATTGAGTCTGAATCGAAAGTGTGAATTTGATCTGTAGGAACTTTGATCGACTTTATGATTGCCACTTTTCCTTTCCTTGAAATGTCGCACTATTTGGATATGTTTGTGGTTGTAACTGTCCAAATATAATCGGAGATTTCAATTCGCGCTAGGGATTACAATTCCGAGATCATGGGATAAAGGCAAATTCAGGAACACATGACATTCTTGAATTGTTGAATATGCAGTAGAATTTCCCCATTAGAATGAGATTTCCTGATTTTTTAATCAAGGCAATAGACAATAGCTGAATCGATATAAGCACTCTGTAGATGTAGAACATGCAGTTTCAAGTATGGTTCAATCCGGTTCTACCATAGAATTTGGGGTGCTGGAATCGGTTCCCCGAGAGTTAGTGACGATTCTGGCTCCGGTATCGCATTGTTTGCGACCAGAATTTGCGCTGCAAAACCACGTTCATGACATGAGAATGCTTATACCTAGATGCTGTTAATACTCTTCCATGGCTATTAAAGCGTTGTTCGATAACCAATGGGGAGCACGCCGCATCACAGTCTACTTTATTCTATCTACATGTAGTTTAGTCTTCTATCTTGAAATTTCTTCTGAAATCATTTCCGGGGATCTTCAACATGTCTTATGTGACATTATGCCACAACGATCATCCAGATCCAATCGCTAATTTATATAACCAGCTTTGAGCAGTGCTCGGCGTTTTGGCCCGTTTGTTCTCTATTGCTGTACGTTTGTTCCCTGTTTCAGTGAGAACTTGCTCATTCAATGCCTTGTTTTTCAATGTTCTGACTTATTCGACTTAATTGAACCTCGTATCAATGTCTGTATTTTATGTGTATCTTTATTTTCTTCTTTTCAAGAAATACATCATGCCATCTGAATTGGAGATTTTATTTGCCATTAGCATCATTGAAACTATCACCGACTTTCACCGTGTTGTCTTTTTTTCCTTGTAAACACAAAATCGTGAGTTGAAATGCGTCTTGCCAGCGCAAATATATGCAATATGTGCAAATATACTGTATATCTCGAGTGTTAAATATCTAATTAACCTTACCAGGTTAGTGAGTAAAAGGCGAGAGTGTTCCTGGAACTCTTACAAAATGACACATATCTTCGAAGAGTTGATTTCATGCATTTCCCTTATGTTGTTCTAATGGATAAAGTAAATAGTTATTGTAAACATGGATACGAGCAAATTTTTGTCACAGGCAAACGGTGCAAGCCTTAAAAAGTTTGCTCACTCCTGCAGTTGACAAAGAAAAAGTAAATATCTCCGTTCGAAAATAGTACAATCAATGTTCACAGAATTTGGCAACGAATTGGACTGAAGTGGTTGCTCTGTATTTCATTAATATGAATGTATAGGCAATCAGTGAGATGCTTTGCAAATTATATAGACGGGGTGATTCACGCTATTAGCCGGATTTTAAATTTATCTCATCCTTTTACTTAAAGGATTAATCTCAACCAAACCAACTCACATCATTAGAGGAAGAAATAGCACCCATGAATCAATAAGCTTCGTTATCTATAACTCAACATGGGCTCCATAAACACTCAGACACTCGGGAGTCTTTTCGTATAGTCTTCTAAAACAAGTCCACGATATGCCTGTCCATTTCGTTGAATGCTTGCCTGATTTTATCCTTCAAATCATCCATTGGGTGAGGTCATATTTCATAAAGCCCCTCTTTTTTTGCTCCCTAAAGAAAGAAATCGCATAAACTTAAGTCTGGCTTCTGAATGGCCACGGCATAGAGTTTGATCTGTGGCCCATCCAACCATGTGGAAACGTTCGATCGAGAAATGATCTCACCTCTTTGCTCCAATGCTTAGGCGCTGTGACACAATTTTCTGACATAGCGGCAGAAATTCAGTGAAGAAATACATATGAATATATAAAGGTCTAAGAACATGAATAGAATTACATTACTTTCACATCCTACCATGAACACACTGTATCGCAGTGTCTACTACCGAACACCACATTCGCAAAAATGAAAAATATGTGATGCACAGCAGGTAATCCTAGAGAAATTGCAAAACCATCTTGTGTGGCATATAATCCTGTCTGCAAAGCTATCAAGTACAAGCCTACATGATTTGATTATTAATTTCATTTAATAGAAGTTCGACTCGAATACACTTGACCCCTTGTACTCTACATCAGTTGGTGCTCGCTTACCCAGACGCTTACTAAGTAACTGCACAAAAAATAAATTCATTTTAAAGCACAATTTTCTTAAATTAGGCTCAATTTTATTAAACTTTATGTCACATGAAGCCTCATGCTCCATAGATTGATTTGACATGCAGTTTAATGAGACAATTAAATGAATCTTGTGAGTGGTTAGGTGAGGTCAGCAAGTCGAACAAAAGATGCTTGAAGCTTTTCTTTGACACAGGATTTCAACATGAAGACGACAGAACTCTTGAATGAAAAATCACAGACAGCATGAACTTATCAACAACACTCATTAATTGATGAAAATGATATTACCATGTAAATGGTTATGTTTACATCAATTTGACAAGGCGTTTATGTTGTGTCACTGACTACTACAGAGAATATACAACACAAAATATAAGTTATAAGCATCACCAGTGAAGCGTATATAGGATAATTAAAAGCATTTAGGTATAATAGCAAGTATGAGTCTGCCTCAGAGATAAATTGTTTGCGTGTTTGGCTGTAGAGATGACGTTCCTCAATACTGATGGTCACAACCAAAACAAGTCTCGAGGGCTAAGAAGATCAATTTTCCATTGAATGTAATGCAAATTCAAGTTTTCATTCTGACGAAGTCATGGAAATAAATTGTTCATTTGAAGTTGACTAGAATGAAAATTGACTGAAGGTCGCGGCACATGTTGGAACTAAGTTGTGGCATGGATCACCAATGAAAAGCCTAGAATTGCACGTGTGAGTGATTCTAACCCAATGATTTAGCCGTTGACAAGTGTATCTAAGTGAGAATGCATGCGCTTTTTGTGCCACTATTGTGTATTGTATGAAGCTTTTCTTCCATTCTACAGATTTTATTGTTATCAATTTATGGACGAACTAGAACATTGACACCATATGAAACGCACACAGTCAGTAAATTTAGATCGTGACGAGTCTAACGGTGCGCATAATATTTCCATTTGACGAACTTATCACGGAAAAAATTTTAGTCAAAGACGTGCAATTTTCACTTGACATGCCTGCCTGCAACCTGTCCGCTGAGGTTCGTGTGTTTACTGATGCGAGGTACTTCTGCAATGAGCGCTTGGACATTCACGCAAGCCAGAGACGAATCTCTATGTCAATCTCTATTGCTTGCTACTTTAGCATGCAATGACTGGGATAAGACTATGTCCACTCTAGACTAACCCACACGCAAGTGAATCTATCTCTAAGGCGCCTGCGATCGTTGAAGGAAGATACTGAAAGATGATGTGTGAAGGCAAGTTTTGAACTACGAACTATTTAAAGCACTTCTTATCCATGGTCAACATATAGACGTCCATGTTATTACCACATTGAAGCTTTCTTCTCTATTGCAGAATGGGCCACAGATTGGCAATTGAATAAAATGATCTGTTCCATTCTAGGTTTCAAGGGATTTATGCAAAGAGCGAATGTTAGTTTCTTTATTTCACCGTTCGTGTTGAACAAGTATCCTTTACTAAACATAGTGTTTATGTTTGGATCAGCTGTCAGTTAATAAATACGAGATTTATGTTCTGTGCTTTACAGAATAAAAAATTCTTAAAATCAGTCGCACTCTCATGCGGCGTCAAAAGTCGCACATAATCTATTCTGCTCAGAAAACTCTACCACACAATCCAGAACCTACTTAGCTTGAAGGAAGAATGCTTGAATGTTAAGAGTGTGATTGATTTTAAGGAAAAAATTCTCAATCTCTACTCGATTGATTTTCTTGAATTTCAAATCATTATTTCCTCAATTGTCCTACCAAAAGTAAAGGGAGTGAGCCAACTTAGGTGTTCCTGAAAAAAGAGAAATTGAATATAGAATGTTTTCATTAGATTTGAAACGGGCGACTTTGACTATCACCATCAGTATCTATGGCCGATATTTATGATCAACATGCTCTCTTGGCAATAAGAGATAAATTTCTTGAAATACTCAAAGTTCATGCCTGGTATAAATGTGAGAAAGTCACAATGAGATGTGTGCAGCACATTAAGAAAAAGCGCTAAATTTTACAAACATTCAGCTGGGCAATTTTGCTACCTGGCTCATGTGTATATTAGTATTCACTGCAATATTGCTAACAAAAATCCGCAAGATGATCGCACACACCCTGTATATAGACATGTTTATAAAGACTGTATGCAATGTATGACTGACTTAATGTAAATAATATAGCAAGGAAACTTGCGAAATAATGGCTTAAGAAATATGCAATATAAGCGAATATTCATGAAATTTTAACTTTTTGACAGGAAGATCGCTGAAAAAAATAAACAACCTCTTTCTAAAAGAACGCCATCTCATGAGAGGAGCTAGATATCTATTAGAGGTTTTACGGTAAGCATCAAAGCTAACAAACAACAAATTTGAACCTTGACAGGAAACAAAACATTTCAAGTTTCAAAATTATTTTTAGCAGCATAGCAACTAAAACTAATCAAAAAAATCAATGCATAAGCCAGGCATATCAGAACTAGGATCCTCGCCACAGAGTCAGACACTGCGAACGTAAGACTAAGAGAAGTCAATTTTATACAAAATCTATGTCCAGCATTTAACCATGGACTCGAGATATGACAAATGAGGAGTTTCGAGATTTGATAATTCTTTGATGCTTCTATGACTGAACACATTGCCTTTTTGAATTTTATATTTCAATGTCTTCCTAACTTTTCAATTCCTTTTGAATCCCTGACGCTGGCTGTGAAACCGAAATCTTGGATTCACATCAAATTGATACTAACATTAAATTGCAGCTTTCGGCTCTTGCATCAATTTTAATTTAAAAAAATTAAAATGATGCGAAACCTAAAAGATATGTAATACCGCAGAGACTTTGACCTTATTCATTCCCTTCGCTCAAAGTATCAGTTGAGATGTGAATGAATTTGATCAATCTTAAAATAATCTCATTGTCTTCAACTACCGACCTAATTTGAAGAAAAGACGAAAATATGAGCATGTAAATACTGATTTTCTGAATGCAAGCAGGAGGAGATTAAGGCCAAGTGTCTGAATGCTCTCAAGACACATGTTTCCACCTCAGACGTCAGATTATTTTCTCCACCTCAAGATAGTCGATGACAGTGCGACTTTTCTTGAATACTATGACTGTGAGTTATGGAACGGATTAACAGAACACGAAACTATATTTATTTGCATGCCTCAATTTCTGTTAGAGTTCAGAATATGTCATATTAATGACCTTCTATCGACTTGAAGTTCTTGGCTGCGATTCAATTTCATATATATGATTTCATAATTTACTGTAAAATGACATTTGTTTGAGTTGACACTCTGCGAACCTGTTATGACGGGTTCTGAATTTTGAGGGGTACGCGGAATATGGGAGATTTATTATAATTCAATTTTACTTTCATTACTTTCCTGATCATGGGTCAGTTGAACTGCCAAACTTTGTGCGCATTCCGCGTTGGACTGTCATCATCTGGCCTTGAAGCAACCGTTGCTAATTAGCGACCACCAACTCGACCCCAACCACATACTTATATGAATCCAGATTCTCCACCATAGTAATGATTAAAATTACTCAAAATTCTTTTTTGATGTTGGAGCATGGCTTTCGCTGTGCTTGTGTTGTTACACAACCGCGCATCAGTTGCGCCTAGTTAAAATTTTGTGTTATTCAATTACGAATTTCGTATATTTCTACGCGTAATCAAATTTTAGTATGATTGAATTCTTGCTAATTTTTATATTTACGCGGAATAATGAAGAATCCTATGATTTTTCTACTTTGGGGTACGCAACATGAAAAGGTTGGGAAGTCCTGTGTTATGAGCTACAGTTGCAAGCACATTAACGCAACTTAGCCAAGTCATGAAGCCGAATCGTGTTGTACGAGTAAGTGGTGCGTATAAAGCGGTCTCTGATGGCAGCCAATTGACAACATTTTTCACACAATAGTTAGTATTAATAATGCATCGCGGTTTTCCACAAAAAAACGCAACAAAACTCCTCAAAGTTGATGATCGTCGATGTAATAGAGTTAAATTGGTAAACGACAGATAATCGGCGTCCAGCGCCTTCGATGGTCGATCTTACAATGAAAAGCGTGGATAAATTGCACCATGGACCTCCTAAAAGTGTAAATGACTACTTACCTTTTTGCTTATAAGTCAAGTGGCCGGGTGAAAAACTAAAACTGAAAGCAAAAGAGAAAGGACGACATGGGTTGAGGTTTCAATATCAAATATCAAACATTTTAATAACCGGTTATTTTCAAACATACCCTACAGTTGCGCATATTGATGCATGCTGGAAATGAAAGTATTGCCTGATATGCAACACTAATAACACTTATAATGCAAATCTCAAACAGTAAGTGTCTAGATAACTACCAACGGCGCTATCCACAGTTGTCTGATTCATAGATTCGAATGCTAGCGCAGCTACTAGGCTACTACTGGAGGAAATGCGGTGTGTGTTCCTTTGATCGATGTTACTCCGAAATAAAGAGATGTCTATGATACATTCTTGGGAGTGAAAAATATCCCTTAGGCTTTATCTTATAGGGCTCCTTGAGACAGTTTATATTCAACCCAATTACAGTGGGTTTTTTTGGCAAGTTTACCCACAGGGAAAACTGTCAGAAAGGGCAGCTCTCTTCTGGTTCAATGCTTAAAATAATTCAAACGGAAGTTTTCATCGGAATTTTCCTTAGTAGCTGACAGGCTTGCCGTGGGAATGGGAATTCCCATGAGATGGGAATCTTGCTTCAGGTCATGGGAATCCCATGGGAATTAAATGAAAATTTTGATCACCAAAATAAGATAAATTTTTATCTTATTTGAAAGTATCAACTCTTTTTTGGTTTGCAAAGGTTGTGAGAAAGCGAGAATGCAGGCTGTAGTTGCACTCATCTTACTGGATGACTAGGCGAAGCCGCTCATGAATGACGCAGAGATTGAAGTGAAAATACAACATTTATACATGTACATTGTACAGGTGTGTCTACAGTAAGCAGGCTGTCCTTGTCTGAAAAAAGCATGATTCTGTCAGGGTGACGAAAGACGGGTCGGTAACCATCATCATAACAATTCTTTTCTTGGCTTATCAATCTTATAAGAAAACTAATATCGGTCTTGAATGAGAGAGAGAGAACCTGGATTATGTAATTATCTGTTGAGGCTGTCTGTCAATTCGCATCGTCAACCGACGTAGAGCGGGAGCTGAGGGGGTTTGGGTGCAACGAAAAGGCGCCCAAGGTTTGACAACATTTATTGATAGGTGATAGTCACCTAGTACAGGAACCGATCGTCTGCCGGGGCGCAACGATTGCGTTCTCCCCCATATTAACAATATAAGCCCCCAAAATTTTGTACTAGATGCAACATTCTGGCGCCCGCGAAATTCAAATTGGATCTTGTTCCCTGGTATCCAAGGGGTACGGAAACCGCAATGACAGACGATTTATCGATTGCGTTCCCCCCGGCAGACGCCCCCAAGGGCCCCCAAATTTTGTACTAGATGCAACATTCTGGCGCCCGCGAAATTCAAATTGGATCTTGTTCCCTGGTATCCAAGGGGTAGGGAAACCGCAATGACAGACGATTTATCGATTGCGTTCCCCCCCCCCCCCGGCAGACGCCATTATAGCCCCCGTCCCCCAAATTTTGTACTAGATGCAACATTCTTGCGCCCGCGAAATTCAAATTGGATCTTGTTCCCTGATATCCAGGGAGTAAGAAAACATCATTGACAGACATTTTATCGATTGCGTTGCCCCCGGCATACGCGATTTAATGCCCCAAAATATTTTAGACCTGATACATACACGTATATGGATACATGTATAACATTTCTGCGCTCGCAAATTCAGGGTGAAAAATTCGTTATGTCCTTAGATTTCGTCTAATGTTTAATGTACATTTTCTTGTACAAAGTAAGTAATTCTTATGATCAAATAAGACGATACTGCTGTTTTATACGTACATTGAAAAAAGGAAAACAACAGATTAAAAACATCCTTTATTTCATCTCAAAAACTAGGACTTGAAGACTTCCGTGGTAAAACTGAATAACAAAATATCTTTGAATTGTTTCTCATTATGTTTACGGTTGTCTTTTGCTATAAAAACGTCACTTCATGTAGTATAACAAGTTCTTTATCACGAAAACTTGTGGTCAAAAAATGTTCAAAATCACGGTTGTCGTTTGCTATAAAATCGTCACTGCATGTAGTATAACAAGTTCTTTATCACGAAAACTTGTGGCCAACAAAATGTTCAAAATCATGTACACATATTCAAGTAGGCCTATAACAAAATCTGTAAGAAGAGAAACGAGTTGGGCGCAATGATTACTGAAATAACAATCCAAATAGGTCTGTAAATGGTCTAACAATCTGTAAATGGTCAGAGTAAAAGAATCTGGCTATAACATTATGTAAAAAGTGGAAATTTACATGTGTACAATGTACATGTATTAAAAAAGAATCAAACAATTCTATACCTGATTAACATAATGAAAATAATTACGTCATATTACATTGTCCCATACGATCCATTGGTTTGTGGCAACTGTGAATGCATCAACATACCTCCATCGTACATGAGGCAACGAGTTGGGGGCAAAGTCTCCGCTGTTATTCTATCTGTCTGTTTATCTTCAAGAGATCTCAAAAGAACAGATTTCTGTGTTTTCAATAGTGATCCGTCGGTGTGCGCCAAGGACAGCGGTACATCCGTAATTGGATACGACAATAGATTCTGTAACGAAAATCCTGCCAGTTTTTCTGGTGGCATAGACAGAATTCTTCCAAAAATATCCCGGACGCTTTCGGCAGCTATTCCTCTAGATTGGGGGACATGCTGCTTTTTCTTATTTTCTGATGCAAAATTGTTTACTCGTATTCTTTTGACGGGTTGCAAAAATCGATTTGAATCTAGGGAGCACTCATTCTGGAAGGCTGATCGCTGTGTACTGCCACGCTCCAAGGTTTCAAGAAGATATTCTCTTGTGTCTTGTGAAGCAACTTGCCCTGTGGCTAAATTGATCAAATGATGAGATTCACATGTGTTTTCAAAAGGGTTGCAATGCCTTTGCATTGATTCTGTCAAGATTGATACATCGTTGTTGTCTTTCTTTATACGCCAAGGCCTCGCTTGCGCAATTGGCTGCTCTCCCGACTCCAATCCGACAAATTCTTTCATATCTGAAACCATCAGGCCCCTCTGTGCAGTTGTGATTGCCCATCTCTTCACAGCATTGTTATTGTTGCGAAACGCAACAATACCACGTAAACCAGATGATGCGTCTCGGTTTATCGTTTGTTCTAATGTAAGATCGATCGGAGATCTGGCATATTGCTTCGTTGAACGTCGAATGGAGAAAGCACCAGAATTCATCATTATTCGACAACCTTCCGGCATACGTTTCAATTTCTCTAGGAATAATGTCCCACATCTCGCATAATTCGGTCGATTGAGTGCGAAGAATACATCGACTACCTTCGGCAAAATGGCGATATACAAGTCCAAATCGTTCGTTCTGACTGCTCGCTGGAGGTCCCTCAAGACTCGATTGATCAAATATATGTAAATGGTCCAGTAAGATGCAGTCGATCCATATTCTCCACTCAGAGCACAAGCAAAAAAAAGTTCATAACTGGACAAGTGCTGCATGAAATCGTCATGCTGATCAAGGTAATCTTCCAATTGAGCTGGATCAGAGGGGGCATCGGTCAAAATGGATGATATCATTTCTTGAGAATCCTCTTCCAACGCACTGACGAATCGTTGATATAAGAGCCTTTCCAAAACGGATGCCAATATCTGGTGAATACGGGTACAACGATTATAGAATCGTCCTTTGATGAATCCGTTGAGAGATCCGTCGGCAAGAACACCTGCGTCTGACAAAATGAACTCAATTCCAGATTCCTGTACGAATGTTCCAATGGCGCCGAAGAAGGCCAATTCAATATGGAAGTTGCCAAGTAGAATGAGTATTCTGTCAAACTTCGGGGCTTCCAGGTATTGTATGCAGTAAGCCTTTGACGCCACTGCAAGATCATATGTTACAATTGCAAAATCTTCTTTCAGTTCGTCAGCGATGTTCAACGTTCGGATCATTGTTTCTCTGACAACACTGTTTTGGGCGGGCGACGCAATCATTGGCTCCATATAGGAGATTACCTGCTGCGGTAAATCGTCGTGTACGAAATCTGCGTAGAAGCCGTTGAAAAGAGGAATACATTTCAGCTGAGATAGAATGAGCCACCAGAAGTCAATTGTTGGGGGAATCCTCTCAACAATGCTGTCAGGTTCAAGGGTGGATAGATCGAATTTTGCAGTTTTGATTGATCTCCTGTACGGTGGAATCTCCTTTTCTGTTGCTTGAAAACTTTTTCGTCTTTTTTCTTGACCCTCGACTGGATTTGTCTGAGCCTGGGATTCGGAGGTTTTATTTTGATAACAAATCCCCACAGTACAATGGAAGGTACCTTTGCCATCGACGGTTTCGATATTTGCATCGAAGTTATCCCACGCCACTCCTGTAGCGAGACCTCTTTCCAAATGAAGTTCTTGAGGTGTTTGACGATTTGTATTCGCACATGTGTACGCGAACTCCGTTTCAATCTCTTTTACTTGGTTATAATTTATTGAATGGCCGAGTCGGTTCAATATTTGCAGGATGACTTTCGAGCCGGACAATGTACTCAATGTCAAACCCAAACTTGTTTGTTTCCATGGCACTACCGAACCTCGAGAAGTATTGAAAATGGCATCAGATGCAGAAGCAGTTATTCTTCTTTCCATATTCTCTGTCTGATTGGAAGGCTTCAGGCCTTGAAACAAAGTTCTGAAAAATATATCAACTTGATTCGGTATTTCTGGAGAAACGCTTTTCAATGAGTGGGTAGAGGTATTCATTGGTGATGATGTCTTCGGCATATTCAGAATCGCAGATCGCAGTAGAAGAGCAGCTGATTGAATCTGTTCCGCAGCCTCATCTGACTCCAGATTTTCTTGTAATATCGCTTTGGCAACATTTAGAGGAATTGTTGAGCTGTATACAACATTTCCTTGACGTTGATTCAGTAGCTGAATCTCTATTTGATCACCGAACTCTGATTTGATCTTGCTTGATAATGAATATGTTCTGTAATTCTCAAGATCCGTCAAAGAGCCTCCTGAACAAACGTATTCATTTCGGTAAAGAGTCATGAGAGTTGTCAACAATACACTTCGAGCTTTGTCGATTACTTCTGCTTGTATGTATGACTTCAAAGAATCAAAAGTCTTGGCATGAATGAATCGAGATGTCTCAGCTGACACAACATTATCAATCGGTCTACAATCCTTGAGGTACTCCTTTTTGCACGTTTTGTGATACCTCGCCTCTTTCGCAATTAAATCTCCGCCACATTCTATCAATGGCATAAGTCGAGTATCTTGCTTTTGTAGTATGGCTTGTCGTGTAGATTCTACAGCTTCTTTAGTCAATATCATGCTCAGTTTTTCTTGAACTCTGTTTCTGACCTTGCGCGATTTCCCACAGAAGATGCATTCATGAGATACCAAGAGCCCTTTTGAATCAGTTTTTGGATATGCTTCGGAATCATTGCTTCTTGTTGTTACTCGTACACTCGGTTGCTTTTCATTTTCTTCCTGTTCTTCTGGTTTTCTTTTAACGGCAGTATATCTTCTATAGCATTTCGTGTGGTAACCGAAATGATAATTTGAAGCAGCATTTGAATGAGTATCATAAGTACAAAGAGTCTCAGTTACAGCGTTCATGATATCACTTTTCAATAGACTTCTCAATCTAGCTGCCTGAAGAATGGTGTTCCACATACTTTCTGAGAACAGTCTTACTTTGTCTTTGCTCGATTCTTTGCAGATGATACATTCTACAACAGAAGGCAACGACTCGGATTCTGTGTCATTCTCATTCTCAGGGATTATCGGCATGCTGCTGCTTGTAATGTGCGGCAATGCACAGGACTGTTCACTTCCTCCACCTTTATTCTCTCTGAGCTCTTCCATATCACCATTCTAAAAAAGATTATGTATATTTATGAAAAGCGAAATTTCTTTATTGGAAATACATCTATATCATCACATGATGCATGGACGTTTCTATCTAAGTAGATTTCCTCTCAATAATAATAGATTATTATCTACTATCTAGAATACACGCATAAGTTGCAAAAATGAAAGAGAACATAATCACACATGATTAGGACTGTATGATTGTACACTATGTACACGGATATGATAAATATCATTTGCATAATAGGATGAAAGCAAAACTTAAAATTCACAGGGATATGCTAACGGATATTAATCATATCCCACAGCTAAATTTTTTAATACATTTTGTTTCATTTAGCAATCTCATTCATTTCAGTTTCAGTACTTAATGTTTAAAATCATAAAAAATCAAATGTTACTCGTCAAAATACATTAGAATTCACCCGCCACCCAACACTGGGAGGTCGATCCTTTCCCTCCACTGCCGGAGATGTCTGGAACTCCCTGCTCCCATCCCTGCGATCTATTGAAGACCGAGCTACTTTCAAAAAGCAACTGAAAACTTTCCTCTTGTACCGCATTTAATCCCTTGCGCTTTCATCTTCCACTTATCCTTGTATCTATCCACTTCATCTTCCTGTTTCTATGTCAACTGACCCGCTATCATGTACAGTGGCCTTGAATGAATTTTGTCATAATGTCACTATAATAAAATTCCTTGAATCAAGAATTAGTGTTCATGATTAAACTATGCTGACGTACAATCATTATCAGTTCGTAGCCGTTTAATACATAATCTACGATACAATATGTATACTAGATACAATACCTTTCGCCTATAGGGCGCGGGGATGACTATGTTAAAAAGGCGATTACACACATTTAAACCTTTCTTGGGGGAGGGGTTGAAAAGCGATCCGTAACCGTAACATACATTTACAACAAAATGATCTGACATCATACTAGTGATATGTCATTATCCAACCGGTATAGAATCCATGTCTTAAATCAAACCTACATGTACTGTCGTAATTTTCGGCTCATGAAATTCCGATTGAAACTTCGTCAAACTGAAACCTGCAAATTTACTGTGATTTACAGTAAGGGTTGTCCAATACCATAGCGTATATATTGCTTGTACTGAATAAGACAAGCAAATTGTATAATACTGGTAAGTACATGAACAAAATATAGAAGATCATAGTGGCGCTTCTCATAATTTTATTTCATTTATTCAACACAAAACGTCGAGAAGTAATAAATATACACGTAAAACTGTTAAAATTCCGTAACTGTCTTGCGGCTGAAAGCTTCGATACTTCTTATACACAAGTCGTGTGGTCGAACCCACTTACAAGAAGTCATTAAAGTCAAAAGTTCAAGGATCGAGGCAGGATTCAATGTCGATTGTATCACTTTATTGGCGGTTCATTCTTTTCTCTCAATTCAAAAGTATGGATGATGCGGCAGAAAAAGGAATCCCGAATCCTGAAAATAAAATCATAGGTCCATTGTAAATAACGATGAAAATTAGAATAATGTGTTATTCAAATACACAGATCATAATAGCATACTTGGTGCCGCTCGAATAGCGACGCGGTCATCAAAACAAAATATTTGTTTTCTTGGCGTCTGCCAGGGGCAATGCAATCGATAAAACGTCTGTCATTGCGGTTTCCGTACTCCAAGAACACCGGGGAACAAGATCCAATTTGAATTTCGCGGGCGCCAGAATGTTGCATCTAGTACAAAATTTGGGGGCCATTGGGGTACTATGATGGCATCTGCCGGGGGCAACGCAATCGATAAAATGTCTGTCAATGATGTTTTCTTACTCCCTGGATATCAGGGAACAAGATCCAATTTGAATTTCGCGGGCGCAAGAATGTTGCATCTAGTACAAAATTTGGGGGACGGGGGCTATAATGGCGTCTGCCGGGGGGGGGGGGGGGAACGCAATCGATAAATCGTCTGTCATTGCGGTTTCCCTACCCCTTGGATACCAGGGAACAAGATCCAATTTGAATTTCGCGGGCGCCAGAATGTTGCATCTAGTACAAAATTTGGGGGCCCTTGGGGGCGTCTGCCGGGGGGAACGCAATCGATAAATCGTCTGTCATTGCGGTTTCCGTACCCCTTGGATACCAGGGAACAAGATCCAATTTGAATTTCGCGGGCGCCAGAATGTTGCATCTAGTACAAAATTTTGGGGGCTTATATTGTTAATATGGGGGAGAACGCAATCGTTGCGCCCCGGCAGACGATCGGTTCCTGTACTAGGTGACTATCACCTATCAATAAATGTTGTCAAACCTTGGGCGCCTTTTCGTTGCACCCAAACCCCCTCAGCTCCCGGTCTAACGGGAGGAGAATCAGTATCCATGTCAGTGACCGACCGATTCTCTCGCCCCGTGCGCTGCATGATCAATTTCATTTACGCAACTTTTGACAATTCAAGTGTGGGAATGTGAGCTTTCTTCTTTGTGAACATTCTTTTCACCTGATTGACGCTTGGCGATGATTCATTAGGCTGCAGTCCGAAGAGGAACCGAGCTAAATGATGTAATTATAATCGTCTGAAACTTCAGTTCCCACTCTGAGGCAGGTCGTCGCTGCGATGTCTTCGAACAAGTTCTTCGAAGTAGACAAAAAACTCTGCAGCAGCACATTTCTGCTGCTCGTGTATCTTTTGTTCCGCCACCGAAGTCATTAACCAGTGGTAGTGCCAATCTTGATTCGAGGATAAAGGCCGTGCAAGTGGACATATCACCGGTTGTCGAGAGCTCAGGAGACGACAAGAAACCATTGTTGGCCCCTTTCCTTTATTGTGATGCCTGTAAGAAATTGTTTCTTTGGTTTAAGAAGGCAAGAGGACAGTGGGTCAACCAGAGTGGGGTCAGTGCAATAGAGCGCCATCTCGAGAAAAACTGCGCACCGGCGACGTCGACGTCCAATCAACTCACCATTCACCGAAGTTTTCAGTGTGCTCCATCAACAAGCAAGCCTCCTCTTCCGAAAGAAGCAAAAGAACAATGGCAGCAGCATGTAGTGAAGCTTGTTTGTGCCTATCCGACTGTGTCCATCAACGCCATGACTCAAATTGCATCTTCTTGCGCGAACTTCGCTTCTTCGGTAACGCACAGAAACAACAAGATCAATGACTATTCCATCGGACGAACTTACATTTCATCGGGGTTAATGACTGAGGGAGAGCAATCCCATGCGAAGTTGCAACATCATTTTAGAAACAGTCTCAACGATCCGGATGCTGGTGTATCATGCATGATTGATTTTTGGTCTGGAAGACATGAACATCGACTTTCTTATTTTGCTATTGTTGCTTGTGGACTCGATAAAGATTGGCGTTGGTTCAGTTATCCACTTAAGATTTGTGATTTGGATGATGTACCACACGACGCTTCGTTCACTTTCAAAATTCTCGAAGAATGCATTAAGTCACCGGATGATGCAAAACAGGGTGAGCTCTCTCAACCCATCTTTATAGTTAGTGACAACGAACCGAAAATGGTCGCAGCGTTCGACGGCCGTTATCCAACGACGCTGAACTTGGGTGGTAGAATTGGTTGTACCGAACATGCCTTGTCGACTTGTGTCAAAGACGTTTTGGAGACGTCTCCGCCAGAATTACTAAGTGGCATGCTGTCTAATCTGACTTCTGTGGAATCTTTCTATAATGTACGCGACCAAAATGCGAAGCGATTTCCTGATAAAAGCACGACTCGCCCATGGCGCTTTCAACATTCTCGACTTCGATCTGCGGTGGACAACTACACTGTATTTCTGTCAGAAGAAGACTGTCATGTATCTGACAATTTGCCACCTTTACCTTCACTGAAATCTCTGTTGGATATTATGGAAGCCGTCAAGTGCTTCTTTGACAGAGTTGAGGTTGATGAACCAACTTCTCATCTATCTTACCTGAACTATCTTACTTTGGATATTCATTTGTTCCAAATGCAGATTAGTGAAGAAGTGCCTGCCATCGCTCGGGAGACTTGCTGCCTTCTACGAAACCAGATGAGAAAGAAGCTGTGGCCATATTGTGGTTCATCATTTGCAAAAGCGGCTTGTTATTTGTCAGGCATTGATGCCTGCAACACGGCTTTGGATATGGTGAAAACTCTTAGATATTCCAGCAAAAAGACTCGAGAATTGCAGGTGTTCATGAATGAATGGGAGCAGGAGATGCAAGGATTCAAATCGAGTGTTGTGAACTATTTGAATCAGCTGCTTGATTCAATGCATATATCTGATATCCCCACGGACAAAGTTAGTGATAGCCAGGAACGTGAGCCCTCGACATCCAGCGATCCGTTTGAGACATTGTTTGCTCCACGCCCAAAGCGCATGAAGACCTCGCTTCATGAACAACTTGAAACAGAAATGTTGCTTTTTGAGACCATTCGTGTGGCCTCCAGACATCCGACCAAGGATTTTTGGAAAGAGAAAGGACCACAAATGAGACTTTGGTCATTTTCCACCTCATTTTTTTCCACACTTTTTTTTTTTTTTTTTTTTTTTCCCACCACAATTCATTCCACCTCATCAAAGAATTGGCAAAAATTCTTTTTTCCACCTCAGTGTCATCGGCTTCTGTAGAAAGACTATTCAGCGAGGCGGGGATTCTCTTATCAAAGCTTCGAAAAAGGCTCAAGCCTGACAAGCTCAGCACTATGATTTACACAAAATATGCTTGTAAGTTAGAGACTGTATTATAATTCAGTTCCTAGGTTTGCATGAACATTTGTTATTCATTTGATATATTTCATGACAACGTTTGTTAATCCATTGACATTTTTCTAGTTCATCGGCTATTCTCTAGATTTTCATACCCGTAGAAACGTTTGTTAATCCATTGATATTTTTCTAGAGCATCAGCTATTCTCTTGATAGCTTTCATTGCCGCATGGTAGCGTTTTGCGTTTGTTAATCCATTGATATTTGCTATTTGCTATTTTTCAGTATCTGATATTCTCATGATGTTTTTATACCCGCATTTTGTTTGTTAATCCATTGATATTTTCTTGAGTAATTGCTTTTGCCTTGATGGTTTTCAAGGTGACGCTTGTTAATCCATCGATGGTCTTCATTCGGCATCACGCGGGTCTCAAAGTAACGGTTGCTAGTCCATTGATAATTTATTGAAGATCTGCTATTCTTAGATTGTAGCACTGTCATTCGTAGGCCTTTATACATAATAGGGCCTACATTGGAGAGTTTTTATAATATGTAGCTTTCATCAATCCATTGATATTTTTTAATGTTTGATGCCTTTTTAGCAGCAACGTTTGTCAATCCTTGGACAAATTTTCAATGAACATTTGTTTCTCGAATATAAATTTGTCTTTTTGCATTTGTGGCTTTATCATCATAGTTAGATAGAATTGGAATTACACCGTACCTAAATACATGGGATGAGAGCGAGCGTATTATCACATATTCATAAATCAGTAGTTGTTTTCTGTTGATAAGTCATAGAAATATGCGTAGGCGAAGTATTGACTTCATTGCTTGTATACAGGCACTGTACTTGTATTGTAAACTTAAATATGATATTGCGATGAGCTAGAAGTTTACCATTTTCATCACAAGTACGGCACCGCATGAAGTGAATCAGAGTGAATAGACATGCGAATATGTGTATGTATAGGCCTATATGTAATCGAAGACTATTTTGATGAAGTCGTCTTTATTGATTGACTAATCCCTGAAACAAAATGATAGATATTTTTGATAATCAGTAAAAACTTGCAATTTTTGGAAATTACAAAATAAGATAGATTGATATGACAATACTTTTTCATCCAAAAGATAGGTCAACTAAAAGCGCTTAATCTCATCAGTTCAATTACGAAAATCCGTTAATCGACTTGTAGTCCGAAAGAAGAGAACCATAAACCTTATATAGGAAGAGTAATGAGCCATGGGAATTCTGACGGGAAATACTGAAAATCCCGTGGGAATGGGATGGGAATTCAAAATCAATTCCCACGGCAAGCATGCGCAACTCTCTTGACCTGAAAGTGGCAATGTAGCTTCATTGACATAATGATGAGCAATGATGATTGTAATCATTGTAAAGTAGAAACAATGAGCGACGATCAACCTGGAGACGCAGCTTGTTATCATCTAGCACCAATGTACATGCATTTGCAACCGTTAGTGAATTCACCTTTCTTACATGTATTTGTGTAATATTGCAAAATCATGGCTCGTTTTAAGACCATGTTTTGTTATTTAGTTAAAAAGCAAGCTTCATTAACATGTTTCTTTCAGATTTTATGCAGGTCAAACTAGGGGGAAACTCACTTGAGGAATAACTGAAAATAATAGCCGTTTGAGTATGAAATGAAATTATCCCAGGTAGCGAAAGCCCGCTTGAGGCAAGCAGGACTGAAAATTCAGTAATAATTCTTGAAAAAATGAGCCAATAATGGCAGTGATGTGGAGCGTTATGAAGCTACACACTCCACTCCAGCCTCATTCCACTGGACTGAGGAAATGTTTTTGGAGTCCCCTCTACGCTCCGTTCCAGTGATACTTTTTTACTGCCGCTCCACCCTGGCTTATTTTGCTTTGGAATAGAGTTAAGCGCCATATTCACACTAGGTAATCGATTAATATTACCAAATTTCGATCCATTCCGCTCTATATCACTAGACAATTATAATTGCCAATGGCATGCGGTATGGAAACAGGTAGACAATGTAACGAAACTCAATGAAATCAAATAATGGAATGGTTCTCATGTAGATATTCAAAAGCTACGTCTAACATGAAACTATAACTGAGTTTTTCTAATTATGATATACACTTATCCCAAAAATGTGTGTCAACTTCTGAATTCTTTCTAATGTTAATAGGTGACATCGCTATAAAGTTCATATATCTTTCAATAGTTGATGGCAGCTGAAGGGAGGTTATATAATTTCATTATGAAGTTCGCTTCACCTTGCTTCGTCTTCCCAAAAGTATGTTTGCTGCTAAAATTGTTTTTAATGTTAAAAAGTTCGTTCAGTTGATTTTCTTTTCTAACAGTATAGAATACTTTTTTATTCACTAAATCTCGCTTTGTGTCTCGGTTTGCACTTTAAAATGATTCATTTGCAAAAATTCACAAGTTAAACAATTTCAGCTGTAATTGACGGCGTCGTGGGAGGTGATTTCTCATGATTTGACAGAATAAAAAATAACAGGCTCTTCCTACTTTTTTAGACAAATTTTATTCAATTAAAATATTCAAGTCGTAAAATCTCGACGTTTCGTCCATGATTAAGTCCGTGGTGGACAAAACGTCGGGATTTTATGACTTGAATATTTTAATTGAATAAAATTTGTCTAAAAAAAGCAGGAAGAGCCTGTTATTTTTTATTCTGTCAAATCATAAGAAATCACCTCCCGCACGACGCCGTCAATTACAGCTGAAATTGTTTAACTTATGAATTTTTGCAAATGAATCATTTTAAAGTGCAAACCGAGACAGAAAGCGAGATTTAGTGAATAAAAAAGTATTCTACCGTTGGAAAAGAAAATCCACCGAACGCAGCAATCGCTCGCTGCTTAGATGCGTCCTGAATAACAGAGTTTCATCCGTAGTAGATAAGATAATTTATATTTAATGAAAATCATATAAAGAGAACTTAACATGCATGAACTTTACGCCAGCCATGGCCATGAATGGCACTTAATGACGAGCGTTACACATAGAACATCACACAATGTCATAAAAAAGTGGTCAAGATCGACATTTTGTGATCTCTTTTTGAAACATTGAATGGATGGAGCACAAGTACAAGTGTTAAGCAAGTAATTCCAAATTTTGTATACACGATAAAAGAAGGTGTTGGACAGGCAATTATTAGCTGGGAGAGTAACAGGCTCAACTTGAGATAAATTAAACTGTCGACTGCGAGTGCAGTAAGCAGAGGAACGTTCACTCAAAAAATCTTTAATATCAACATCAATCAGTCCATGATAAATTTTAAAAAATAAACATACATCTTGTACAATGCGTCTTCTGTATAGTGAATCTAAGTTAAGTAGGCGAAGGCGATGCTGATAATCAGTATAAAAGATATTACAACGTTGGCACAATCTCCTAGTAAAAAATCTCTGTACACGTTCAAGACACAAAATATCCCGTTTTAAATATGGGTTAAATACTTGGCAATTATGCTCAAGAATTGGTCGTACAAAAGACTTATATCCAACAATTAACTTATCCTTATCACAGAAAGTAAAAGATTTGAGAAAACAACAAGCTCTACCAAATGCAGAGGAAGCAATTTTAGCACAATGTGAACTGAATTTCAAATCAGGAGTAATAAGCACACCAAGGTCCTTAACCGACTCGTGAGTAGGCACAACTTTATCATTCAATATATAAGAATTGTCATTATGAAACTTTCTTCCCAAGGATAGCACCATACATTTATCTGGAGATACTACTAATTGCCACTGTTTACACCAGCTATTTAAATTATTCAAAGAAACCTGAAGATATGAAGTTGACGAATCATGACACGAACAGTAAATTTTTAGGTCGTCAGCAAACAATTTGTAAGATATTCCTTTCTCTATACAATCACCTATATCGTTTATATACATAACAAATAGAATGGGCCCGAGAATTGTTCCCTGCGGAACCCCACTTGCGACGGAAACACGGTCTGAAATAGAACTGTCAATGATAACAGCTTGAGTTCGATCATATAGAAATGCTTTTATCCAATTCAATAATTCAAACTGAATACCATACGCTTCAAGTTTAAGTAACAGTTTTCGGTGGACAACGGAGTCGAAAGCTTTATTAAGATCAACATAAACGCAATCCACTCGTTCTCTCCTCGATAATGCATCAGTCCATTCATGAAGACAAGTTATGAGTTGAGTAGTTGTACTTGTACCACTAACAAAACCAAATTGGTATTAGTAAGTCATTTTCATTCACATAGACCACAACTTTCATTGAGATGATTGTCTCCATTACCTTGCAGATGTTAGAAGTCAATGATATTGGTCTGTTACTAGAGGGATGTGAAGAACGACCCTTTCGTTTGTACACAGGAACGATGAAGGCGTGACGCCAATGAGTGGGAATATAGCCTGCCATCATAGAAAATTCATATAGTTTCGCCAAAAAAGGTGCGATTTCCACAGCCACCTGCCGTAAGACAAACGCTGGTAAGAAATCTGGTGTCCTTGAAAACTTAGGCGGAAGTTTTAACAGGCATGCTAAAACATCGTCGACCGGGAATTCAACAGAACAACAAGATGTACCCTCATTTACTCTTCTCTCAAAAAGAGGTGTATGATTGTCATCTTGTGAGAACACTGACGAAAAATATCCATTCATAATATTAGCTTTGCCAGTCGACTCAGAAATAAGTAAATTGTCTGAATTGATTAACGAAGGAATGGAATCATATGTTTTCATTTTCTTGTTAACATAGGCATAAAATTTTCTTATGTCCCCATTCTCAATGATGCTACATTCGAAATTAGTTTTAAGCTTTAACAACTCGGCATCATATTCTCTGCTGACATTACGGTAAATTTCTTTATCTCTCTTATACCAATACCGTTTTCTTTTGAGTAGTGTCTTCAAGACTTTTGATTTCTTTAATGCACGGCTATTGTTAAGTTTCTTAACAGGGACAAACTTATTTATGGCACAATACATGATGTTTAAAAACTTTGACCATAAATCGTCCACAAAGTTAGTAATTGAGCAGTTGCCACCAATTAAGTCGGACCAAGATACTTCGGCGAGATAGCTTCGCATTTGGACAAAATCTGTATTTCTGTAGTCCATTCTACTTTCAACTTTATTATCATCAAATGATTTCAGAGAGGCCTGGATTAAAAAATCAATTGCTGCGTGATCACATGAAGTATGAAATGGTGGAATCACATTAAGTAAAGAGATTGCACATGGATGATTAGTTATAACCAAATCAAGAACGGATGAGCAGCGGGTGTTGCTGTCAACAAGTTGAACCAATCCATTTTCAGTTACAGATCTGAGAAAAATGTCATGAGGAACATCACCAAGGTTTTGAGGGAGAGTCCAGTCGATGTTTGTAAAGTTTAAATCACCACATAGAAAAAAGGGAGTATTTTGATGAGTCAACGAATCGATGATAGATTTTAAGCATTCTGAAGAGGCAATGGTAGCTCTAGGCGGATTATAAACGGCCAAAAAACGATAAGACAGTGAATTGTGGATAATTAGATCTAAACAGATAGCATCAAAAAATTCGGCGCTTGGTAAGTCAACTTTGGAGGCACATAAATTTCTGTGGGTGAAAATGGCAACTCCTCCATGTCCATCCGACCTGTCACATCGATGTAAGTTGTAGGGAGAGCCACCACAAAACAGGGAATCTGGAGTACCAGCTCGAAACCAAGTTTCAGTAAAAATAAGGGCATCATAAGCCTCAGAAGATAGTAAATTTTCCAAATTGGCGAGTTTATTATTCAGAGACCTTGCGTTGCACAGGTAACACTTGATATTCTTAAAGGTGGATGCAGATGAGGACTTTATATTCACATCACTTGGGGTTGAGAATGTAGTCGTATTTGTAAAGTCACATATTGGAACCATTTCACTACTAGGAAACAAAAGGCAATAGTAACGAGGAATATTGGAGTAATATCTCTTAAGCAGTCTTGAATAATTGGTAAAAACACAAATGAAGTCATTGACTGGTTCATTAAGGATGCATCAAAATGGTTGATTACTAATATCCAATTCGTCAATAACCACTGAATTTTTTAAAAGTTTGCCCTTTTTGATAAAGAGAATGTCAGTTGGCAAAGATTTTTCACGTTCATTCGATAGGCGTTTCCTAAGGCGTTGTTCTTCTAACCTTGACAAATAAGGAAGATCCTTGTTGACAAACACTTTCGAATACCAAGTTGGAGGTGACTTGGGTACCCTCAAAGATTTTTGATTAAACAAAAAATAATTCCTTTTTGTCATACTCATGAACGTTACTTTCATAGGTCTCATTTTATTACTTTGCTTGCGACCAACTCTTTCACAGGACAGAATACTATCAGCATCAAAGTCCTCGTCAAGTACCTGAAATGAATCTTCAAGTTTTTCCTTGTCATCATTTAAATCAATGCCTTCATGAGCGATAACAGTCTCTGGAATTCCATTAACGATTAGATTCAACTGACGGTCACGAATATCTTTCTGTTCTATCAATAACTGTTGTTTGAGGACGACGTCCTTCAGATGATTCAATTCGGTAGCTTGTCTTGCTTGTTCGGTCATAATGGAATTATACGTAACTTCCAATTTAGATAGACGAGTAACGATTTCATCAAGTTTGCTGGTTAAAGCTGATTCAAGCCTTAGAATCATTTGTTTGATATCGTCATCACTTTCTATTGTAGAAGTGTTGGAATTGGAACGCAGTTGTCTGACTGAACCCGGCATTGCACAGCGTGGACAACAGTTCAGCAACGGCGCATGCGCAAATTGTCTCAATGAGATAAGGAGAAAATTTATAAGGATATTGCCAAATGTGGGAGACCGATGTTAACAATATTGATACCAAACTATGGCTGAAGTAATGGCGATCCGATCGATATAAGATCCCGAATGAAGCGATGGATAGAACGGTAAATAATCAAGAAAAATAACGAATACGCCGGAGCTCGTAGAAACACAACCGTCGCTGACCACGTTTGATATGTATCATGCGAAATGATGATGTCCACCGAGGGTAGGACGAAAGATCTCCGACAGAAGAACTAGTTTGGTTTTTTTCTGGATAAATTGGCAACATCAGCCATTATGGGCTTTCCTCAACTTAAAACAAGTACATCTAGCCCGTTGTTCCAAACTATGAATGAATTTGTAATTGCTCTCACCGAGCTACCAGTCTAGTAGGCTCCTAGCCTTCTTGTCTGTAAGATAAAAATAAAGCTATTATTATTATTATTTTAGTCAAGAAGTATATCTGAAATCTTCCTTGAAAAGTAAGGTATGTATTGCAGGACATAAATTATTCATGCAGGCGCAGCATAATTAATTGACAAATCTTCAAATGCAAACTACATCAGTTGACAATTCACAATACCTCGACAAATATCGTTGATGAGCAAAGAGAAGACGTTTGTCATCTTAAAGACGTAGATTATTTCTCCTATCTAATCTCTTTCTTATCTTCATCAAGGGATGAACATTTACGCAATTCTTTCCTTTTGCACCCTTTAACTGCCTGTATTCAGCGGCAGATTGTATCGTTATTGAAATTCTCTATCTTGTTTAAATGACTCAACTTTCAATCGATTGAATTATTTCTCACACTTCAGTGTGAAGCGTACAGTTGTGCAATACTTTTTTGCTATTTTGAAACTGAAGTCATTATTTCTTTAAAATTTTGTAGCAGCACGTCAATTTCGTGTGACTTTCCTCATGAGACTTAAGATAAACAAATTGAAAGGGCAGTAACTCCCCTTCTAAGTCGGTGTGAGCTACCACTGACAAACAAACGGTCACTGTGGCGCATTCGACGGTCAATGACTGCCGATGTTTGCTATTCACTGGGTGTCATTCGGTGACGTAACTGTCCATCATTGGGTTCTGATCTCTTCGTAATTGCCCCCTGGACTGTTTCAGCCATGTGGGGATTATTCAGAAGGATGACAAGCAACCTGTAAGTCGATGTCTGGGCAATTACAGACGAAATGTTGTCCAATGGATTAGTTAACGCATCAACCGGGTCCAACTGGAGCATGAAATTCACATGAATCCAAATCTATGAACCGCTTATGAGCGTAATTATCATTCAAGTGGATTTCTTCGGGTATTCATAAATAATACCTTAATACACTACTGGCATTCGCCGTAGTGATATCTGAGGCTAAAATATAATTAACCGATTAACCACCGTTTTAAAACTTTGTCACGATTTTATTGATCACACTTTATAATTTCTGCGATAGTCCTATGAGTCTATGCTTCATTCAGATTGCTGTTATACATTTTAGTAGTTTGAGATAAGGAATTTGAAGTCATTTGGTTATCAATGGTCCGTATTACATTTGATGTAGCTCCTAATGTATATTAATTGCTTGAATATCATTCACACAGGCTCAGTTGATTCTCTATAAATGCTGTCCATTTTCCACGCATATAGGCTTACGTGATCATCTCATGTGTATCTAATAAAGTTGTTTAGGAAAAACTTGTTTCGATAACGCAAATAATTCAAGATGACTTCATATACGCCGGATGCAATTTATCTCTAAATCAACACAGCAATAAACAAGCAGATAGTTAACAGAATTTTTTAAAAATCGTTCAAATGTTGGATCAAGATGCCATGTGCTGTTTCTTCTTTAAGTCTTATCTTCTTCTCGGAAAACACAATTTCCGAGTGCACTGAAAGATTCTCTCTGAATTGGTGCATGTTGCGGGACTTTGTAAATATTTTCTGGCTGGACGAGACAGGCTTGGAAAAGTAATGACATTCAATCGTTTTCCACCTTTGGAGAGGATCACATGAAATCGGAGAAGCAGGGAGTCTTACGTAGTCATTGAACTCATTCGTGTGGGACTAAGATTTGCCTGCATTTTGTAATGCCTTCTTGCCGAAAGTTTGACGATTTGTTGTTTAAACATGGCTTGGACTGGAATATATACCGATAGAAGTAATTTGTGCTTCATACATTGAAACAAGAATTAATTGTACGTCAATAGAGGTAGTCTTAAATATGTAATTGCCAAATGTGGTCATGCAGAATAATAAAAAAGTTTTGCAATAAACTGACCTCAACAATAGGATTCAAATTGGATGAATAACGATTTGTTAATAGTATCCATCCTTCGAGGATTATTTGCTAAATCACTGAATCTCTCATGAAAGAATAAGAGTCTCCATAGATCTCGTGGGAATTTGAGTTAGAACATTATTTTAGGAAAATGTCATGGGAATTATTCGGATGTCGGACGAAACAGACAATGCACATAACGCGGTATATACAGAAATTTCATCGATGAAATAAAAAAACTTGGCTGACTCTGCTATTCTAACAGTTTAAATATACAATAAATCAGTAAAGTTTACAGATGTAAAAAGGCATAATGTTGACAGAAAAGTTCCTAGAGAAACTGACTTTTCAAAACTATTCTCCAAAGAGTATTAATGGCAAGCAAGGGTTCTGTATCACTGAATTTACAAGAATTCGACAGATTATTTTTCATTGAAAGCTAAATTCATCGAAGCTAATTGCGGGTTTTCCTCATATAGTCTTCCATACCTTTGTTGATCGATATATAAATGAATGACTTATGCTTTGTATTTGCCAATCAAAAAGTGCTTAAGCCTCTGCGGTGGTGGGATGAGAGCGCTGGCCACTACCTGGGTTCTATTGCATAAAAGTTCAGAAGTTAGTAGATGATATTTAGGAGTTTTGAGCTGATAAATAATAGTCTACTAAAATTCGGTTGCATAAACGACTATTATTCATCAGTTCATCCGCTGCTAAACTTTTATCAGCGGATAAGCGGAATCTCTGTCTGATGAGGTGCTATAATTAGGTTGACCTACTTAGACTGCAGTCGATTGGCTTACTAATGCTGTCGTCACACACCTATTGACCATGAAATTTCACGCTGCTATTGCAAACCGATACCTTGATTATTGTGATCAACTGATTATTATTATCTGATAAACTTTTGCGCAATAGACCCCTGAATCTAAGCATAGCAGCACATGCTTTCCATGCTACCCCTGGTCCTCTGCAAGAGAACGTGCATTTTCAGTAGTGAGCTTTGCCCTTTAACAGCAATAACTGAACATCCAATTAAAATTACCTTTGCTCAATTTTGTTGCAAGTTTGGTTTACTTGCATTCTGTTGTAGTTTCCTCCGGTGAACTATTATTGCTTTCCATTGAATTATATAATAAAAGCATATTGCATATTATATATATATATATTATATAAGCAAATTTCTTGCTACTTTCGTGTTCAGGTCCATTCACACCGGACGCGGCGCGGTCCCGCACGTCTCTTTGTGAACAGTCCCATAGGATTATTGAGGTTCTGAACGAAAATTCTGACGCGTGAGGACGCGCCGCGTCCGGTGTGAATGGACATAGACGGTTGGATTTTGTGTTCGTGTCGTGCTGAGGATGAATTTCCGACGACTGCAGACCACAAGCCAAGAGTACATCCATTCTGTGATCTTTCTTGTCTTTCATGGAATGTATGTTGACTGTTCTACAAACTTAATATTAAATAAAGATCAGAAAAAGAAAAAAAGCTAGAAATCCTTTTTCAAGCTAGAAGCCGTAGAGATTTTGCATGGTTGCACTTTATTGCCATACCGGTTTCAAATACCGTGGTATCCATCATCAGTGGCGATAATACAACAAACGGACAGGGTTATTTACAATTTTGGACATGAAATCGATGATGAACACATTTAAAAAAGAGAATCGGACAGTCGCAAGGCAAGAGTACAAATTGAAATCGTCAGTGGGCATAGAAATAGAATGAACCAAGCATTGACAGAGAAATATCTGTCAGCAAGCAGAACTAGAATTGGTCACCAACTAAAATAAATGTAAAAGTTCGGATGATGTTTGATTGTTCATGAGGTTTTGGCGTAATTTTATGATGAGTTATTCTTCTATTCTTGTGTGTTTTGTTTTTGTTGATATTTTGAAGTTTTTGTCATTAGGTGGATGGATATGCATAGAAATTTATAGCTTTCTTTTAGCCAAAAATAGCCTTCTTTTCTTCTGTTTCATTGCTTCTTTGGTTCATGTCAGTTGTTTTTGGAAATTACCATATACTGCTTGCTCAGCCGCTGAAATTAAACAACGTATTCACAAAATCAACAAAATTTTGAAAAACAGCAAAATTATAGCAGCCTTCAATACTTGGAAAAGTCAAAACTTAATCCGCAACAAAGATTCCATTAAGTTTGAAGAGTCCTCCTCAGTTGTATACAAATACTTTTGTGAACGATGCCCCGATCGTTACATTGGAGAAACTCGACGACAATTTCAAAAAAGAATTCGAGAGCATATTACTGGGAAACCAGGATCAGAAATTTTCATGCATAATCTCTCGTCGTGGTCGCTGACGGTTGTGTTTTGTCTCTCGTCCTGACAACTTGGATTCATTGAGCAGTTTCCTGGTTCGTTCTAGTCGCTTTCTTATAAATTTTGTATGTACGTGCTCCGTGTGTGACGCTCTATCTCGCCGTGCTGATCAACTTCATACCTAGCTGTTGGATTGACTGCTTTTTTGTGTTTTTTCCATATTCTTATCAAGCGCTGATTTGTAATCACGTTGGTTTTCATTGCTGGACAGATGGTAAATTCTCGCAAGAACAGTGAAACAAAGAAGGTAGCAATGCAATGCAAAGCATGTGATTTACCGATTGACAATGATGGCATTCAATGCAACTTCTGCAAGAGATATCTACATGGAAAATAAGAATGCTCCAGCTTATCTGTTGCAATGGTTAAAGGTCTACAGACAAATGACAATATTTCTTTCTATTGTGATGGTTGCAAGACAATTAATATCCGTGATATTTTTGATAGATTCGCAGCGGTCGAGAAAGAGCTTCTGCTGTTACGTCAACAGTTTTCGTCGCAACAGGTATTGGATACATAGAAATAGATTGTTTATCTACAGTTGACTAGAATGGAAATTGACTCAAGGTCGCGGCACCTCCGGGGGAACTAAGTTGGGGCATGAACCACCAATAAAGAGCCTAGAATTGCGCATGTGACTGATTCTAATCCAATGATACAGCCGTTGACAAGTGTATCTAAGTGAAAATGCGTGCGATTTATGTGCCACTATTGTGTATAGCACGAAGCTTAACTTCCATTCTAGAGGTTTCATTGTTATCAATTTCTATGATTGGATATTGGTAGAATAGTGTCATTTGCTCTCAATGAACATGAACAACGTAGCGAGAAGAAAAACAACATTCTTATTTTTGGACTTGATGAAGCTACAAGTCAAAGTGATGATCACGATTCCGTCGAGGATGAAGATGTCAAAAATGTTTTGTTTAAGGTGGACGTGGATTCTGCTAGTTGTGTGAAATCAATTTCTCGAATTGGACGTCGTAATTCCAAAAAACCACGACCTGTACGTGTTATATTTTCATCTGTGGATGACAAGATCAGGAGTTTGAGAAATTCAAGAAAGCTTAATGACATTTTTGCATATAAGAATGTTTATTTACGTCCGGATTTGACGAAATCCCAGTTGGAAGAGAAAAAAATGCTATATAATGAATTTCAAGCTAGAAAAAATAATGGTGAAAACATCATTTTCCGTGGAGGTAAAATTGTACACAAATCGCAAGATTGACACAAGGGTCGTTATTTTCCTTCTTTTTGTTACTTCAACAGCAGATCTCTCGTGAACAAAATAGATGAAGCCTATTGTCTCATTTCTAAACATTCTCCCGACATCGTGTGCGTAACGGAAACGTGGCTTAGTAGTGAAATCCCCGAGCAATTTACTTATATTTCTGGATATCAGTGTTTTCGTGCTGATCGAGCTACTAACAAGAAAGGTGGTGGATTATGTTGTTGGGTGAAGTCTCATCTCTCTTCCCAGTTAATATTTTCAAAGTTCCATTACCCTGATGTGGAACTTTTACTGGTACGAATTTCGTCGCAGTCCTTCAAATGCTTAGTTGCCACTGTGTATTTTCCTCACGGAGTCAGATTATCGCAACAAACTTCTCACATGCTTTGCGAATATGTGTCGTCACTGATTGACCAATATCTGATTAATTATCGTGATTGCTCAGTTTTTATAATTGGTGATTTCAATCACGTTGATTCATCAATTTTTGAGGTGAATTTCAATCTAGTAAACACAGTGACTAAATCTACTCGTCTCGGTGCTATGCTCGATCTTCTTCTGATCCCTTGTGAATTTGAAATACATTACAACGAGTCTATCATTCTGCCTCCTGTAGCATCCAGCGATCACAATGTTGTTATTTTACGACCTAAAGCATTTATGAATATTGAAATTGTACCTACAATCAAAGTTTTCGATTTTCGGGAATCCTGCATGAAAAAAGCTGCAACTTATCTGGATAACGTTGATTGTCTGTCCTGTTGAACAAAGACTTGGATGACATGTGTGATACTTTTTACTGTTTTCTGAATTGTGCTATTCAACTTATTCCATTTGATATGGTTAAAGTCGGTGGTGAGGATAAACCGTGGATAACCAACGTCTGTAAAGTGTTGATCAATAAACGATTCAAAGCTTATCGGGAAAAAAACTGGCCATTGTACAGACATTTCAAAGAAAAAGTTAAAGAATGTGTTTCTTCGTCAAAAAGGCTTTGGGGAAAAGAGCTTTCTACCCAACGTTCGATCTGGGAAGTCTATAAGACAGTCACCAATTGCTCTAAAGGCAAGTCAGACTGGTTGGCATCATGCGCTGCAAATAAATCATTAAGTCTTGAACAGACACTTCAGAATCTGAATGGAGAATTTGCCAAACACTTTATTGATGATCCTCCAATGCCGTCGGATCTACAGTATGATGTTCCTTTTCTTTTCACTGAGGCTCGAGTGTTAGAGTTGCTGACAAGAATCAATGGAAAGACATCTTGCGGATCTGATCATATTCCCAGCATTCTGTGGAAGAAGTTATCGTGCTTTCTTATAAGACCATTGACAGTAATATATAACAAATGCATGATTGATGCCAATTTACCCCAAAAATGGAAGAATGCTGACATCATGCCATTTCCTAAATGTTCACCTCCTGATCTGTTAAATGTACGTCCCATTTCCTTGTTGCCAGTCCCGGAGCGACTATTTGAGAATGAGCTAGTACATCAAATTGGACATTCTTTCATGTCAAGATTTGACAACCATCAATTCGGATATCGCAAAGGAAGTTCCACTACGTGTGCTCTGATTGAGTTGGAGAACTTTATCTCAGAAAGCCTTCAGGAGAACGATACAATTGCCTGTCATTTTCTCGCTATTGATCTCGAGAAAGGGTTCGACAAAGTCTCCCATCGAATTTTACTCGACAAAATGGTTTGTGATGGATTTTCTAATTTTGAAATAAAATTTGTTGAAAACTACCTCACTTCGCGTTTTCAGAGGGTGCGCTGGCAAAAATGCTGCAGTGACTACGTTGGAGTCGCTAGTGGGATCCCTCAGGGATCAAGTTTTGGTCCTCTCATCTTTGGATATTTTTTGGCTGACTTGGTTGTAGACGATTCCAACATTCGCCTTATCAAGTATGCTGATGACATAGTAATTTTAGGGAAAATAAAGCGTGGATCATCCTCAAGTCCGATTATTCCAGGATTCAAAGATGTAGTCGATTGGATAAGTGATAATGGCATGTCCATCAAAGTTGAAAAATGTCAACAATTATTCATAACTCAGAAATCGCTATCAGCCCCTAACTTCTCGGCTTTTTACATTGATAATATCAAAGTTGTGAACATGCTTAAATTTCTTGGAGTTTGCATCGATTCTAATTTAAATTGGAACCATCATGTGAATGCTATCTCGAAGAAAGCATCATCTAAAATGCACATTCTTCGTCAATTGAAGCCATTTCTGTCCGATTCTGATCTCCTTTTAGTATATTTCAACTGTGTCAGAAGTATACTTGAATATGCTGCGCCTTTATTTGTTGATTTGAGAAAATCTGAGTGTGATGCTATTGAGAAGATCCAAAACCGATCTCATAGAATCATATGTGGTGTTTCATCGTCATCGCAATGTCAATGTTCAAAGTTTGTTCCGCTAAGTTATCGCAGATTAATGCTTGGTATTGACTTGTTCACAAATTTGACGCAAAATCCTCATCATCCGTTGCATCATCTATCACCTCAGACTTTGCAGTATTCTAAAAAATATCGTTTGCCAGATTGCTCAACATCAATCAGAAATCGCAGTTTCATTGTTACAATGATTAGACTGATAAACTCTGGTTTCAGAAAGTGACCAGTATTCATTACCTTTTGCTTAATTATCGTTAGCTAATTAATGACTTTATCACTTTGTTTTGTCTATAATTTGTGCTTATGTGCTGCATTACGTATTGTTCTGCCTCACGATTATCAGTATTGAGGCATTGTTGTTTAATAAACGCTTCATTATTATTATTATTATTATATCCATCCACCTAATGACAAAAACTTCAAAATATCAACAAAAACAAAACACACAAGAATAGAAGAATAACTCATCATAAAATTACGCCAAAACCTCATGAATAATCAAACATCATCCGAACTTTTACATTTATTTTAGTTGGTGACCAATTCTAGTTCTGCTTGCTGACAGATATTTCTCTGTCAATACTTGTTTCATTCTATTTCTATGCCCACTGACGATTTCAATTTGTACTCTTGCCTTGCGACTGTCAAATGTGTTCATCATCGATTTCATGTCCAAAATTGTAAATAACCCTGTCCGTTTGTTGTATTATCGCCACTGATGATGGATACCACGGTATTTGAAACCGGTATGGCAATAAAATGCAACCATGCAAAATCCTTTTTCATTATCACATTGTACTCTTCTAACCTGGAAATTCGAAGAGCAACTACATGCGAACTTTCCGATGCACCTAGAAGAACATCGAAAAGGATATCGAACACTGCCGTCATGTGAAAATCTTTCTTGCGATGTCTTTCTGTCATCAACTTTTGAAAATGCCACACCTCGGCCATCTTCCATTAATCTTTCTCTTGTTCTGTAATTTCTTGCGCATCAATTTGTTCTACTCTCGCTATCATCAGACTTTGGTTGGATTCCATCCGTTCATTCAAATCTCCGATTTCTATAAAACGAATTGTCATCACATTCCAAAAAAGTCATGGACTATTTTTCCTCCGAACATACATTATAGTTCACCGGAATGGTTACTGATGAGAGATACTGCCCCCAGGGTGATATATTGCTATGAAAACGATTCAATCATTTGCTGCGGCTGTCTTTGAGGCAGATACGTAAAAGCTACTCAATCCATCTATAATGGTGACTCATGCATCATCTTCTTTTAGCTGTGCGTGCCACTAAGTGCTCACACACTCGACTCAGAAATCATCATGTCCGAATAAAAGGCGACTCTTATAAGGGAAAAGGAGATGAGTATTTGACCGTTTCATTAACAATAAGAGAACGGTAAATGCCGCACTCCCCCGCACTCAACGGATGGCTGAAACTCTTTGCTTTCATAATCATTTATATCTGTCGGAAAGTTTCAATCTCGAGTGTCCGCTTAATCTACCAAGAGAGAGAGAGAGAAATTTGACATTTTTTAATTGAAAGTGAAAGTAAAACGTTGTTCCTAAATAAGCCTGAGCATTATTCAAGCAAAATTATTATGTCATATGTAGTTGACGAAACGACCGAAGATCATGACAGTGAACTGAGCATCCAAAATAAAAAGCAAACTGACTTCTTTTCTTATTTTGAGATTGAATAAGTGAACAAGACAGTGTCTCGGCGCTTCGTGCCTTAAGCAGTCGATGGACGATAGATGGACAACGAGATGTCAGCGTGTGAACCTTTATAAACGGAATTACTAATATTAAGCAATGTATGTGCTGACTGTATGAATATATTTCTCTTGCGATGCGACCATTTACATGTGCAATTCAAAATACAGAAGTCAGTCATCATGTTTATTGCTGCAAAACTTTCGTTGCCTCTTTAAGCAAGCTACGGCAGAGGAATGGCAAAATGTCGGTACAATCGCGATTCATAAATATACACGTCAGCAACGTTCAAAGACCAAAAGACAACCTCAGACATTTTTGGTCATTGCGCGTTGCTGACCTGAACATTTGTCAATCGCGATTGTACTTATAGAGGCAGCAAGAACAACAGCTGGAACGGCATTCGTTATCAGGTGATAGCTGCAACTAGGCTAGTCCGCGACATTTTAGATCACACCACGTATTTTCATAAACCTTTGAGCATACAGCCAAAATGGATTTAAGTTGCATCTTCGATTGTGTATATCCGACGTAAATTCGTTCTGGTTTGACTTGATCACAGATAAAGAATCAGAAAGTTCTTAAAAATTATTTCATGAATTTTAGCGTGAATAGCTTCTGTCAGTAGCATAATTCCTTAGCATATAGTAAAAAGATCCTAAAGCTTAAGAAAACATTTCACGTCATTAAAATTTGTTATGTTACAAAGTTATGAAATTCAATCAAGAAACTACGAGGGTCTTTTTTGTCAATTACTTAGCCTCCTGTCATAGACCTCAAGTCATAGATTCCCATAATCGTGATTAATCATGTACATTGTATCTAAGATTCTATGGCACTCCTTTTGTCATATTTCATTTAGGCCAAAATTCAATTTAACTTACGATGCCAAAGTGCTAACATGAATTATTCCTGTATATATTAAGAAGTCAATAACATGTCCTATATTCATTTTCATAACACGACACCCATGAAGTTAAATATTTTGCAGTGTACATGTAGAATTGCTTCAAATTAATTCTAATTTGGATTGATAAAAATAAATGAGCAAACTTTATTGAATCACAATTTTCCAAGCAAATGCTCAGTAGAAGCTACGGAGACACGATGACATGATATGACAACTGATCAGAGGTGGAGAGCAATAGCTATTTCAAGTTGTTTCAAGATATACAATGAATTTAAAATTGAAAATATTCTGCAAAAGGTGGATAAAGGATCGATGCACTGCGAATAATAACACTTGAAGCAAAGCATTTATCGGCGAGGATGGGAGTCATGCGTCACAATTGAGCAAAAAGTTCACGTACGATTGACAGAATTAATGACAGAGCTATTCGTGTTATGAGGTAACCCAATGATTCGAAGTCGAAGCACTTTGCGTTTAACTTTTGAGAAATGCGTGAAACAAGTACTGAGAAGCGTTACTGAGTGAGGGGAAGACAGAAGTAAAGAGCGGATAAATGCGATGTAGCAACGAGTCATGAAATATTCAGCACAAATTGAACGACGAATATTGCAGATTATGAAAATTCTTCTTGAAGCCACTGAAGCATTCTATTTCAAATTGCACGAAGACATAACCCATAGACAGCAAAATGAATCAAGGTGATCCACAAAGCAGTCATCAGAAATGCGCAGACATGAGACATTAATGTTCCTTAGTAACAATATCCAAAAACATGGCGTTTGGCAGCATTTATAAGCTATCCAGCAAGCTCCATCCTAGCATTAGAGGTCTACACAGCAACTTTCCCTGCCCTCTCGCGATCCCAGTTTTGAAAAGAAAACATCGAGACTTCCCATGAAAATACTATTGTGTTCATTCAAGAGACGCAAGGCTTCTCCCAGTGACGCATGAGTCCTTCGAACACAGTCCGAAATCCATCTTTGGACAGTTCATTCAACGATGTCTTGGTCGCAATATTGATTGGAACCGTATGCTCTGAAGCGACTCTTTTACATTCCGGAAGAAGAAGAAATCACTTGATGCCAAATCCAGAGAATAAGGGGGTGTGGCAGCACTTCTCACTACCAACTCAGCAGCTCGAGAACCTCCCGCTTGCTATGTGCTGGGCTTTGTCATAATGAAAAATGGCGCATTAGGGGATCAATGTGGGCCCTTCTTGGGAAGTGTAGGTCACAGCTTCTCCCGGAGAACCCACAGGGAGTACAGACTACTCATGGTTGCCCTAGAAAGACGGGCCACGACAGGATCACACTGAAGATATCAATGAACACGATGTGTATAGCGTTCATGCTTCGTCTCTGAAATTTTCTCGTTTTGGTGCTCCTTCGTCTAGTCAGTCAGCAGAGTGGCGCTTCAACTCTGGGTCCCAACTAAAGACACGTGTCTGACGAAGTCGCCCACCATGCGATTGAGAAAGTCTTCTCCATCTTTCCGATGACTACGAAGTTCTCAAACGTGTTCTTGTTTCCCAGCTTCTCAGTGAGGACTTTGTAGACATTGCTGCTTCCTGTACTATATCTTCGCATGACTGTCGTCGATCCTTCTTCAACTTTCTTCAACCAACTTCCAAGTCCACCGGATTACAGGCTGATTCGGGAGGTCCAGAACGTGGAATATCGACCATGTCATGCCGCCACCACAGCAACCTAATTTCCTAACTGCTTGTATGGAAAGTGTGGTATCTTCCAAGTTTCTACGAGAAGGTGGTGAATATCTGCAGCGGAATGCTCCATCTCGCTGAATTGAACAGTATCTTAACATTCTTTCATCAGCTGCTGTCACTGCTACAGTCACTGTATTTTCATGGAAAATGCTGAGGGTCACAATGCGTGCAACGTCATCCAGTAAAGCATTTATTGCAATGCAGACGCAGAGCCATGAGCAAAATCTGTAGAATCGGGAATTTTCCGAAACATTCCCGGAACCAGTTCCATACTTGAATGACATGTTCCCTGGTGATTCGCGGGCACCGAAGACTTTTTTACTTTTTGTCAAAGTGTTTTCATCTTTGGATTATTAGTCCAGCTGCCAATATCAGTTTCTGCGGTTTACAAGACGCCTTATGACTTTTTTGAATATGTACGTTTGCCGAGTTCTATCCGATTCCGTTTCTTGTCAGGCAGGATTAGAGGAAACACCTGTAAATCCAAAGTGAAGCAGGCGGATGAATGTCTTCGGTATAGGAATGATATTTTCTATGCTTTCTCAAATTAACTGAAAGGCACTAAGTCAAGAGTCATAATCTTTGGCATGGCATTCTTCAAGTGATTCCTATCATGCGCGTGCTACTATCATGCTTCTGATCGGTGATGCGAGGTAGAATGTGGTAAAATGTAGCTATAATTGCCTAGCAACTGAACTTGCGACATTCGGATATCTGCTAGATGTCAAAGCGTTTACATGCATATTCTTGGACAAAGACACATGAATTTATGGGTTCGCGACTTGAAAGTATTATATGTCAAAAAATATAATTTTGGACTAGGTGCTTTTCAACAAAGGTATGTCGCAGTACATTGAATATCTAAAGAGAATGACAAGTATTAAATCAATAAATGACATCAACACCCTTGATTCCGCGACCTCACTCGCCCGACCTAGGAATCGAATTCCGCGGTTGGGACGAGCTCGACGCACCTTCTTCACTAGGCCACGCTGACGATTCAAAAGGAATGCGAATGAAGGCAGAAGTCATCTCCAAGTGATATCGACAGCTTATTGTCCTTTTGAACCATCAGCGTGGCCTAGTGAAGAGGGTGCCAGCTCTTCCTCACCGCGGACTTGGGTTTGATTTCTAGGTCGGGCGAGTGCAGTCGGGGAATCAAGGGTGTTGATGTCTTTTATTGACTTAACAGCTGTCATTCTCTTTAGATATTCTAGGTACGAGCACTTTTTAGTTAAGCATAGAAAGCATAGAAAATCTCATCTCTTCCGAAAACTCGTTTCCGTCTTCTTTCAATCGTATTTACATAAGTTTTCTATAATCCAGTCGACCAAGATCAAGCGCCGGACCGGATGGCACTCGGCATGCGCGCAGATTCGAAATAGTCATCAGGGGTACATAATTCTGTGAAAGTCTCATTTTCACGCACCCTGCAGAGCCTCGAATTGGTGGCCGGAGTATGTATCTTACACTAAGCTACTTATGACTGTGTTTATTGGACTACTTTTACAGAGATGGACATCTGTTAGCAAAAAGGAATCAAAGAATGAGATCAAAGAAATCTTGTATCAAATTTCGTTTGTGCAAGTGCTGTGTGTGACTTTGTTTCAACAATTATCATGCAATATGCTCACCGATGTTGTGACTATTGTGAGACAATAAAGTAAATAACATCTTATCTGTAGCCAATAGGTAAATGAAAGAGTCTAGGAAAGTAAAATAGGGTACAAGGATCTAAGTTAAACTTTCTGATCTGAAGATGTAGCCAGATTCACATTTTCCGGTTTGAAACTAAATTACAGGGAAAGCGAGTACATAAAGTAGGTATATAATAGGTAGAGTGTCAGTTTTTTGCGCAGATTACGTTCATGCGGTCCATAAAGAATTTTTGCAAATTATTCCTGTGTTTATATACCACCGACGTGATTCATACTATGTAAGTAGTATGAAACTTGTTAGATATCAAAAGGAATGAGCATTTGCTAACAGTCATCTTAATTAAACGGAAATCAAGCTGATCATCAAGAACATTTTATGAACCGCATTTTAATACAAGTCTTCATCGAAAAGTTAAAATTTTGTTGTGATTCTTGGCTGGTATTTCAAGTTTTAATTCAATTTTCAGCGGTATACTTTTATGATTCACTGAATTTATGTTTCATTTCTTGAATCTCAATAGTAATGTGGAGCCATATTTACATCTATTTAAGTGAATTATGATCATTGTCTTTGATTATGATGTCTTCTCTTTCAGTGGCAGGTAGTTTGTGACATGATCACGCTTAAGAAAATACTCTTATTAATAAGGCTGAGCATTAAAGTAATAGCAACCCATCGAATTACTAATTCAACTGACTGTTATCTCTACAAGGTTGACATGACACGGAGTATTTGTAAAACACTATTATTCCTTCTGTATTGCTGTCATGATCAGGTAAATCCGTGCAAATCGCTCGAAAAGTGTAAAAATTTGCATATCTCACGTGTGGTGCTGTGTCTCAACCAGGGATGTGGAGTCGGAGTCCGGAGTCCCATCATTTTTGCTGGAGTCGGAGTCAGAGTCCTATCAAATGATAGGACTCCGGACTCCGGCCCATAACTAGACCCGAAATATAATACAAACAAATTATTTATCCCCGTGCATAGCTGTCACTGTCTTGATGTCAACTTTCTCCGTCAAACAGAGGTACAGAGACAGCAGTGCATGAAAAAGCTTGTAATACTTGAGGGAATGAACCGTGATAGTGAAAAAGGATTGTCTTTTCACTCGGTGATTTAGTACAGAAGACAAGCCTTCCTATCCTCGATCACACCTGCGCGACAAAGGTCAGATCAGAGACAAAAATGAAATAGGCCTACTGGTTTGTTTGAGATGATTACCTCTCACCCTCTTAATCGTGTATGTGATGGTTCCTCTAAAGTGCATATCAAAATCGAAAGTGTACTCATATTTTTGGAGAAAGATGGGGATTTTCCTGCCTGGTAGAGACTGGAGAAAAACCATGTGAAGGACACATCAAAAGGCATGAGAGGAGCCGAGTCGTATGCATCCAACTTAAAGCGACATTTGATCAACTTTCATCGAGAATGATTGATAATTGATGCAGCAATGATCACTAAAAATAGGTTCAGATAAGCCTATAATGATCTATGATGTAAGTTGCCGGTTTGTTTTTCGAAAAACTGGGCTTTGCCACCCGGAGTTGGAGTCCTATCAAAATGATAGGACTCCGCATCCCTGGTCTTAACTCGAGTTCTTCTAATAACCTGTATACACAATGGAAATTCAATTAATATGGAGTTGCTACTGTGGGCGAGTACTTTAACACTGGTGCGTTAATTATTAATGAATACGCACTGAAGAATTTGAGAATAATCTTCGAACAATCATGGCATCGGATGACCTGTTTATTCCGCTTCAAACAAAATCCTGATGGACATGAAAGATGCGCATCAATAAATTGGATGATTTGATTGATTAATTGTAAAGCTTTGACGACATCCATAAACAATGGTGTTTACATTTTGCAAATGATAAGATAGTCATGTTGATCTAGTTAATGCAACTGATGAAGTTGCAATAACATCACTTGGGCATTCGACTGGAATCCTGTGGAAAATTTAATGAGTTAATGACATTAAAGTTGATGTCTCTGGTTAGCGATGATTTCATGAAAAGATAAAAAGAGACATCTTGCCGAAGCCAAAAATTGATGAGAGGCAATTATATAGTTGCGAAATCAACAGCTTATCGATGCATGACTACTGGGCATCATTTGATAGTCTCGGCTTCCCCAGAGGGGATAAATATCCCGATGCTCCAATCACTCATCACTAGAATTCAAATAAAACTTAATAATAATTTTGTCGTATGTAGATGTATTTCTATAATAATTCATATTATTAATTAGATTTATTAATTTATTAGTTATTGCTGGTGTTAGGTAAAAAAACGCTTTTTCAAATCACATTAATTCTTAATGGAACCAAGTGGTGTAAGTGTTTCTACCGGTTTCAGTTGGGTTGTTCTTTTCTGACAAAAATTGTGGTTGGTTTCTGATTGTCAACCAGTTTTACTTCAATGTCTTCAACAGATATTAATTAAAAAGACGTTTTCTTCCCAGCTGAAACTTTCTTTTTCAAATTGTCATATTTTACAATCTTTGCATTCATTTGAGCAGTATTTCAAATAAAATCATTGTGTATTGCGTGCAGTCCTGCTATGCAAATATAACAAAAACAAAAATCATACATACATACCAACGGTTCACTGTTGGAGGATATGAGGGAAAGAGACAATGGATAACAACTATAGAGTAGGTATATTAGGTAGAGTGGCAGCTCCGCATTTATTAAATCCCCAATGTGCATACACTTTCAATTTTATTAAATGAACTCGAGGGGTGATACAGGTGGTATTGTTGCTACAAATGTGGGATATGCAAATTTCGCATTTTTGCAGAAATTACAACGGGATTGATAGCATAATACAGAAGGAAATTATATTATTTTTAGTGATCGCCCGCGTCATGACAGCCTTGGAGACGTAATGTTTGTTAAATTAGCAGCTCGATGACCTGCTATTGCTTTCATGCTGAACCTCAAGAAAATCTTCTTAAGCGAGATCATATCATACGCAACCTGCCACTGGCAGAGCAAAATAACAGAATCAAGGACAATGATTTCAGCCAACTTTGAAAGGTGCAGATGGGTCCACATCACTATTCAGATTCAAGAAGTGAAGCATGAATTTAGTGAATCACAAAATCATGCCGGTGAAAATTGAAATAAAACTTGACATTTCAGCCAAGGAAGCAAAATAAGATCGCGATTTTTTCATGAAGACTTCCATTATAATACGGCTCATGAAATTCCCTTGATCATCAGCTTAATTTCCGCTTAGTTAGGATGCTTATTAGCAAATATTCATTCCTTTTGATATCCAAGTTTTTTCATGCTAGTTACACGTAAAGGGGCTTCCATGTCGGTAGTATAGGCTATGAATTTGCAAATTTTTGACTTTTTTAAAACTGCTCAATTGATTTTTTGGATCACGGGAACGTAATCTCCGCAAAAAACTGAATCTTTTCATACAAAAAGTTTCACTGGATACAGATACTTTTTTGAGTCGACACTCTACCTATATGTCCCTACTCTATGATGACAACTAACTAGACTATTTATAATTGAATTTAAACAAAGAAAATCAGTAACCTAATGATAAACTATTTGTAGTTTGCACAAAATCGCAGCCCCGATCCTAGCACGACACTTAGCGGCGCTCTGCCAAGATTCTGAAAAAATGCAACCTACCTTATTTATGGAAGATTTCATTGCCCCTGTCCCTAAAAATAGTCCTCCGAGACACACTGATGATGTAAAACCGATAAGCTTCCTGCCTGTCTCAAAGAAAAAAAGACCACTCTACCTAACATACTTACTCTATGGTTGTTGGGGTTAAGCTAATAAGTTGTGATCCTTGGAAGGCGTTTGATCGGTTGAAACAATCGCATATTGGAATGTGAGATGCCGAAGGAGCTTATCTCTTGGGCATTGAGTTATCTAGAAGGCCGGTCACAGTGCGAAAAGATTGACACTGTTTGAAGCTGTTTGTCACTTATTAACTCCGGAATCTCTCAAGCCAATGTTTTGGGGACATTCCTCTTCTCTATGATAATGCGTTCCATGGAGAATGCGTCTCATGATGATTGTTGCATTGAGATGTATAACGATGACATTGCCATCAGTCCTCCGCCTTATAGAACCATGAACTCTCATGTCAATACAATTCACTAAATAGTCTCAGACTGGTCACATTGATGTGGACTTGCGCTAAATGTGAACAAGGGTAAGTCGCTTTGTAATACCTGGAAGACGTCAGAAAGTTTCCGATCGTCTTGAGACGACATTGACACTTTGGGGTTCTATGCTCCCAAAGAAAGTAGCTGTTTAATATGTGAAAATTCTGCAATACTTCTATAGTCCTAAGGTAACCTTGCGCTGTATGCCAATGGACTCAAGTGTCTGTCAGAAATCTACATGTAGCTTAACTGCAACGATAATGACAATTTAGCAATTCATTAATCCTACACTTATTGCCTGTGACCAACACATGTCTATGACCATTCTATAGTTCAAATCTTAATGGCAACTCAATCATTGATTTCACAAAATGATTGTCATTACTCGTTTAATTTGCTGGAGAGAGATGATTTACATGATCTGTGTTTTCACTTTTTGGAAAGCAAATATTTAGCTTCTTTAGATACTTTGATTTTTTCCACTTTTCCGTATTGAATTACGAGCTCATATAAATACATGAACTAAATGTAAGCACATTCATAAAATACGGAAATCGACTGGATGGCACTAGCAAAATTCACATTGTCTCATTTTAATGTTGACTATAAATGCACGCTCATGTGACCCATACCTCAGGTCGCATATGAACTCAGTATTAAGTCAATTGAAAATCGCATAATAAGAAAATAAAGCAGATTAGACACATTTAAACAGAAAAATATTGCAAAAAAGACTGAATTTATTAAAGAAGATTTCCTTCGCCCCAAAGAATCAAGTTCTTTTCTCAGCAGCAAGCAAAATGCCAAATGAAAATTTTGGAGATGGGAAGAATTTTTTTCTCATTATAAGTACAAGTTTTCATATCATTCTTATCAACCGCAAAATTATGCGTCTCATAATTGGTCTATATGTGGCAACCACCACCTATACAGTTCAATGGGAAGGATTGTGTGTATTTATTTTTCGTTTGAAGCTTCTGTCATCGTAGTCTAAGCTGTTAAATATATAAAATACCTTTCGATCATCGCCGAGGATCATGGTTGCTTGTTGTTGGAAGAAATGTTCTATACATTTGCATCAGGACTGGGAGGGAATATTTGAATCCGTCTGAATGAATCCGATCGAATCATACGAATCTTTTATCAAAATAATCATTAATTATATCAGTCCGCTAGTTTTTCTGTTCCCTGCATGACTTCATGCAGTCATCTCGTGTAAAGCTCCAATTACCAGACTCACCAATGAAAAAACGTTGATTATTGTCTACCCATTAATCCTATTGCTGAATTTGATTATAATCTCCATACACTTTACTTCTGCATGCTGTAAATGAAAACGATTCAGCGAAGCGCCTGTTAAGAATTAGTTGACAATTGCCTGAGCAAACGAACATGTTTTTATTGCACGCCACTGACTCAAACCAAAACGTCAAATAGCCTTTTTGAACTTTGAAAGTATCTCAGTCAACCGTTAAGGCCATTCAGGATTATATTTCTTTGTCAGTGTAGGCCTGCAACCAGGTCATTCATTTACATGACAATAATGTGGATCAATTAGATATATTTACCATCAGTAGGTTGCAAGCAGCATTTTTGAATACCATAAATCATACTTAAAGTATACGCCGTAGTCAGCTTATCTTAAGTCAGTTATTATCAATTAATTCAATTACACTTATCTTTATCTACGTCCATAATGTTCATGAATCTACAAGCAAGAATAGAAAGGATGCAGTCCTAATCTTACACAATTGAAGCTGTCATTTAGTGCATCAAACGATGTTGACTAAACAATATCTCAAGAAAATCAGTGTCACTATAACATGGCATCGTAGAATAATATACAATTTCACAATTTTGAGATATGAGCGAATCCATCGAATAGACGAATCTTTGAACTTGATTCGCGCTTAGCCCTGATTTGATCAATGCTACATACCAGTCTTGCCGTGGGAATGGGAATCTTGCTTCAGGTCATGGGAATCCCATGGGAATTAAATGAAAATTTTGATCACCAAAATAAGATAAATTTATATCTTATTTAAAAGTATCAACTCTTTTTTGGTTTGCAAAGGTTGTGAGAAAGCGAGAATCCAGGCTGTAGTTGCACTCATCTTACTGGATGACTAGGCGAAGCCGCTCATGAATGACGCACAGATTGAAGTGAAAATACAACATTTATACATGTACATTGTACAGGTGTGTCTACAGTAAGCAGGCTGTCCTTGTCTGAAAAAAGCATGATTCTGTCAGGGTGACGAAACACGGGTCGGTAACCATCATCATAACAACTCTTTTCTTGGCTTATCAATCTTATAAGAAGACTAATATCGGTCTTGAATGAGAGAGAGAGAGAGAGAGAACCTGGATTATGTAATCATCTGTTGAGGCTGTCTGTCAATTCGCATCGTCAACAGTAATGAAAACTGTGCCCTACTTGCGACGGATAGGTACATGGATGGGTACATGTATAATTTAGTGTTATCAATAGGTACATGGATAGGTACATGTATAATTCAGTGTTATGAATAGGAACAAGTATGAGATCTGTTTTACTGGATAGGTACATGTGTTTGGTACAATCGGTTGAGTACACTGTGTTTCGGAACGTCTATGATCGAACTTGTGTGGTTTGGTTCTGAGCACTTGGGTACGTACCGATAGACGTCCGTTGTTTGATTTTGAATGGGTTTGCTCAATTGCGACTATTGTGACTATTGAAACCATTGTAATCAAGATGACACATTGATTTTCCTTTTGCGTAGACAAACTAAGCTATAAATATGAGATAGTTGTTTGATGACATACATAATGATGACTAGTATCCCAACGTCGTGGGTTGTCAGGATACAGTTAAACAGGATACATGATAATATGAAGATGTGTAAATTGATTCAAAATTCAAGTGATGATTTCATTCGTGATTTAGCTTTTGCAATACACAAATGTCTACCTATTTACAAGCCTCTATTGAATGCTGGCTCTTTGAATAGTATCAAAAGTTTTCAAATCCAAGGAGTAGTGATAAGAAAAGGCGAAACTTAATTCAGCGCGGTGGTGGTGGGTTTCTAAGTATGTTAAATGATATTGGAAACAGTATTAATGGTGTAATCAATAGTCCACTTGGAAGGATTGCAGCAACTGCTGCAATGTTAATATAAGGTTAGCGAATCATAAAGTGACACGTCATCACTTTGATTGATGAGTCATATATAGGTGTATATAAGGAAGACGCTTTAATGATATTTTACCACTTTCAAGTGACAATTCATTTGCGCTGGTTGAAAGCTCCGAATTAGTACTTGTTGAAACATGACTCAGAAAATGTATACAATCAGAGAGGAAGGTGACGCTTTTGAGCAAGATCTCTTGAAGCTTCGTCCGACACGAAAGGTGCAAGGGATTGGAAATACGTTCTACTTTCAAACCTTGAATTATGGTGATGATGGCTTTTATCTTCAAGTTCCATTCTTCCACAGTAATGGTATGTCTACATCAGGGTATAGCAATATGAGACAAATGCGAGTGACTTTTCCAAAATGGCAACAGGTGATTCTTAAAACTATTGACTCTTTCGCGAAAGAATGTGTTGAGCTGCCTGAAAGTGCTCCCACTCATTGGAGAAAGGCATTAGAGGAAGGAGTTGGTTACATGGAATTGCCGGAATTCGATACACTGTTTTTAAAACTATCGGATCATTTTCAAGCATTCGATCTCTTAACAAACGCGATGGAATGTGAGGATCTCAAACGGGGTCGCTATATGGGCTTAGTGAACGTTACCGGACTTTATATTGGCTCACATGGTTCGACTGGTAAAGTAGCATCTTTACAAATGAAGGTTCTTCAACTAGTCTATGAACCACTACCAATTGATAAATGTTTAATTAACATTGATAAGACTGCTTCAAGTGATGGGAAGGAAGAGAGCAAAAAGCGAGGGCGGAAATCTAAAGATGGGAATCCTAAATTGAAGTTGAAGCGCCAAGATGCTGACTTGAAAACTTTCTATAATCCTAATTGTGATGAGGAAACACAAATGTTTTAATTTATAAATGTTTTAATTTGTAAATGTAACTTGAAAGTTTCTATTCTGAATGTAAATAAACGTGATCTGGAACATGTGTCTGTTTTGTTGTTCTAAGCAAAATTAGCGGGATGATGAGTTTAATGTTAATGGAATTATAAGATGACAGATTTTCGTCTATTCACTGATCGCACAATGTGTGTCGCTGGACCAAGTCAGTCCGGTAAAACTACATTTGTAACTGAATTGCTACAATACAGAAATGAAATGTTTAACAAGGAAATTAAGAGAGTCAAATGGTATTATGGAATATTTCAACCACAACTACATTCTGCACTTCGCTAGAAAGGTTATGAGGTGAAGCAAGGGTTGCCATCAACTGAGGATATCAAAGCAGGTGACTTACTAGTATTAGATGATCTATTACGAGAAAGCAAATCTTCAAAGGATGTAACTGAAATGTTCATTCAAACTGCACATCATAGGGAAGCTTTTATTATCTACATCACCCAAAACATCTTCGATGGAGGGAAAGAGCAAAGAACTAGAAGTTTGAATACACATTATTTGGCAATATTTAAAAATCCAAGAGATAGCAGTCAGATACATCATCTCAGTAGACAGATATTACCTCAACAACCTAAAGTACTTTCAAAAATATATGAAGATGTAACAAAGAAACCACATGGCTATCTCTTTATTGATCTAACCCAGGAATGTCCGGAACGACTTCGATTTCGAACAAATATCATACCTAATTCCGCTGAACCAATGACAGTTTTCTCGGTTCACAGTTAGTTCTAAGCAATGTACTTTGTTGCCTTATTATTTTCAAAGATGGTAGTCATTCCTCAAGAGGAGTATGTATAATTGACTACATTACAAAGTGCACAGGAAGTCAAAAATATAGATCAGCCTATTACGAATCAACTTAAGGAACTAACACAAAAGGATATGGAAATTCAGAAGATTAAGGATCCCTATCGACGAATGCAGTTAGCAGCTGAAAACATTGACGAGAGGCGACAGATTCGTGACAAGTTGCGACGATTTATAACCTTGTCAACACCTCGACCATATCGTGTGCGCGCTGAGCGATTATTTGACTTCATTGATCCACATGTGAAGTTCAATGAGAGAGGGGAGATAATAGATGAAACAACTGGTGATGTTATTAGAAATAGTCACATAGATGACCTTCTACAATATGCTGTCAGAGATGTAAGGCGAAAACTAGGTGCACCACAAGGGTGGACATATTTTCAGAAAATTTTATCTGATCAAAATGTACCTCACAATATTATTGGAGGACCGACTGTGAATGAATTGGATTAGGGTCACTTACAAGATGGATCAAAGAGTAAAACACCCACGATGGTGGTCAAGCGAGAGCTTCATGATCCCGATGATCTGCAACCAAAAAGAGCTACTAGGCGCTCAATGCGTGTTGCGAAGGAGTATAGTAAATATTAAGCAAATATGAATTAAGCCTTGCCTCTCTCATATCATGTCGTTACAAAAATTTTGCTGTTGTTTGAAATCTGCGCTCGAAGGTAAAGCAGAAGAGGGTATAGAGGTTGATATCAATTGTGTTAGCAGTTGATGTGCGAGTAATACGCGTGCAAATCAGAACAAAGACGATGAGTACAGCAGTGAAACTCAGAAAGATTTATTACGACTTAAATCATCCCCGCAAGTTTCAGTCGTCCGGAGGTTCTAGCTCGTGCAGCAGGTGTGGGAATAGAGAACGTCAAGAAGTGGTAGAGGAGTCAACCGACTTACACTCTTCACAAAAATGCGAGAAAGCGGTTTCCAACAAGAAAATATGTTGTTAACAATATAGATAGTCAATGGCAAGCGGACTTGGCTGACATGCAACAGATATCACAGTACAATGATGGCTATAAATACATCTTAACTGTAATAGATATTTTATCTCGCTATGCTTGGGCACGTGCGCTGAAATCTAAACGAGGACCAGAAGTTGAAGCAGCTTTTCAGAGCATTTTCGATGAGGGGCGTGTTCCGCAAAGAATACAGACCGATCAAGGGAAGGAATTCGAAAACTCTCATGTTCGAAGTCTCCTTAAAAGTCATAATGTGGAATTGTTTAGTGTCAAAAGTGCTTATAAAGCTGCCATGGTTGAGAGGTTCAATCGCACACTGAAGAGAAAAATATGGCGCTATTTCACTGCAAAAAATACAAATGTTTGGGTAGGTGAGCTGCAGAAATTTGTTAAGAATTACACTGAAAGCTACCATCGAATCATTAAGATGAAACTAGTTGATGTTACCCCAGATAATGCGATGGATGTATGGCTTCGATTGTATGATAAGAAAGCGAAAAACATTTCCAATGAAAAGAAAATTAATGTTGGTGATAGAGTTCGGATTTCAAAGGTTAAGTCTACATTTGAGAAGGGGTATCTACCTAATTAGACTGAAGAAGAGTTTTTTGTGGATGAAGTAAATACAAAATTTAGACCCACCATGTATAAATTAATAGATTACCATGGCAATCCAATTGAAGCAAAATTTTACTCTTATGAATTGCAAGTAGTAGACAGAAGTGAAGAGGTGTATATGATTGACAAAATAATTAGGAGGAAAGGTCATGGCAATCAAAGGAAATATCTAGTTAAATGGAAAGGATATCCTGATTCATTCAATAGCTGGATAACGCACCAGGATCTACAAAATGTGGAGGTGGGAGACACTCGTAACTTTTAAGCTAATATAGCATGTGACTTCTTACATATATGAGGTCAACATGTCTACTAACTTCAACATCATTCTTCCAAGCAATAGCAACCCCAAGATATTCCAAAGTAATAAACCATCTCTATACTCTGTTGAATTCGCTAATCCAATTACTCTGCATGGACCCCATGAAGTTGCTCTAACTGAAATTACTTATTACAACGATATCAGTTTGCTAAAGAACAACTATTTTGAATTACATAAAGAAGTGCGAGAGAAGGATGATTGCTTTCGCATATTTCAAAATAGTCTACATGGTACATGGGCTTTTCATCATCTAACTTTACATCCTTTTTCAACATCTTTACCATCTGTCCAAAACATGATTAAAATTCAAAAGGCATTTGCAACGTCAACTTTTGATTCTAAGGTTCCCACAATGAGCTTGCAAGATAAAGAAAAGGAAATCGGTAGAATGTTTGAACGAATAAATGATCTCTTCAAGCTGACTTTGAATAAATTCTACAAACCAGTCATAAAGGGGTCAACAAAATTGATGAAGGAAGGGAAGCATGTTCTTCTTGTATTAGGTAAGGATTTGAGTCATACTTTTGGGTATTCCAGAACAACTTTCTCATCAAGGTATTTGTACAATGGACGTGGGTGGAATTCGGAGAGGAAAGTCACTGATTTTCAATGTAGAATTGTGCCATTGTATGCATTACAAAAAAGGAGCATCCGAGTAAAAAATAAATTTGAGCTCATTAGAAGTGTTGAAGACTTTGCAAGAAAGTTTCAAGGATCAGTGACAGAAACGTTAATGACTTGTGAATATAAGAGAAAGTAACTTTATTTACTGTTGAAACGGAGGCAGAATTTATTGTTTTTACTAAAAAGACACCATTGGAAAAGTCTGAGTCCGCTGTTATTGAATTCGGATCTGAAATGATTGGGATGTTTACGGGCCTTGAAAGCGCACCTTGGTTGACAGAATTAAATGATACATTCAAGGTTCAATTGTCCTCTTCTAAACTCAAAGCATCAACAAATGCTTCATGGGATATCCACGTATACAGCGAAGACATATTGGGTGATGAATTATCTACTTCCAGTGAACTTGTAAAAAGAGTTAATTTGAACATTGAAAGCTTGAAAACGCCATCTGAATTGTGTACAAAGTTAAATGAGTTTGGTGTAGATTACCTTGATGCAGATGAATATCACTTTTCTTATGACCCACATAAGAAACGCATGATTGTAAAGGTAGGGAAGAACTCTCTTATCAAGCTGGATAGCGTGTTAACGACCACATTGGGATTCTCAAAATCAACTATTTATGAAGGCACATCAATAAGCGATACAGCCCCATCACTAGAGCGTGATATAAGTAACTTATACGTCTATTGTAACATTATTGAATATACAAGGGTTGGCGACATTGAGGCCCCACTTCTGCGCACATTTCCTCTCTCATCCGTAAGGAAGCAACTAATCAATCGAGAATTTTTTAACACAATGTATCTACCAATCAGCCGAAATTTCATCAATAGAATTGACATATCAATTCATGATGACGCAGGAGAAGTAGTACCGTTCTGTGGTGGTGTTACTGTTTTGACCCTACATATTAGGTCAAGAGAATAAGGCTTTACGCTATTGTGACTTCCATAGTTATTCAATAGTCATAATGACAGGCATTTACAGTAGACCATCATATCAGAGCGGTTATCCCGTGTTTGTTGGAGGTAGACGACAAGTTGGAGGAGGCATATTTGGTGCACTAAGACGTATGGTTCTTCCAACACTCAAAAAGTATGGCGTACCAATCATGAAGCGTGTTGGAAGCAGGGCTTTAGATTTTGGTGCAAATGTTGCAGCTGATGCGCTTCAAGGTGAGGATATCGGTGAATCTATGAAAATGCGCGCGCAGCAATCTGCCATAGACGCATTAGATGATTTAACAAAGACGAGACGTACAGTTCGGAAGAAGCGTAGGAAGTCAAGACAAGTTGGATCCGGTCGAGTTACTAAGCAAAGACGCAGGAAAAGTAAAAAGCCGACTAGAGCAGCACGTTCTAAATCTAGACGTCGAGTGAAAACAAGAAAGCGCAAACGAAATTCCACAGCGACTAGAAACAAGTCAAAACGAAGGAAGACAACATATTCATAGACCTAATACGATGCAGAGTATCAATTCGGCTTTGTGTTTCTTCGATTCTCCCCCTCATCAGACAGACATCATCTCCTCAACAATTGTAGACATAGTCCTCACAACAAATATCGATGGTAACCAGCAGCCTATTCAGTTTGATATACCTGCCAATCCTCAAGATTATATTGACTGTCAATCCATTGATTTAGAGTTGTGTATACAAGTTAAGAAGACTGATGGTACAAATATCGATTCATCCAAGGATAAAGTGGGATTAGCAAATCTTCCTATTGCCAGTCTGTTCTCAGATGTGTATCTAATATTGAATGACAAACAGATTGAAGGAGGGGATCGAGCATATCCATATGGAGCATATATACATACAATGACTCAATTTCAAAAGCAAGCTAAACAGTCACACTTGCAAGTTTCTGGGTGGTATGATGATCAGCAAGGGAAATTTGATGATGTCTCAAATACAGGGTTGAAAAGACGAATGGATTTAACAGCGAATTCAAAGGAATTATACTTGAAAGGACCCGTCTATCTTGATTTCCTTCGTCAATCCAGATATCTGCTATCACAGGTTAAAATGCAAATAAAATTTATTCGTGCAAATCCTGAGTTCGCGTTAATGGCTTTTGGAGCTACAAACTATCAAGTCAACATAAGTAATGCCGTGCTCAATGTAAGGCGAGTAACAATGAACCCGTCAGTCATCAACGAGCATGCGACAGGATTGAAGAAAAACAATGCAATATATCCAGTTAATCACAGTGTGTTGACAAAACTTCACAATTGGTGCGGGATCATCCTCACATGCCTACCCAAATCTTTTTCCCACTGCAATGCCAAAGGCGGTGTATATCACATTTGTGGAAAATGAGGCATTCATTGGTGCTTTTGAAAAGAATCCATTCAATTTCCAACACTTTAATGTTAGCAAACTAGCACTCTATGAGGATGGGAAATTTGTATCTTGCAAAGGATATGAGCCTAATTTCAAGATGGTAAATTTGCACGTGAATATGGTTCCACTTTCACTGCCCTCAACATGTTTAATACAGATGATTCAAATGGAATTACAATGGATATGTACAAGAATGGCTACTTCTTCATTATGTACAACCTCACAGCAGATGCAGATCTAGGTGGTGAAAGCGTAGGAGTTACAAAGCCTGGAAATCTACGACTGGAGGTATCATTTGAGTCACCTTTGAAGAAAACAATTACTTGTCTCATTTATGCTATCTATGATAGCAAAGTTGAGATAACAAGAATGAGAGACGTGACTGTCAGCTATCAGAGATGAGTAACTTAAGCAACATAGAAATCTTGAGGAAAATGAGGAAAGCTCATCCCTACTCCAAGACAATATTTCTCAATGTCTTTTCTGGAGATAATTTACCTGATTCAATTCCATTCTATCCTTGTTCGCTTATCATCAATACGGATACCAACAATCTTCCCGGAAAACATTGGATTGCTGTATACATCAATCGTTATAAAGTTGCCGAATATTTTGACTCTCTTAATCAACCTCGTTTACATGATATCGCATTATGGATGAACAGGTTCTCCTGGACTGTTAGGAAAGTGACATCGTTCCCACTTCAAAGTAATACATCTCTAATGTGTGGTGGCTATGTACTCTATTTTGTCAACGAGAGACCATTGAAAAATAACTGTAAAAGTGCTTTAGAACTATTTTCAAAAACTGTGATAAAAATGATGTAATTCTTACTAAATATGTTGAAACAGTTTTGAAATAAAGTTTTATGTTGTATCATTAACTTGCTCTCTTTTTTCCAAAACAAGGGTTTATAAGGAAAACAAAAACATATTCATATTTCATTATCTATTCACATATATACAAAATCTATTCACATATATACAAAATCTACAATTTGGTTTTCATGAAACATTTTTTCAAATCACATATGATGGGAGGTACATCACTTATGTCTTCGATGCCGGTTATCACAATGTTTCCATTATGGAACACATGAACATGATATGGATGCCAGTTAGTCAATTGAATTGCTGGAAATAACTCCACTTCATAAGTTAGATTATGTGATGATGTAACTTTACGGAAGTCATAGTGATAGTGTAATTCACATAACACGGTCATTGTCTTCACTTTCCAATCAGATAATGAATCACCAAGTAAATGTTCCAAAGTAAAGTGTAGATATGAGAGATCACCCTCCATGACCCTTCCAATACATTGGATTGTTCCATTTGGAAAGAATAGGATAGTGAGAGATTTATCCTTCCTCTAAATCCTCCATGTTAACATTGAGGGTCTTCCAAGATGAAAGCTCGTTGTCGGCTTCAATTTGCGTTTTATCAGTAACCATTGTTTTCGGTTGGGTATAGTCCTCTCGATCTCTTGTAGATTGAGTTTTGACTTTGCTTTTGTAGTTAACATCCGATTTACAACTTCCAACCGTTTGATGTCCTCCATCTTTAATGAATGACGTTATCTGTGGGAGTATCTCCCTTGTAAAGGTTTCCCATGTGACGTCACTGAAACGAAAAAATCGATATTCAACATCTTCCCGTTTTGGTGAACAGACGTATAGTTTGACTGATGAATCACACTTTATCCATACCTTGTCATCAAGAGGAATCTTGATCCGAGTCTTATGGTTGTCAATGAGATCCGCAAAGTCTTTCAGTGAAGGCAATTAGTCAATACTAATGCAAACGCCACGATGTTTTCGATCACTATTTGCTATTGAATGACGAAATGCTATTCTTTTAGAATTTGTTATGTGAACGTTTTGAACGTCACTAAGTTTCCATGTTCTAGTGTAATGAGGCATGTTCCGAAAGCTATGTTTCAAATTTGAGTTCAATGTTTGCCTAAAGTTTGTTATTATATTAGCTCAACATATCGGAATGATGTTGAGTACAAATTCTTCACATATTCATTCACATTAGGACTACCTATTTATTAGTAATCATTTCTACATATCGAAAAGATGTAGAAATTTCAATTTAGTAAGACTACTTATGCATTAGTAAGTGTTGCTACATGTCGGAAGATGCAGCAATCGCAAGATCTATTACAAGTGAAATATTATATTGTTTTTATTTAGACTTATTCTACATCACCTGTGACAGGAAGGCATCTCCTTCTCTTCGACGGTGGGGGAAGACCTAGGCTGTAGTGTCCATATGGTAATGATAAATTTTTATCCAGCCAACAGCGCTTATCCTCCCAAAGTGAAAGACCTCGCTTCCTAAATGATTTTGTGCTAACTATGTGATTTTTTGAATTTATAATTGTCATATCTTCAGTTGTATCATTCTCACTATAATAGACACTCCTATAGTCATTATGTTTCAATTTTTAACTGCTGCTCTCTGAATTCCTTTTGCACGTTTGATGCTATGATTCGTAGAGTCTAGATATTTTATTGAATACATTTTCGGTTTTAGTAGGATCATTTCCTCAAGCAACTTTCCAGCACACTCATCCTTAAAACAACCGAATCTAGCTTTGTTTGTAGTTGAGTATAGTCGGTGATGACTGTCATAGTTTGAAGAGTCAAACTTTTCACCGAAGTATAGAAGTATATCTTCCAGACGGACAGATGGTGATGTGTATAAACATAGGAAGAAACTGTCGGTATCACCTCCGCAAAGCCGCGTTCTATTTATCAGTGGACACCCTTTTAGATCATTGTTATATAATTGATACATTTCCAACTTACTATAGTCAAGTACTGCTTGACCAACATACACGTATATTAATTTATTTAAAACTATTGAAGGTTTGTACATTTCCATACCAACCAGATCTTCATCAAATATTTTATGTTGAACATAGAGAGGATGATTTGACAATTTCAGTAGTTGTTTCTCATTGTTGACTAGTTAAAATTTTTTCCTTCTCCTTACATTTTCCATTGTTTTACCATATAAAGAATTATTTTTCAATTTGTAGAATGACTTTTTGAAGTCAGTGTTTGATTGAGCCCTCTTTTTAGAGTTCATATCAATGTATGTTTTTAACCAAGGCTTTTGTGTGAATTTTATGCCACTATGAATCTTCTTGATTCTCATGCCCATGGTTAAGTAAAATTTTAAAATTGAGTAGTGGACTACACAATTTTCCTCATCAGATTGATGGAGCAGAAGTTTCTTGATAGAAGAAAAATGTGTATTTGCTCTTACTTTTTCATATAGATTTCTCATATAGTGTGAAAACATTCTCTTTTCAATCATCTGCATTTCTGGAGCTAATGGGAAATCGGCAGTGTCATCATGAATGGCTGCAGGATACTCTAAATCTAAATCAAAAATGTAGCCGATTTCACCATCATCATCTATATTTTGAACATTTTCTTCATTTAAAAATTATCTAATTCCCTTTTATTCAACCATTTGAAATTTGAGTGGAGTAGATTTCTACTGAGTGAAGAACCGTAAAGGTTATTAACATCTAAGTAGGTCAAATGTCGACTTTCATGTGTATTATTTCCTAATTCTTCAATGCGTGCACGCGCTCGGTGAATGTTGGTGAAAGTCATACCCATTCTAATTCCTCTTTCAAATAGATTGTACATATTTTCATCTTGTATGTAGTGTGGGGGATCATTGGAAGAGAAATTTAGTGCTGAGGTAAAGCTAAGATGTGGGAGACTGACAAAATGTACAGGGTCGACTTCATCCTCACGTTGACTCAATGCTCTAAACACTTCAAATATGTCTGCCAACAATAAAACATCTAACTTCAGATATGCCAGCATGTAATCACCAAATGTGCTACAATTAAATTCAATCCATGCCTTGTTAGCGTGTTCATATTCACTATCGGAACAGTGCTCACGAGTAAGATCATTATAGAATTCAAATTGTGGTGGTAGACAGTCTTCCGTCAACGTGTTTAAGTTTTTGAAGTATGAATATGGAAACACTCCCTTCTAATATAAAACATTATCACTTAATTGTGGAAATTCTACCCTTAATGTCTCTACATGCTCATACGTTTGCAAGCCCTTGGCTAATTCACTCAAGGATGCACTTAGAAATTGATATGAGTCTAAGAATTTTAGTTTAAAGTATACTGTCTTCCCTTTGTATTCATTTACAGGGACACTGGCGGATAAAGTTATATATTTTTCAGCAGTTGCTGCTACAACATCTAATTTCCAAGATTTCATTCTTCCAATCGCTTTATGGCAAACGATGTGACTATCATAATTTTTAAAATTGTGGAAAAGTATGGGGAGCTCCCGTCTGTTAAGTCTTAACCGGAGATTGCATTTCCTACATAATGTTTGCCTATATCGTCCGGTGATATGATCATGATCACGAACTTTTATGACTTCATCGCTGAATTTCGATTTACATTTGTTGCAACATTCTGCATTCTCATGGCGTGCTTTTTCATCCGCTGACAGTGACATTGGCTGCCTAGTTGTTGCACATTGGTTGTCATATAAGTCTTGGGCTACAGTTTCTAAGTGGTGCAAGAAACCAATAATGCAATTTTCTCCCTCAAAGAGGTAATACTTGTTTTCAAATTTTGATTGAAGGGCATTATGCCAGACATGATAAGCTCCAATGGCCGCAGGTTTATGTATTTTATTATCAATGTAGCACTCTATATCTGCATAAATTACTAAAGGAGGACTTAGTTGATATTCCATGCTACTTGTTAGTACTTTTAGATCCGATGGCATTTTTTCTATTTGTGCTTTTCCTCGAATACAAAACTGGAAGTGTCGTTCTAGTGTTGTTTTATATGTGAATGACTGATTGCATCTTTCGCAGAAGTATTTATGTCTTTTTGAAGTTCTCCTATACAATCTTGACAGCTTTGGAATTCCACAATAGTGTGCTGCTCCATTGTTTAAAATTAGCAAAAAATTTACCGTTTGCCTACCAGTAAAGTTACTATTGTAACGAACACCTTTGAGTCCATTTTCATAAAAGTGAATGTTAATTTTAATATCATTATTTTTCTCAAATTTTGGAAGAATATCTTTGATTGATACTGGTGTGGAAATGCCTTCCATATTTAGCTCAGATGTCCACTCACTATATGATTTTACTTCATTCCTTGAAAAAGGTACTTCATTATAATGCAATATTGATAAAACTGCATATAGGAAGCAATCATTTGCATTTGAATTAACATTAATGACAGCTTTAGAGTTTTTTAACTTCTTTGGTATAGGAAATGATTGTCCACCTGACAGTATTGGACTTGTTATTACATTGAACTCCATATTTTGTACATCATCTATAATCCAATTGCTACCCTTTTTTGTGAAGGCTTCAATATGATTTATTAGACTATTTAGATGATCCTGAAACCAAGCATCATAGTCATAAATATAGTTTGAGGATGATGAGGTAAAGTGTGCAAGAAAAGTTTCTTCTTCTTGAGGATTAGAACGGACATAACGAATTTGTGCAATCAGACGACCGCGCAATTGATAGCTCCTTAGTAAGTCAGACACTAAATTCCCTAACATAGAACGCATGCTTTCTAAGAATGATGCTATGTCCACAGTAGGTGTTGTTGGTGTGATATCATACACACGTGCATGGCCATTGAGTGCACTTTCGCTGAGACTAACAGTTCCATAGTTATTATGCATATTCATCTCACTATTTGTATTATGTACATTCATATGCTGTCGAAATCTACTTATAGAGTTATACGTTTTGCCACACGGAGAACAGTATTGCATAAAGTTTTGTATGTTAGTTGAAGCGCTGGTTGTTGGCTTAGAAGTAGATCTATTTTGATTATTTGAATTTGACTCTGTTATGCTATCATTCGGTTTATTATTGCATACAAGTTTATGTCTCTTAAGATTATCTATCCTATTCGTCTTATATGGACACTTGCTACATTGATACGTTTTTCCTAACATACAAAATTTTTCATGACGTTGCAAATTGCCTATGAGAGCAAATACTTTTCCACACTTGGTACAGACAACCATGATTATTGATGAGGATTGAAATTAGCAAGCCCTTATATACATCTATCATCCTATGACGTCGACGTTATCACTAGCCAATAGCTTATGTTCCCATCTGATGCAAAGAGAAAACATAAAATGTTTGATAATTTCTTTTTTTCCTAAATGAAGAAAGATAAAAGTTAAAGTTTGGCACACTTTACAATTCCGCTGTGATTCAGCTTCAAATGACTGCATCCTTTTGCGCAGACGCTGAAGTCGTTCATGTGAGTCAGTCTCACTTTTCTTATTCCATTGTTCATACACTCGATGTGAATTAAAGTTTCTTTTTCGTGGATACGGCTATTTGAAACCTGGGAGGCCAACAGGAGATTGGATTGTGTGAGATTCCTCACAGATTCAATTAAGCCTCTGTTCTCCTCCTTCATTTTCTTCTCCCGCTCCTCTGCCTGCTGTAGGCGCTCCTGGCAGAGACGCAACTTGCTTTGCATATCCTCTTCTGTCGAGGTTGCGTCCACGTCAACGTTATAATCCCGCACTGGGAGAGGAGCCGTCACATCCGACGTTGGTAGAGCTGCAACTGGGGGAGGTGTTGTGGGAAGTAGTACCGGGGAGGAAGGAGCTGCACCTGGCGTCGGTAATGGGTTCGGAGGAGATACCGGCAAGGGAAGACGTGCAGGGGATGATGGAGCCAAGCAGATCATTGGGGACGGCGGCAGGCGGACACTCCAGCTCGGGGATGCCCGGATGTTGCTGAAGGAGACCTCCTGTGATGCATGCATCACGGAGTCCTGTAAACGAAAAGAAACAATTGTTTATGAACTATTTGCAATTGTTAACATTTATCAAAATTAAAATTTTACACTACGTAGATTCAATTACATAAATTAAAATTAACTTGTTGACATTTATTAACTGTCAATGTGAATTTCACATACCTTCAGCTCGATTGTCCTTCGATTGGATCCACCTTCATCCTCCGAAAGAACCATCGAATCATTCTAGAAGATAAATTGATCTATTGCAGATTAATAAATTTATACTCAAGCGGGTTTCTAAATTACAATGGAAAAGTTCTCTGCTCATGCAGTCATCTAAGCATTATACTTACATTTGCAACCGAATTATCATCATCGGATGAGGATGTTGGAGACGACGTGGTGGAGACGTCATCAGATGATGATGAATCGCCCGATGATTCATGGATGGAGTAGGGCCTCTCCTCGTTATCCTCTATAGATGTGGTGGTCGCCGGCGTAGACAGAAAACTCCGCTGATGTCTTTTAAGGGACAAAGATCGTACAGCCTGCAGCGAAAATGTGATAATGCTTTTATAACTAAATAGATATTAATTAGAATTAATACAGACATAGACCATATACATGTAAAGTTTTTTTCCAGGTATTGTTGTCTGATATCGAATCGTAGACCATGAAAATCACACTTACGGGACTTGAGATGGTTTTCTTTTCCAGCGAATTCAACCGAGGTATTGCAGGATACCTTTGGACACTTGGAAACAGCTGAAAATAGAAATTCATGTTCAATTTCACATTAAGAAGTAACAAGCAAATTAATTTCTTACCTTTCGCAAGTTTTCCACCGCATTATTGTCTTTGAAACTGACTTTCAGCGGTCGGGGCACCTCACACTGAAATATTTATGAAATATTGATTTAATTTATGCACACAATTACTAACCTGAGTAAATAGAATCTCACATCTTGAACGACCAGTTTCTGCTGCACCAACACCTTGGCTTCCTTCGGTGGGGGCATCAACATGTCCTGAAATGTGTTATTAACAAATTTATTTTAATCTAAAGGAAGCAGTAATTTTTGTCAACTGTGAGTCAGTTGTCCGTTCAAGTTAGCATTTAGAATTGACTGCACTTACCTCAAAATCACTCAAAGTCTCATCAATAAATTCTCGAGACTTGGGGACTTTCTCAGGTACTCGGGACTCGGGGGCTTTCTTTGCCTCAGGCTCGTCCACGTGTGAGAGCACGCCTTCAGTCGGCCTTTCCTTGTTAAAAAGCCTCTCCAATTTCTTTTTCTCTGCCTTGGAGGTAAGGTTGATGCCTTTCCGGCCATTCTGTTGGGCACAGGGAGTATGTTTGGCAATGAAGGCCTTTGCTGAGTCGCTGTTTACCTTGTCGTTGCTCCTCTCGTATGTCTTGCAGGTTAAACAATAGAGGTATGTGAAATCCTGTTTGAATGTGCAGTCTTTGTGACCACTCTTGTTGGCATGTCGAACAGGTAGTCGGCATGTTTCACAATAGTGGAAGATAAACAGTTGTCGTGCAATACTTTCATGTCGGACCATTTCTAAACAGGAAAAAAATTTGATTATAATTTTATCTCTTGCTAAACGAGAACGCATTTATATACCATCAACAAAGCTCTATTAAGTGCTACTTTCATATTGCAGAAATCTGAGAAAGAAATATAATTTGAAGTTGAAATTGAAACCGAAAGTCGAAAATTAGATATTTATTCGAAAAGGGTAAGCTCATAAGAAGAGTTAAAATTTGGAAACAGCTGATTTACTATTATTTAATTTCGAAATTAATATAATAGAATGAAAGTGAAATTTCGAAAATTTCAACCAATCCTCAATTTGTTTAATTAAAAAAGCTTGAATTTCATACATCTGTTAGCAGATGACAGACTGAATATTTAAAATGGATGAAGGCTTTATTTAGGTATCTTTTTATTTATTTACAAACTGTAAAAATCTTGTTGATTCAAATACACTTACATTTAAACTGATATATTCATGTCTCTCGCTCAATGACTTAATATAGGATGAAAAATTAAAAAAACATGGTTAATAATATAACATAAAGGGTTCCTATCCTAAAACCCAAGCTTCTATATTTAAAGCTATTTGGTTATAAAAACTTAATAATGTTCCTACTCCCGAATATCCTATAAAGTAGCACAACATGACAATGAAACTCACTTCAGAATTGTAATAAGATCCGGAGAACGGAGGAACGAAGAACGACGTCTGCTATGGACACTGAATTATTTGAAAATGAGTGAAAATTCGTTGTGTGCAACTTCTTTATATATGAAATTGACAAAGCAACTATGAACAAAGACCTTATGACATCACATCCTGGAATTGGTACGATCAAACAAAATTGATAACTCAAACAAGAAATGGAACAGCTGGTTTATTTTTAACCTTAGAAATGGAAGTGCCATCATATGTGTTGAAAAATTTCTACATGTAAACAGTAGAGTGAATTCAAAGTAATATGAACTGATGGACTGATATATTATTTGATATACATGTTATTATTAATAGTCATATAATGATTCATATTTGAAGATATAAAACGTGTGATTTGAATAGAACATTAAAATTTTGAATTAAGCGCTAAATTTCGAAAATTCAAATTTCGCGCCAAAATTCGAATAATCAAATTTAAAGACTTTTCGAAAATTTAAATTTCGCGCCAAAATTCAAATAATCAAATTAAAATACTAGGGTTAAGGGTTAGGGTTAGGGAAGCAAGGAGAGTATCTATGGCACCCGGAACCCATGGGTAAATAAATTTATATAAAATTATAATTATTTATAATATTTTTATAATATATATAATTACATAAATAAAATTTATTGACCCTATAATCCGAAAAATTTCGAGGGCGCGAAGTGTATGAAGTGGTATGAAGTGTATGAAGGTCAAGGTCAGGTCTAAGATCAAGGTCAAGTGTAGAGGTTTGTATATTATGGTCATTTTTAGTTGTAAAACTTTAACTTTGAAAATTTGTAAACTTAGTCATTTTTGTAAAAAAACTTGGAATTTTTTCAAGTTGCATACAGATGCATACAACTAGGATTTTTTCATCAAATGGGTACATACAATATATCATTCGAATGCTCTTTTCATGCTGATTCTAATGGTGTATTGTATGACACATGTATGACATATAACTAGAGAGCTACATGTCTTTAAAGAATGGGCTAAAAACTTAGTGAATTTAAAAATCTAACATTTGTCTGCTTGCATACAGTTGCATACAACTAGGATTTTCCCATCGAATAGGTACATACCTTATATCATTCGAAAGGTCTTTTCATTCTCATTCTTATGGTGTCGTGTATGACACATGTATGATATCATCCTGGACTGCTACAAGCATTTTAAAATTAACAACATAACTGTTTCTTTAAAAGTTATATGTTCCTATTTATTTCAAGTTGAAGTCTTCATATTTGATTTTTTGTTTCAATTCAGTTATCAAACATCATTAATTGTAGATAGTTGTTCCCCTTTCCCATTCAGACCTTAATTGAAGACCGATTTGTGAAATGATAAAACAAGTTTGTTCATATATACAAATGAATATTAAATGAAGAGATTAAAAAAAACACACTAAATATCATCAAGGTAAGGAAAGGGTACAAGTTTTTTCAAGTCCACTTGCACATGATCCTGGTCTTTTTGGGCGCACAGGGACAGCGACGTGGTGTGTCAAGGTCGATGACCGAAAATTCGAGAGCGGTTGTGAGGTTCCGCTCGTTCGGCTCCATTCGCATGAAGACCCGTTTCGTGTGGTATTTTTTCGGCGCGTTCTTCACTTTGACAGTGACCCTTCCATAAAGTGGCTTTCGCATGGACTTCTTATTCATGTGACGCATCGTCTCGATTGATACGTCACTATCCTCACCATCATCACTCGAGTAGTCGGGCGATGCAGGGGCTTGGGTGAACACCACCGGCTCGTTTGGTGTTGTCGATCGCTCCATCGGAGATTGGGGAGGTGTATTGGTACGTTCCACTGGCGAAGTGGTACGATCAGCAGTACCGTTCTCAACTGCGGCTTCCTGTTTGCGATCCATTATGACTTGTAGATTTAAAATAATTGTAACTTGTAAACGTGAGGATTAGAACCTTTGATAAGAATTGGTACAAACCTCAGACTTATATACTTTTTAAACAAAGGAAATCCTAACAGCCAATCAGAGAGGTACCGAACTTCCCTAAAGAATATATAACTATATAAAGGATGTCATTGTTCCAAACTGTTAAGTACTTATCCTCAACGTTCCATAACAAGAAGCATGTCCTCAAAACCACTATTTTATTTTCAAAATGACAGCCAAGTCATTATGGGAGGTCAGTTGGATATGACCGTGCATCTCTGTTGCGGCTGCAAAGTGGCCCTGTGGAAAACCTTGACTGTGTCAGCACTTCAAAGGCGGAGTGGACTACCGGTGAAGTGTCCGGTAAACGAGTGTGACCATGACTTTAGCAACAATCAGACATTTCATGAATGGTGTGATGACTTCCTGAAGATCATGGAGTCGCCTGAGGGACGTGATCTGTACCCATCATTTATTTTTCACGCTTAAATTAAACTTACATTGTAAATCTCTTGTCTTTTTCATTTTAAACATAGTTCTGGAATTGGTTTTCTTATTGGGGAGCAACTAAATCATAGCTGCACAGTAAAGTTTCACATCAGAATAGTGCTACATTTAAAATAATTGTCACAATAGTCGCAATTGAGCAAACCCATTCAAAATCAAACAACGAACGTCTATCGGTACGTACCCAAGTGCTCAGAACCAAACCACACAAGTTCGATCATAGACGTTCCGAAACACAGTGTACTCAACCGATTGTACCAAACACATGTACCTATCCAGTAAAACAGATTTCATACTTGTTCCTATTCATAACACTGAATTATACATGTACCTATCCATGTACCTATTGATAACACTAAATTATACATGTACCCATCCATGTACCTATCCGTCGCAAGTAGGGCACAGTTTTCACTACTGTCAACCGACGGGAGGAGAATCAGTATCCATGTCAGTGACCGACCGATTCTCTCGCCCCGTGCGCTGCATGATCAATTTCATTTACGCAACTTTTGACAATTCAAGTGAGGGAATGTGAGCTCGCAAAACATTCTTTTCCCCTGATTGACGCTTGGCGATGATTCATTAGGCTGCAGACCGAAGAGGAACCGAGCTATATGATGTAATTATAATCGTCTGAAACTTCAGTTCCCACTCTAAGGCAGGTCGTCGCTGCAATGTCTTCGACCAAGTTCTTCGAAGTAGACAAAAAACTCTGCAGCAGCACATTTCTGCTGCTCGTGTATCTTTTGTTCCGCCACCGAGGTCATTAACCAGTGGTAGTGCCAATCTTGATTCGAGGATGAAGGCCGTGCAAGTGGACATATCACCGGTTGTCGAGAGCTCAGGAGACGACAAGAAACCATTGTTGGCCCCTTTCCTTTATTGTGATGCCTGTAAGAAATTGTTTCTTTGGTTTAAGAAGGCAAGAGGACAGTTGGTCAACCAGAGTGGGGTCAGTGCAATAAAGCGCCATCTCGAGAAAAACTGCGCACCGGCGACGTCGACGTCCAATCAACACACCATTCACCGAAGTTTTCAGTGTTCTCCATCAACAAGCAAGCCTCCTCTTCCGAAAGAAGCAAAAGAACAATGGCAGCAGCATGTAGTGAAGCTTTTTTGTGACCATCCGACTGTGTCCATCAACGCCATGGCTCAAATTGCATCTTCTTGCGCGAACTTCGCTTTTTCGGTAACGCACAGAAACAACAAGATCAATGACTATTCCATCGGACGAACTTACATTTCATCGGGGTTAATGACTGAGGGAGAGCAATCCAATGCGAAGTTGCAACATCATTTTAGAAACAGTCTCAACGATCCGGATGCTGGTGTATCATGCATGATTGATTTTTGGTCTGGAAGACATGAACACTGACTTTCTTATTTTGCTATTGTTGCTTGTGGACTCGATAAAGATTGGCGTTGGTTCAGTTATGCACTTAAGATTTGTGATTTGGATGATGTAACACACGACGCTTCGTTCACTTTCAAAATTCTCGAAGAATGCATTAAGTCACCGGACGATGAAAAACAGGGTGAGCTCTCTCAACCCATCTTTATAGTTAGTGACAACGAACCGAAAATGGTCGCAGCGTTCGACGGCCGTTATCCAACGACGCTGAACTTGGGTGGTAGAATTGGTTGTACCGAACATACCTTGTCGACTTGTGTCAAAGACTTTTTCGAGAAGTCTCCACCAGAATTACTAAGTGGCATGCTGTCTAATTTGACTTCTGTGGAATCTTTCTATAATGTACGCGACCAAAATGCGAAGCGACTGAAGCGTGCTATTCCTGATAAAAGCACGACTCGCCCATGGCGCTTTCAACATTCTCGACTTCGATCTGCGGTGGACAACTACACTGTATTTCTGTCAGAAGAAGACTGTCATGTATCTGACAATTTGCCACCTTTACCTTCACTGAAATCTCTGTTGGATATTATGGAAGCCGTCAAGTGCTTCTTTGACAGAGTTGAGGTTGATGAACCAACTTCTCATCTATCTTACCTGAACTATCTTACTTTGGATATTCACTTGTTCCAAATGCAGATTAGTGAAGAAGTGCCTGCCATCGCTCAGGAGACTTGCTGCCTTATACGAAACCAGATGAAAAAGAAGCTGTGGCCATATTGTGGTTCATCATTTGCAAAAGCGGCTTGTTATTTGTCAGGCATTGATGTCTGCAACACGGCTTTGGATATGGTGAAAACTCTTAGATATTCCAGCAAAAAGACTCGAGAATTGCAGGTGTTCATGAATGAATGGGAGCAGGAGATGCAAGGATTCAAATCGAGTGTTGTGAACTATTTGAATCAGCTGCTTGATTCAATGCATATATCTGATATCCCCACGGACAAAGTTAGTGATAGCCAGGAACGTGAGCCCTCGACATCCAGCGATCCGTTTGAGACATTGTTTGCTCCACGCCTAAAGCGCATGAAGACCTCGCTTCATGGACAACTTGAAACAGAAATGTTGCTTTTTGAGACCATTCGTGTGGCCTCCAGACATCCGACCAAGGATTTTTGGAAAGAGAAAGGACCACAAATGAGACTTTTGTCAAAGTGTGCAAAAAGTCTTTTTTCCACCTCAGTGTCATCGGCTTCTGTAGAAAGACTATTCAGCGAGTCGGGGATTCTCTTATCAAAGCTTCGAGAAAGGCTCAAGCCTGACAAGCTCAGCGCTATGATTTACACAAAATATGCTTGTAAGTTAGAGACTGTATTATAATTCAGTTCCTAGGTTTGCATCAACATTTGTTATTCATTTGATATATTTCATGACAATTTTTCTTTTATTTTTTTTTTTCGTTTGTTAATCCATTGACATTTTTCTAGTTCATCGGTTATTCTCTAGATTTTCATACCCGTAGAAATGTTTGTTAATCCATTGATATTTTTCTAGAGCATCAGCTATTCTCTTGATAGCCTTCATTGCCGCATGGTAGCGTTTTGTGTTTGTCAATCCATTGATATTTTACTTCAGTATCTGCTATTCTCATGATTGTTTTTATACCCGCATTTTGTTTGTTAATCCATTGATATTTTCTTGAGTAACTGCTTTTGCCTTGATGGTTTTCAAAGTGACGCTTGTTAATCCATCCATGGTCTTCATTCGGCATCACGCGGGTCTCAAAGTAACGGTTGTTAGTCCATTGATAATTTATTGAAGATCTGCTATTCTTAGATTTTAGTACTGTCATTCGTAGACCTTTATACATAATATGGCCTACATTGGAGAGTTTTTATAATATGTAGCTTTCATCAATCCATTGATATTTTTTAATGTTTGATGCCTTTTAAGCAGCAACGTTTGTCAATCCTTGGACAAATTTTCAATGAACGTTTGTTTCTCGAATATATATTTGTCTTTTTGCATTTGTGGCTTTATCATCAAAGTTAGATAGAATTGGAATTACACCGTACCTAAATACATGGGATGCGAGCGAGCGTATTATCACATATTCATAAATCAGTAGTTGTTTTCTGTTGATAAGTCATAGAAATATGCGTAGGCGAAGTATTGACTTCATTGCTTGTATACAGGCACTGTACTTGTATTGTAAACTTAAATATGATATTGCGATTAGCTAGAAGTTTACCATTTTCATCACAAGTACGGCACCGCATGAAGTGAATCAGAGTGAATAGACATGCGAATATGTGTATGTATAGGCCTATATGTAATCGAAGACTATTTCGATGAAGTCGTCTTTATTGATTGACTGATCCCTGAAACAAAATGATAGATATTTTTGATTAGTAAAAACTTGCAATTTTTGGAAATTACAAAATAAGATAGATTGATGTGACAATACTTTTTCATCCAAAAGATAGGTCAACTAAAAGCTCTTAATCTCATCAGTTCAATTACGAAAATCCGTTAATCGACTTGTAGTCCGAAAGAAGAGAACCATAAACCTTATATAGGAAGAGTAATGAGCCATGGGAATTCTGATGGGAAATACTGAAAAATCCCGTGGGAATGGGAATTCCCATGGGATTCCCATCAAAAATCCCGTGGGAATGGGAATTCAAGATCAATTCCCACGGCAAGCCTGCTACATACGAATATGAATAATAATGTACAATTTCAACTACCACTCAAAGCATATCTTTCCACTGAGATCTGACTGCATCGCATTTTTTATTAATTGAAACCACAGAGTTCATTACTTAGAAATTCACTGGTTTCCATCCTCATGTTGTACATTTCTTGCAACAATTTGTTGAAAATGTATTCACTGCTCTATGAAGACCTTTCTTTCATTTTTCCAGGTCGCAATATTTCTCCAAAGCATGACTACGTGTTGCATACAGGGATGGGGAGTCCTATCATTTTGATAGGACTCCGACTTTGCGTCGGAAGTATATCAGCCTTAGTTCTGGTGAACTACATCATAGATCATTATAGGCTTACCTGAGCCTGATTATAGTGATCATTGGTGTATCAAATCAATCATTTTCTATGAACGTTTACCAACTTTGCACATCACTTGTTGGTGTGTGCTTCACACGGTTTTTCTCCAGTCTCTACCAGGAAAATCCCTCATCCTTCTCCAAAAAAATGAGTGCACTTTCGATTTTAATATGCGCTATGCAGGAGCCATCACACACGATTGACGTGAGGGTAGGAGGCAATGTTCTCAAACAAACTAATATTTTACTTTTGTATCCGATGTGATCTTTGGAGGCTTGTCTCCTGTACTAAATCACCGAGTGAAGCGACAATCCTTTTTCACTATCACGGCTCATTCCCTCAACTATTACAAGTTTTGCATGCACTGCTGTCTATGTACTTTTGTTTGACAGAGAAAGTTGACATCAAAACAGTGACAGCTATGCAAGAGGATAAATAATTTGTTTGTATTATATTTCGGGTCTAGCTATAGACTAGAGTCCTATCTTTTCATAGGACTCCGACTCCGGCAAAAATGATAGGACTCCGACTCCGACTCAGCATCCCTGGTTGCATAAGCTACAAAGCAAATGATAGTCTATGCCGGCTGTACCAAGAACTTTTGCTTTTCCCCGTCTTTTCTATCCAATTATCTGTCACTATGTTGCATAGTTTGATCCTAATGATTCACAACATATTTGAAATTTGACAGTTAAACGACTTGTTCTCTGATATCATCATTACATGGACCTATAACAAGTTATTACTTTTTTTGCTCACAAAAAATCTTTCCAGTCAACTGGTTTGATGCCGTTGAAATCACAAAAATTCCTGCCTAAAAATCATCTATCTGACACAATATTAAGCTCTTCTGTGTAATTAACTGTCTCCTTTCTACATTTATCATTTCATTTTTTATATTATATATTTTTTCATCTACAGGGTGCGAGAAAAGTATTTGCGGATTTTTGATAACTTTATATTTAGTTATTGTATGGTGAATTGTTTTACTATATTTTCATTTTTCTTTGAACAAACCCATCTAGAAATAAAAACTAAACATTCCATGTACTCATTGACATTTTTATTCTTCAAATAGCTCACCGTCATGCTCAATGCACTTCAGAAAACGTTTCTGAAAATTCCTCAACGAATCACGGTAGTAAGAGAGAGCAATGTTGTTCATTTGTCGCTCAATCTCTTCCCGCAAGTCCTGAATGTTCCTGTAAATATAACCTGGAGGATAAACCAATTGCCGCAGGTGACTCCAGAACCAAAAGTCGCAGGGTGTCAAGTCCGGCGATCTTGCTGGCCATTCAATAGGTCCTCTCCTGCCGATCCAGCGATTGGACAAATGAGTCTCTAGAATTTGACGCGCTGAAAGAGAGTAATGGGGAGGCGCTCCGTCTTGCTGGAACAGAAGGGTTCTTCCAGTGCCACGAGGGAAATAAGGAACGACTTGGTTCAACAGAAGATCAGAATATCTCTTTCCATTCATGGTTTCTGAACTGATATCGTAGAGAAGAAGTCCGGAATAGCCTATACAGGCCCACACGGTGAGGCTAGGAGTCTTGCCTGGGTTGGTCATTCTAATATTCGGGTTCGTCGTAGTCCAGAAGTGCACATTGTGCTTGTTGATGTTGCCTGTCAACGACATGACACACTCGTCCGAAAATGTTAGCTTTCGGAGGAAAGCAGGATCTTCTCTCGATTTTCTCCTCATTTCTTCACAAAATTGTAAGCGGCGGTCTTCGTCCCCATCACAAAGAAATTGAGAATATAGCGGCTTGTATGGATGATAATGCTCGGCTTTTAGAACTTTTCGGACAGTGAAATCAGAGATCCCGACATCCCTCGATATCGCTCTTGTCGAAGTTGAAGGATTTTCAGTGACAGCTTCAATTACCTTTTGCCTATTTTCATCTCCAGATGCTGTTATGGGTCTGCCACTTCTGGGTCGGTCGTGGGACAGGCTGCCGGTTTCAAGAAGTTTGTTCTTCCAATACAAGATTGTTCTCGACGATGGGGGTTCCTTGTTAAATTTCTCTCTGAATTGACGAGCACTTTCTTCACAGTTGAAAGAAATGGACCACGATGTACAATAAACTTTTTCTATTGTCGAGAATTCCATCACAATATCAAATTACTCACATCCATCAGTGTATCGAGTTTATAAACACAGTGTATAAAATGCATTGATTAAAATTAAAAATCTCGTAGTAAGATTCAAATGTGAAATCTATGCTGGTCAGCAAAAATAAGTGGCATAGCTTTTCAAGGCATAACATTTATTAAGGTTAATCATCCATGGTTTAGTCCGTCATTTAATGATCGATCCTCAAAGTTAGATTTAAATTTGAAATCCATGGAGCTCAGGAAAAACAAGTGGCATAGCTTTTTAAAGCATCGAAAATAGCACAATGAAATGCCGAGTTTATAAAACGTATGGAAAGTAATCAATTTAAATTCTGTTGATTGAATAGCATAAAGCTCACTATGTGTTAAATCTGAAGACTTGGCATGCATAATAGTCGAGTGACAGAGTTATCTACAAACGCATTGCCACATATTGGTCACTGAAGAAATGATATTTGATCATTGAATAGCAAAATATAAAGTTGACAAAAATCCGCAAGGACTTTTCTCGCACCCTGTATATTCATTTAATGAATGCAAATTTAGTATCTTTTCCAAAATTCGAAAACATTAATTAGTGAAATAATTATGGTTATTAAATGGCGCTTTGAAATTTCCGATCAACTCTTTTCTGAAATAGTGCAATTTATCAAAGAAATATTGATAAAGCATACAATTCACTTCAAGAAACCTAGAAAATAAATTTTAGCTCATTTACAAGAGTTTCATTAAATAATGAAAACAAACCAAATGGCTATCATGTGGCTACCTGCATGTGATTGCCATCAGAATATATTACACAATTTTGATTGCCTTATTTTAAAATATAGCAGATGGTAGAATTTCGTTCATTCCAGCACGACTCATTGCAAAACATTGCCAAAGAACATTTCAATCGCATCATTTCTCTTTTTGCAGTAAAACAAGTGTGGTATTAAGCAAAATTTTGTAATTGTAGATGCATTACATGACCCATAAGCCTATGCAACTGACTACTGCAAAACTAATATTGTCAAACTATCAAAGCTGGCCTTAACCCTCATTTATTTCAAGTGAATCATCAACGCCTTGAAATTGAAAGAAATCCGTTTTATTTGCTATCATCGAATACAAACGTTTTATTCCATTCTCATTTTTTTGCGCTGCAAAAATGCAGAGCAAAAGTCTTCGGCTTGACCTGACCAATGTTTGAAGCAAGGTCTGCCGGATGTAGAGCAAACATTCTACCAAATCATGCTCACATCTTTCATCTGGGGGGGGGGCGGTGAAGAGTGAATGCAAAGCGCTTAGCGTGGCTTACGGGAGCTGAGAGAACTCCCATAGTTAAGCCTTGATGTATGAGGCGAAGTTTGTGTAAAGGGGGATTACATATTTATCACACAACGATTACATGTTTATGGGATTCGAGGATGAACAGGATCTGTTTACTTGTGGGAATCGAAAAGGCAAAGATTGATGTACAGGATTTGTTTACATGTGCGGATCGCAAAAAGCAAAATGTATTTATTGATGGCATGAATTTAATGACAGGATTAGTTTACATGTGGGAAACGTAACATTTGAATGATTTCTGACTTATCTTTGTGGCATATCTTTCAAGACATATCATTACCTATTCAATATTTTGTCAGCAACTATGTGTGGAACCCCGTTCGTCTGGGTTTGAGTGTTCAGGTTAGGGGTCGAAACACAACTAGACGAGTACCTGCTGATGACTGACGGACTGCAGTATTATGTTTTATATCCCTTAATCGGTAGCTGAAGTAGTGATCGATGTATTGTATTTCAAATGAAGAACAAATGAAGAAATGTGGGATTATGTGAAGTATTATAGACGGATTAAGAAACTGGCGAGAACAAATTCAAGTGAAGAAATAGTATTTTCCATGTGTAGTCTTAGGTGTAGTGTGTATAATTTCATGGTTTTCGGTGTAGTAGAGTGTCATTGTAGTTCTATTGTTTGCCTCCATTATCCACTTTCCACTTATCCACTATTACCATTATCCACCATGTGTAGTGTCAGAATCGGTGTAGTAGCATTATTTATTTCCATGTTTTACCTCCACTTTTCCAATTTTTATCCATCGATCTCCTGTTGTTTTATAATATCCATTTTTAATTTCCTTAACCTATGATGACCATTGTCCTATTGTATTTCCACTGCCTGTATCTGTAGTCGGTAAGGTATATTAGACGTCTGTTTTGAACATGTATGCGGCAATGTTTGGAATCTATGGTATTAGTATATGAACAGTAAGAATGAGTAGTGTTACAAATCTTAAGATTTCCACTTTTACCAGATATTGGGCCAAAGCTGATAAATTTTAATTCGTTGCCACGAGAAAGCTCCATTGAGTTCTTTTAAGAACTGATTAATCCAATGGTTACAGTAGCATTGCATCTGTACACTTGCGGATTGGAGAACGCCATCAGTCCTCATTAGGAGTACTTCAATTAATAATTTGAATTAGTAAGCATTACATTCTATTATAAATGGCTGCTGGGATGATTTTCATCATCGTATGAGAATCTGCTGATCATGCTGTGAAAGGTTGAAATCAGTGATGTAAATAGAAAGCACTTCGAAATTTATTAATTATATTTCCGCTCAGCTTTGTTTAAACGCAAAGTATACTGCTACTTTTTCAGCTTTGGCCAAAAATTGCATCATTATTGCGTTGAATAAAGTTATTACATGATTTCATCTTCATTTATCAATTTTATCAGATGAATGCTTACGAGCGCTACATTCCTTTTCAAATGATGTGAAACACTCAGAAATCTATTAAAAAAGTAAGGAAACATAATATTAGCTAGATTCTCAACAAATTCTGATAGCCCTTCTTACAACGAGCACTGATCTAGCAGTCACATACATTTACACAAATTTCTCACGGTTTTCCCATTCCTTACGAGGACTAACTAATTTGGATCTCACACAGACAAACCAGATATGGTCAAGCGCGAACTAAAAAATATGAAAAGAACATTTTCGACATTATCATTCTGCAAAAACTGACCCGCTTTGTTTGTCGGATTTTTATTCAGTCCAATAACTTGGCTCTCAAGAAAAGTCTCACACAATGTATAATCTTCTCAAAAGCCAGAAACAATCAGTGAAATACGGTATATGAAACATAATACTGTTGAAAGTTTACCTTTCTCTTCAGAGCTGAAAATAGTTTCTAACAACAAGAAGGTTCTTGACATGAATGGTAGCAGCATTCAATTTTCCACTATTTCAAAAAGGTAATTTGCAAATTTTTTTTTGCTGGTAACTATCTTTTATTCTTTAATACATATACTTATTTGTATCATCAAATAATTAGATAAAAGTCATGTCAACTGTTTCTTAGACTTTGAGTATTTCAAAATCTTATGAGCAAGGGAAGTCAAGGAGCAGGCCTACTTTTATTTCATGAAAATAAGTGTGTATCTACAAATGCATTTTATTGCAATCTCAAAAGTATGAATTTAATTTTCAAACATTGATTAATTCACGTCATCTCCCTCTGATTATTTGAAAATTATTGGCTAAATTTAGTGAGAAACACATTTTTCGTTCATACTCGGCCAAAGCTCCTTTCAGAAAGTTGGTTTTTTCCTCCACTCCTCACCCTCATGAACGAGTCGTAAGCATGTGCATGAAACAGAAAACCTAAATTTACATGTATACGTCACTCAATTATTTCCATCATTAGCAGTAATGTTTGTTTCCTCAATTTTCAGAAGAGTGTAAAAATTAGGCTTGTCTTCTGTCGGCTTGAAAAGAAACACGAACGATGCTGTCTCCTGATTGGTTTGTGTTCTAACTACACAGCCAATGACGGTGAAGCTAATACCTCTGAAATTTTAGTGTTTCATTCTTTCGACATCTTTCGCCTTACCATCAGACGTTCACCAAGTTTTTCATCATGTTCGCTAACCTTCTCACTTACATCGTCGTATCATCTAATATCTTTCTCTCAGTATTATGCCAAGACTCTGTTTCAATCCGACTACCATTACCAGATAATCTCCCTGCAAATAAATCGCTCGGTGACATATCATCAATGAGCCCGGCTATTCCGGCTCCTCCTGCGGGTTCCGGTGGTTATTTTCGTGTTATAATGAATCCGGATAAATTTGCATCGGATAGGTTCACTATTATAAAAAGCACAACAGAACTCATCACAAAAGTGGCCATCGATCGTGACGAAGTGTGCAATGGACTGAGTTGTTGTGACATGCTCCTTTGTGAACATAATTTTACTGTTTTCATCTATCCAAATTCGAGATCATATAAGAAAGTTACAATCACTTTAGTTATAGCGGACTCTAATGACAATGCACCGCATATTCGTGCTGAGAACATTACACTACCAGAGTCGGCAGCGATTGGTAGTCGGCGACCACTTCTAACAGCATCTGATAAAGATTCTACATCGAATGGAGTGGTAAAATACAGCATCACCGATCCTACCGGTACCTTTGGGCTCTATATGATAAGCCCCACAAGGCCGACGTTGGAAGTTCTAAAGAAACTGGACGCCGACGACATCGCAAGACGGGAATTTGTTTTGACCTATTCGGCAGAGGATGGTGGAACTCCGCCAAAAATCGGATCCACTAAGCTTTATGTCACAGTGCTTGATGAAAACGACAATCCTCCTCGATTTACCAGATCTTCGGGAATCAAATATATCAACGAGAATGTCACGATTGGAACTGAAATCTATCGCTTCAATGCGACTGATAATGATGTTGGTGAAGAGAACAAAAGAATCACCTTCCGGCTTGACACCATTCACAGTCTGCCGGAAAGGATAGCAGGTCAGAAATTCGAAGTGGTTTCTACCACAGGAGCAGTTGTGGTTCGAAACCAACTTGATTATGATGATAACACACAAAGATCTTTTACATTGGTTGTTGAAGCAACTGATCATGGATCCCCGCAACGATCATCCAGCGCTACTTTGACTGTAGGACTTCTAAATGTCAATGATAATCCTCCGAAAATTGAAGTGACGAATAGTGAGCCACTAGAAGAAAGCAAAAGTACTGAACAGAGGGTTAGAACTATATCTGTCTCCGATCTTGATCAACAGAATTCTATAAAAGTTTCTTGCAGACTCGTCAACAGTCCTGGCTTTGCAATTAAGACAATAACGCAACAGCATTTGTTCGATATTGTTACAACGCGTTTGTTCGACTATGAAACAACGCCAAATGTAAATATAACTATCATTTGTTCAGATGAACAGCCTCCGTATCGAACTTCCAATCGAACTATCACCATACCAGTGGTGGATATTAATGATCATTCCCCTGTATTTTCACGCACATCTTACACTAAAGAAATCTCCGAAGATTCGCCGGTAAACAGTGAAGTGATTACTGTAAATGCTACAGACAGAGACAGCGGTAATCTCGGCAAGATCCGCTACTCTCTCGACGCCCAGGGGCAGCGTTGGTTTCATATCGACCCGAAGAACGGAATCATCTTCGTTAATAAGAGTTTGGATCGTGAAACAAGCTCGCAGATTGAATTTAAGGTAATCGCATCAGATTTAGGTCTTCCACCGAAAACTGCTACAGCGTCGGTTAAGATTGTTGTCACGGATGTCAATGATATTGCTCCATACTTGATCAGCCCCAAAGCTATCAATGTTGTGGAAAACGCGAGACCGGGTACTGTTATCACTCAAGTGAGATTTGGAGATGGCGACGAGGGGAAGAATGGGCAAGTCGACTTTCGGCTTTCCCCTGATGCAAAAGAAGCACTGAAATACTTCAATGTGACTGCCGATGGGAAAGTCATAGTGGCCAGATCGATTGATAGAGAACAAATAATTAAAGACAACCCAACCAAGGAGGGCAAATTGTATTTGGATTTTGATGCACAAGATCGAGGAACACCAACTTTGCGTTCAACTGTCAGTTTGATTGTGATCATTCTTGATGTTAATGACAATGCTCCAATGCTTGTCAATCCATCGAATTATTCAACGTTAGGAAATACGGTGTTTTCAAACTCTAAATATAACACAACTGTCGGCATTCTGCGAGCGGAAGATCCAGACCAAAACAGGAATGGCACTGTTCTCTATGATATTATTGACACTAATGGCACAGGTATGTTCCGAATCGAGTCGGATACTGGACGCATCTATTCCTCATGGAAATATCCTAGTCAACCTGGTCACGGACTTTATCATCTACGCATTCGCCTGAGCGACAAAGGCAATCCTCCATTATCTTCAGAGGCTTCCCTGTTTATTTTAGTTGGTCCTCCGACTTCAGCTAAAGTTGCCGGAATGAGCAATATCATCATTCTGGTGTTAATACTCGTCGCCAGCATTGCAATAGTGATTGCTTTGATAATGGCGATTCTATGGGCACGATCAAGAAGTAAGCGGAATTCTTCGGGACCTAGAAGTCCAGATTATGCCGAATACGACCCTGCAGTAAAGAAGGCACGTTCCATGGGTTCCGATTCTGTCAGCAACATGGACATGGTCAGCGGTCTTGCAGTTGATCCTCTGGGAGACAGTGCAAGCACAATCGTAAGAAGCAAAACGCCATCTAGGATAAGTCAATATGTGGACTACGTCATACCATATCCGATGGCAACACCGGTCAGCAAAAGAGATTCAAGAAGTCCACAGAGCATGGAGGTGAGTCTTGCATGACTAATACTCGTATCAAGTAGTACACCCATTGGCCTATAGCGAATTCATTCTGCGTCCGGGAGACCTGGGAGACCTGACCCTTATAGGGTCAAAACTGAGACTTTTAAAATATATGTTCACTCTGCATTCTTTCTAAAATGAGCAGTAAAAGGAAAGATAGTGTTAGTAACTTGGCCACATGGAAGAAAGGTACTTTCTTAATGCGATTGCGAGTATAAACAATGTATATTTACTTATGCAAATATTCATTAATGCAACACTTTTGTGCACCAACGATGTGCCAACGGTCACGTCGTTTTAACCATGTATGTATTGATTGACAAAAGTCGTCATCAGCATTAGACCTAAATCATATTAAGAATAGATAAAAAATTACAGTATTGATTATAGATTACCTGAAATATTGAGATCAGATGAAAATTGTCATTGTAGAATTATCTATGTATGGCTCAACAAGAGAAGATTGGAAAGTTGCTGCATTCAACAGTCCTTACAGAAAGTTTGATGACAGTAAAGTACAATCATATACATCCTCCACAACACTCGCAAACTTTTGCCGTCCCAACTGAATTATTGACGATAATCCAAAACGTTTTGCAGAACTTCGAGTACGTCAACTAGTTAAAAGTTAAAGAACTTTCGGAATTACTTAAAATACCACTTACAAAATATGAGAAATACAAAAAAAATCAATGACATTAAACATTTCGAGCTCTAGTGCAGTTTCTTTTACGCACTTATTCGCTTGAAATAGTACATAGGCATTTTCAAATCATGTCAGACTATGCTTTTGTAAATCTGCTAATCGTGTGTGCTATTACCATTTCAACCTAATACATCATCACATATTTATGCGATAGCTAAGTTAATACGATTATTTGTGAATTTTGCTCATCGAATCATTTTGCAATTTTTTTCCTATCCGAGATTGTAAGAAAAACGCGGCACTGGATTTAGAGCATTTGCTGTTGAAGTAATTCATGATTTAAGAAATCGTGTCAAAATGCATATTATTTCATTATATCATAATGGCATTATGCAATAAATTGCGCACATAGCATATTCGGAGTTTTAATACATCTGGAATTCCGTCATGAACCAGCTAAAATTAATTACTCCCATCAGAATTTTGCATTGACCATTCATGTCTGCGATCTTCAGAACTGATTATCTTGCGGTCATCTGGTTAGGTTACAGTCGACTGATCGAAGTCTGAAAGTAAGCATAGCATGAGAAGCATCTAATTTACCTCAATTTGAATGAATTTAGATGTAATTATGAGGTTTAATTTGAATGCAGATTCTTAACAATGGGAAAGTATAATCGTCCCCCGTGACCACTGACTCGGTTCCCATGCTCTCGGATGAGTCAGCAGATATCCTCTCCGGGACAGGACAACGGAATCTGTCGGAGTAGTGTTTGAAGTTGTTCAATTGCTTGTTGTTGGTGGAGAATGAAATTCTTTGTTCTTGTGAACATGTGGATACTGAGTGTGATTATTTATGAAACACAGGAAATTGCATTTCCATTATCGATCTCAAAAGAGTACCAAGAGGGCAAGGTCTACAAGTTCACAGATTCTGTTTAAGTAGTGTCAGGGAATATTCCAAATTGCACATTGGACATTTGAGAAGCCTTCGAGGGAATATATTTAGAGCGCCTATATTTAGAAAAATCCATTAATTTTTCATAAACCTCACTTCATTTTGTGTATCCCTTCTGTTTGTAATTTCCCTCAATTCTTAACACTGTGAGTTGTGACTTTTAATGTTGTAAGGCAATGCTGATTTCCAATGAATCTTAATAGTCAAAGCAACACAACTGACTTCTTGTGATTAATACCCGAGTATTGGGAGTACTCTACATAGCTGCGAGGCGACCTGTTTTATGTGTACAAAGAGTTTCTTTATTCATTGTCTTTACCTTGGCACTGATTGGTTGGTGTCACTGGCGGCAAGTATCATTGAATGTTTCTCAGCCATCTCTTTACATGTTCACACTTGGCCGTCCACCATTGACAAGAGGCCACGGCACCATTGACAAGAGCGCTCGGGTATTAAACACATGAAGCCAATTGTGTTGCTTTCATTATTAAAAGTTGTGACTTTTGTTAATTTCACTTCTGGTCAGCAAATAATAAGTTTCTGAAAAGATGTCACCATGCAATCAGAGCCATCATGCATTCTCTACTTTGGTGTACAGAATGTAAATGAACGGGCAAATGGACATAGATTCAGTTCAATCAATGAATAATGCCATGGATAACGCTAGTAGAACATCGACAGATCAAAAAATGAACTCGATTAGGGGCCTATTGCTCAAATTTATGCCATGACAAATCGTTATCAGGATGAATTATGCTATAAACATATCATGCCACTCGGAATATGTTATTGGCCTACTGTTGATTTCTGGGTTTGACCTTAGGCTTCAGCCACACTGCGAGCTTTCCCAAGCGTTTTGCAGCAAATATAGAATCATCATTGCAGCAGTAGACTGCCACACGGCGAGCAAAGCAAGCCAGAGCGATTGATAGCTTGCCAACATGCGTTTGCCCGCGTTTGCTCGGAATGCTCGTGTTTGCTTTGCTTTCAGTGTGGCTGAGGCCTTAAGCAGGTGATGATTTTCACCGTCGTCTGCTATGGAGACGACGCAAGCTGACTTATTTGCTTATTACTTTGAATCAAATCTATTAAGTGGAATCAGTGCCACACTGCTTTTTTCAATTCCTTCACGCTCAAAGACTCCCGAACTAATTAGTCATGCACATCAGTCAATGGTCTTACTTACAATAGAAATATGTGGCACATATTTACTTCACTTTTTATGTTTTCATAAGTTTCCAGATAAAACAGTGATGTTGTTAAAGTACCTCGGCAAAGAAGCAGTACTTAATTTTCGATTGTTGATTGTCATGTGGCAGCAGACTAAATGCAAATGTAACATCCTGGGGCTATGCTGCCAATCCACCATAGCCGAAAACTCATAAAACGGGTAAATAGTAATTTAAGTTATTTAATCAAGCGTGCCATTAAAAGATTCTTCATCTCATATATAGGTTGCAGGTTTTTCGCATTACTGTGTCAAAAAGCTTGTGACAGTAAAACGTCAGTTCACACACCCAAATAGTCATTATCCTAAAAATGAAAAAGAATTATTGACATTATTCATGGATCAATTTATTCCCAAATTCAAAAAATATGTGCTTATTACACGAGCCGAACGTGTGATCCGCTATATTCTTTTTCACGGTTTCACTAATTTGTTTGTACACCACATGTTGTATCGAGAAAATTGGTTCTTTTTTTTGTTTGAACGAGTTGCGGAGATTTCGAGATTTATACGCTGTGAACATTTAATACCAACTTGGAAACTCATGTTGATCTGTGTAGATCTGTGGATACTGTCTGAGTGACATTTGATAGACATTGTTTATAAAGCCAATTAGCCATCAATACTGATAATAATAATTGCTTTATTTGCATGTCATGATGCATTCGGACATGGCATTACAGTTAACAATGAAAAACAATAACACATCTGATCCATAAGAAAAGACAGTTTCAAGTACAGAAAGAAAAGTTAAAAAAAGTTTATTGCAAGCACTTCGAATATTGCAACGTTGTAGTGGAGTGGTGTTCGCTCTGCGTCCGAGTGACCTGGGTTCAAGCCTTGATTGAGTCAAGCCTAAGACATTTAAAAATAGGTGCACTCTGCATGCTTACTAAACACTCAGCGCGAAATAATAATAGTGGGACAAATAAAGCTCGGCCACATGGAAGAAAGGCGGTTGCCAAATGTGCTTTCGAGCATATTCTATTGGCACGCACATTGAACTCGCATATAACACTGAATATCACTTTCCCCAAACGTAGGCTATGGACAAACGGAACATTTTGTGAGGAACATCAATATTTTCGACCTAAGATATAGTCTTCAACATGCTAGAAAGAACAATTATTTATATAGTTGTGAAAGTTGTGTGGTGGTATGTTGGGTTATATACTTATCAACCTTCTTGCTCGACAAGTCACTAATATACATAAGCTTTTATTTAATATGTGCATGAAAATTCATATGTAAGTCAACTTGAGTTTGCTGATAAAAAAATATGTAATAATTTGTTTTGAAGAGCTTGAAAAATGTGTAGCCAAATATTTATTATCACAAACTTGTTGTGTAATTAAATGACTTAAAGTTTCCCCATTCTTCATTTCCTTATAATAGAATTATATCTGACAGCGAACTCATCCAAATTTGTTTGTTTTGAAGGCCCTTCTCTCTTCAATTTTTCTGACTTTGCAATAAAATGCGATTTCCTTATATTTAATTTTGCACTACCGATCTCATATAAATGAATTGAGATTCGATGCGAATCAGTGTATCAACATTAATTAATTTCTCTGTGTACTAAGCGACCCATGACCTCAACCGAATTTGGCAGAGCCAATCGAAGTGGCTTTTAGACTTCGATAAACATTCCACATTGCTAGCAAAACATTCTCACGCAGTTCATGAATACCATTCCTCGATGATGATAACAAGGGATCTCTGATTTTCAAATCAAATCACTAAGCAACAGACAATTCTGTTGCAAAATGCGAAAGACAAGATGATAATCAGCTATCTTAAGAATCCTGAAAGTAGAACTAAATGAATTTTGATCGTCTATAGATAAATTTCTATGGAAACACGATATACGTATGTGAGGAGTTGATTTTGAATTTGTCTCTCTCCCTCTCTTACTATACGGTAACAGATGGCCTGCTCTGTTGGGAGATTGCTCGAGCGAAAAACGAACAAGTTGTTATGGTGACAGTTAACATGCTTCTCGCAAGATGATTGCTGGTATTCGCGAGATTGATTTCAAACGATATACAATTGTCAGCTTCTTTTGCTATGCGATGAAGACGGCTTCGTAATAGTCAAAGTCAAAGATCTTGCCCTTGTTAAAAGTCGATTTTAAAGCATTCTTGCATGAATGCTGCTCAGTTCTTCTTTTACTTAGATTTGTTGGATTGTCTTGCTTACAAAACGTCTTACATGACAGATCATCTGCTGGAATTTTTATTACATTCACAACTCTCAGAAGCAATAATGACATTTTCTGCGATTCCTATCTCTTCTCTCTCTTCGCTCTTCTCTTTGCCCTCCCCCTCCCTCCTTCTCTCTCTCTTCGCTCTCACTCCTCCCTCCCTCTCTCTCTTCTCTCTCTTTTCGCCGTCTCTCTTCTCTCTTCTCTGTGCCCTCCCCCTTCCTTCCTCTCTCTTTTCTCTCTCTCCTCCCTACCTCTCTTTCTCCTCTCTCCCTCTCTCTTCTTCTCTGTCTTCGCCCTCCCCTCTCCCTCCCTCTCTCTCTTTGCTCTCTCTTTTCTCTATCTCTCTCTCTCTCTCAAAACTCAAAAAGTTTATTGATCAAGTAGGGCACAAACATCGGTGATGATGATGATGAGATAAAATATGTAGCCTACAATTAATGCGGTTTTAGGTTTAGATTTTCATCTCTCTCCCTCCCTCACTCTCTCTCTCTCTCACACACACACACGCATGCTAGCTCACTTGTATCTGTGACCTTTTTATGAATACAATATTCTAGTATTCTTGGTGTATAACACAAAAGTGCATTGATATACTCATTCAATGTTATGTAATAGTCAGTATTTATTAATCATTGATAGCGCAATGATCTTTGTTATTGACATTCTCGGAAGTCTATTCTTTTCCATTTCCTGCTTTTGTAAGAAAGGACACAATATTTGAAAATGTATTTCCATAAATCAAATTTAGTCATTTGAAATAATTATTCTCCCTAATTTAATTTGAGAGGCTCACGCTCATCTATCAGTAATGAGCATGGATAGTAATCTCAGTAGTTTAAATGTTGCATTCAAAGTTTCGGAGTTTGTTTCACGCCTTCTTCGTCATTCTCTAACTTAGTCGATCACGTATGGAGAGAGACAATAGAAGTCTTCTAAATTTTCACTCCACCCTCTCCTTTGAACAAAAGAGTGTAATAAAGGTAGTAAGTCTCCGTCAATAGGATATCAAGAACTTTCATGAAAGAATAAATTTGAGATTATTCATTGGACACATATCAATATTTCAATATTGAATTTTCAATATGACTTGATATTTAGACTTTCATTCATAATTTCCTCAAGTTTACCGAATTATGTCCAGATTTTGTCATCAACTAAATACATTTTGAAAGTAATTTTCATAAAGTACACTCATTTCGAATATGCTCGCAGGTGACTTGCATTTCTGTGAACAAAATTGCTAGACAAGTACAGGTCACTTTTTTTGGCAACATACACGTACGTGCACAGCACGTCATAGTCAATTAGAGAACCTTTGTCGAGCCTTTCTGGCCAATCAGCTATAACCGCCTTCCATGGTGATCACGGGTTTGAGTTTCAGCCAACACGTACTCTTTGCATAGCACTTTCATTTACGTGTATTCCTTCCACTTATATACATGAAAATATCTCCAATCTCTCAGTTTTGCGTACTGCAGTCCTACATGGACATTTTAGCGAGTCACGTGTCGACAAAGCTGTACACACGTGTCCACACGGAAAAACTACATTTGACGAACCAAAAGAAAGAAAATGGAAGTGTTCTTAGTTTCCAGTATTTTTAGATTAAGCTGCCACGATTATTACTTCGAACACTTTCCAGCTTTCATTGTATGAATGACCATAAACCATTAACATAGTCTACTAGATTCAAGACTGCTTGTAAGTCTATCTGTATGTTGAAGCTGAAAAGTCGTGGAAATGAAGATTTATAAAGAAAACATTTTTAAGTGTACTAATGCCCTATTTAACGGAAAATTAATCGGTTTTCATTGAAAACGTCGCATATAAAAATGTCGTTAACGATTTTTTAAAGGAAGACGCTATTCCAAGAAGATCTACAGAAGATATCTATGCTAATTATAGAAGACATGTTCAATCCATCTGCACACGAAATCAGTGGAAGAGTTAAGAAGACCTGTTGATGAGAGATATCATGACTAGTAGTAACAAAAGGTCCAGAATAAACACAGCGCCCCCCCCTCCTTCCCCCCCGCCCCCCGCGCCTCGAACTATAGAGTTCTGTCGTAGGTAATGAAAAGTGTTGTGGGTGTGCCGACCAGGTTGGTCCTCGATCACAACATGTTCGCTGACGTCCCCCCCCCCCCCCTCTGCAACGACAGAGTGTGAGGAACTTCGAGATGAGTGGGTCGGCACCGGCCTGGAGTACTTGGGCGAACCGTCCAGGTTGGACGTGGGCGAGCGCGTCTAGGTTTAGACGTGAGGCGATAGCGTCTAGGTATTGTACGTGGGCGACCGTCTAGGCTGAACGTTGGGCACCGTCTAAAATGGGTTGTATCGAGTGGAAGGAGTGAGTCGGATGAGAAAATGGCCTGCCAGATTCGGATTCCCAGCGTAAAAATTCTGCATCTGTATTGTGAGTTTCACAGCTCAATCGGCGAGAAAAACTGTTTCCTTTCTCTATCAAAATTTTGGTAGAGTTTAAAATGTGGGACGTTTTTGGTGTGTAAGGGGCCCAACACGAAAGCCTCAGGATGAGAAAACGGAGGCCAGATACCGGAATCTACGGTGAAATTTTTGGGTTAGGAAGGATGTTTTCCCAGCGAAATCGGAGATAAAAAATTTTTCGTCTGACGTCCCGCCTGCATCTATCCTCGCTCTCCGTCCCTCGTCACCGCCTCTCGTTCCCCCCCCTCACCCAGCGTGGTTGGGCTACTGTGCACTCGTCCCCCACCCCTCTTCCCCCCGCGTCGGCTGACGTCCCCGTCCCCCTCCTCTCGGTCCCTCCCCCCTCCACTCCCTCTGGACAGCTGTGCCTTCGATTTTGGCTTCTAGTGAGGATGACCGGATTTTGTCGTGCCATAGCTCGTTTGAAAGCTAAGAGTGAGACAAATTCAGTGAAAGAATCGGCTTGTTCCTATCTGTCTTCGTTTAGATGTGAGACGCCATTTAAGATTTTGGGACATTGGAGAAAAACGACAGAGTTAGAATTTGGGACGTTTTGGGCTGTAGCTTCAAAACGAAGCATCGGATTGGAAAACGGATTTCAGATTTGGAATCAGCGTGAAATTCTCTATCTGTATGGTAAGTTTCAAATCAATCGGAGAGTTTCAAGTCAATCGGAGAGAAAAAATTTTCAACATTTTTCGAAAAAACGACAGAGTTAAAAATTGGGACGTTTTGGTGTGTAGCGCCCAAACGAAGCATCGGATGGGAAAACGGAGGCCAGATTCGGATTCAGCGTGAAATTTTGGGTTAGGAAGGATGTTGGGGGGGGGGGGGGGGGGGGGAATTTGTTTCCACGAAATCGGAGAGAAAAAATTTTCGCTGACGCCCCCCCCCCCTCTGGACAGCTTGCTTCGATTTTGGCTTCCAGTGGACGGATTTTGTCGTGCGATAGCTCGTTTGAAAGCTAAGAGTGAGACAAATTCAGTGAAAGAATCGGCTTGTTCCTATCTGTCTTCGTTCAAAAGTTAGAGTCGTTACAAGATTTTAGGTCGGAGCTCGCTCACCAGAAAAATCCTAAGTGTCAGAGTGACTTTGTATGGGTAAAATTTTGAAAATTTTCCAAAGTGTGGAATTTCGACCTGGGACCGTCACCAAAACATTTTTCATCAAATTTTGAAATTTCACTGACGTCCCCCCCCCCCCCTCTGGACAAGCTCGCTTCGATTTTGGCTTCCAGTGGACGGATTTTGTCGTGCGATAGCTCGTTTGAAAGCTAAGAGTGAGACAAATTCAGTGAAAGAATCGGCTTGTTCCTATCTGTCTTCGTTTAGATGTGAGACGCCATTTAAGATTTTGGGACATTGGTGAAAAACGACAGAGTTAGAATTTGGGACGTTTTGGGCTCTAGCTTCAAAACGAAGCATCGGATTGGAAAACGGATTTCAGATTTGGAATCAGCGTGAAATTCTCTATCTGTATGGTGAGTTTCAAGTCAATCGGTGAGAAAAAATTTTCAACATTTTTCGAAAAAACGACAGAGTTAGAATTTGGGACGTTTTGGTGTGTAGCGCCCAAACGAAGCATCGGATGAGAAAACGGAGGCCAGATTCGGAATCTACGTGAAATTTTGGGTTAGAAGGGATGTTTCCAGCGAAATCGGAGAGAAAAAATTTTCACTGACGTCCCCCCCCCTCTGGACAGCTTGCTTCGATTTTGGCTTCCAGTGGACGGATTTTGTCGTGCGATAGCTCGTTTGAAAGCTAAGAGTGAGACAAATTCAGTGAAAGAATCGGCTTGTTCCTATCTGTCTTCGTTCAAAAGTTAGAGCGGTTACAAGATTTTAGGTCGGAGCTCGCTTACCTGAAAAAAATCCTAAGTGTCAGAGTGACTTTGTATGGGTAAAATTTTGAAAATTTTCCAAAGTGTGGAATTTCGACCTGGGACCGTCACCAAAACATTTTTCATCAAATTTCACTGACCTCCCCCCCCTCTGGACAGCTTGCTTCGATTTTGGCTTCCAGTGGACGGATTTTGTCGTGCGATAGCTCGTTTGAAAGCTAAGAGTGATACAAAATCAGTGAAAGAATCGGCTTGTTCCTATCTGTCTTCGTTTAGATTGAGACGCCATTTAAGATTTTGGGACATTGGCGAAAAACGAACCAGAGTTTAGAATTTGGACGTTTGGGCTCTAGCTTCAAAACGAAGCATCGGATTGGAAAACGGATTTCAGATTTGGAATCAGCGTGAAATTCTTTATCTGTATGGTGAGTTTCAAGTCAATCGGAGAGAAAAAATTTTCAACATTTTTCGAAAAAACGACAGAGTTAGAATTTGGGACGTTTTTGGTGTGTAGCGCCCAAACGAAGCAATCGGATGAAGAAAACGGAGGCCAGATTCGGACTTTTTTCTACGGAAATTTTTTAGGAAGATGTTTCCAGCGAAATCGGAACCTGGGATAAAAAAATTTTTCAAATATTTGAAAATCACTGACGTCCCCCCCCCCCCCTCTGGACAGCTTGCTTCGATTTTATCTTCCATGGAACGGATTTTGTCGTGCGATAGCTCGTTTGAAAGCTAAGAGTGAGACAAATTCAGTGAAAGAATCGGCTTGTTCCTATCTGTCTTCGTTTAGATGTGAGACGCCATTTAAGATTTTGGGACATTGCTGAAAAACGACAGAGTTAGAATTTGGGACGTTTTGGGCTCTAGCTTCAAAACGAAGCATCGGATTGGAAAACGGATTTCAGATTTGGAATCAGCGTGATATTCTTTATCTGTATGGTGAGTTTCAAGTCAATCGGAGAGAAAAAATTTTCAACATTTTTCGAAAAAACGACAGAGTTAGAATTTTTGCGATGGCTGCCTACTGTAGAGCCAAAACGAAGCATCGGATGGGAAAACGGAGGCCAGATTCGGATTCAGCGTCAAATTCTACATGGACATGGTGTATTTCCAGCTCAATCGGAGCACTAGAACCGGAGATAGACGGGATTTTTAGTGTTTGATGATAATGGGTATTACGTCATCAGCTGATCGCCACACACTATATACGCTGGGAACCAACGGAGACTTGTCATTTATTGAGGAGAACGACTGTCAGAGGTAGGTCGTCTCTCTGAGCTCTCCTGATGATAGCTTCGGACATTCCAAATGTCCAAAGTTTCTGTAAGAAACCGATCTTATAGAAAATTTCATTGCTGATATCAGACTATCAGGAGGCCGTCAGACTTAGAGGGTACGCCAGGAATATGCCTTCGTCTCCAGGCCATAAAAGACGTACCAAAACTTTAAAGGTCTCGTAACTTTTGCTTCTATCTACAAGTCCGTTTTTGACTTGATTCAAAAAAGGTTTCGGTGTCGGCTATTGACCTGCCCATAAAGTGATGGACTTATACTTATAAAATTTCATAAGTAGTGCTAAAAGAGTATGAAAATTTTAAATTCACTAGTTTTGGAGGTTTTCTGGGTTTTCGACCCTGCCTGAAGGTCAATGAAAGCATTTTTAATGATGTCTGATGCCAGTCTTCTCATGGTATAAGCGGCTTTTCACCCCAACTGAAAGCGAGCAAGGACACGGAGAGTTTATGCTGTAATATTCCCACTGACAGGGTGTTCCTTCGGGATCTTTCGGCGGACGATGCCGTAGTGAGATAAGTGTGGCAAGGAGGAAAAAATGTGTCAGTATTTAAGACCGTAACGTCGCTAGGGTATACAAACTCTCAATGTCTCATGTTGGGCATTTGGACAAGACAGCTCTCAACGTAGGCAGCACTTTGAACGACCACTATCGGTTGAGGTCCTTTAGCTATCTTGTCATGCGTGTGGCCTCTAAGAACATCTCCATTGCAAAACGCTGGTGAATCAAAGCTCTCTACGGCTTGCTATTCAAGCAAGATCAAACAAGCAACAACTTGGGATGTTATTCCTCAAGGGTTTTTTCAAGTTATGCGAAGTTTCAAATCTGCTAGATCAGACATTTCAAATTCAACTAAAGACTAAAGGCAGCTTTGAGGGGTTAGATCCCAGCTACTGTTCCCACTACCTTTGACTTTCGGCGTCTTCCTGTTACCACTTCGGGGCAGTGACAATGATGTCTTCAGCTGTAAAGAGCCGGGGTATACGTGGGAAGATCACCTAATCACAAACTTCCCTAGTGATCAGTACAAGGCCTTACGACAAGTTATATTATACTTCCTTCGGGCTGTCGAACGGGATCGAGTGCCAGCTCTCATCACTACAATCAAATCTATCATTCCTCACTAAGTTGAAAATAATTAACTGACGACTAAGTAGAACATTTGTCCAAGCTATCAGGAATTATTTTTGGACTTTGCTATCTAGTTGAATAGTCTCGTTTAGTCTCATTGCTATCAAGAGGATTCACTTTCTGACTCATAAAGCACCTAGGTACATCGCTGTAATACCTTCCTTTTTAGCTCGAGCGTTCCCCTTCGGGACGGCGGGTACTGCCGTAGAGGGATTGTGTTGCACGGGTTGTTCGTCGTTTGTTAGACCGAAACCTCTGAGCCGTTGCTCATGTTGGGCGTTCGACTTCATACTCAACGTGACTTTTTCTCTCGCCAGGTCAGAGTACTTCAGCCATTCGACAAAGGTTAGTCTTTATGATATGGAGTAGAGTGAAATGTAATTCATTAGATGCCCCTTCAATGATTGTTCCCATGATAAACGTTGATGAGACAAATGAAATGATTCATCATCTTTCCCTTTTCAGGATGATTGAAATCTACTAACACACTACCGTATAATCGGCCCACTATGAGAGGCAAGACATGATAAGGAGCCTTCAATGCGCTTTGCCCTGGGACAGTCTTTAGACTGGCGAATACTATCATTAAGTTGAATGGCTGCTATCAGTCAACTTTGAAAACGTGTGCGTCCGCATTAGAGGGGTATATAAACAACTGGCCTCTCATTTCATCTTCAATCATGGCAGACGCCGAACAGTGCAAGTCAGCTCTCCTCGCGGACCGCATTTAAGGCCGCGAAATTTATTTTGAGGAGATTGTCAGGCTTAGAGGAGGCAAAGACAGAGTTATTTAATAATCATGCTCAGATT